>CM067065.1:11274340-11616840 GCA_033980235.1 Diadema setosum
TTCTTCATATAAACTCTAGGAGTTTGAATAAAAATTTTGAATATTTGGAAAATCTTTTGCACTCTTTAAACAATTTTGAATTTTCTGTTATTGGAATAAATGAAACTTGGTTACATCAAAACTCCCCAGATATATTTAATTTACCCAATCATAAATTAGTTAGGGCTGATCGTCAAGGAAAAAGGGGGTGGCGGTGTTGCGTTTTATATTGCGCAAAATTTACAGTTCAAAATCCGTTCTGAAATCACGTTAAGATATGCAGAAACGTTATTTATTGAAATTGAGAACCCAATTTCTAAAAACGTTATTATAGGTTTAATTTATTGACCCCCTGATCTGAACTGTGAAGTATTTCGTGATGAATTGGATTTATATCTCCATAAGATAGGTAATGAAAGTAAACATGTTTTTATTTTTGGTGATTTCAACATTAACTTTTCCCCAACATTCGATAATAATTCCCTTAATTTTATGCATTTAATGTATTCATATGGTTTTATGTCGATTATCAATAAACCCTCCAGGATAAATCCACTCTCATCAACTCAGATTGATAATATATTTTAAAAATGTGTATAATAATACAATTATGGGGGGTATATTATGTTCTGAAGTTTCTGATCATTTACCAATATTTTCAATTTGTGAATGTAAATTGGGTCGTAATGGATTACATGATAAAGATGGTATTATAAAGAGTCAAAACGTAATGTGGAATTATTGAAACAGAATTTATTTTTAGAGGAATGGACAGATATTTATAGTATTAACAATGTTTAATTTGGCATATAAATGTTTTAATTATAAATTATTGTATTATTATGAAAATAATATTCCTTTATATAGAATAAAAAGTAACCGAAGTAAAGCAAGAAATCCTTGGATTACAAAAGGTATTTTGAAATCCATAAACACTCGTAATTTTTTGTATAAGTTACATATTCGTAACCCAACTGAATTTATTTTGAGTATGTATAAAGTTTATCGAAATAAATTGACAAAATTGATTCGTTTATCCCGCAGATTATATTTTTCTGATAGAATGAAAAAGGTTTCTTCAAATATTAATGCAACATGGAAAATTATTCAAGAGGTCCTAGATAAAAAGCCGGATTCTCCGCCAACGGATGATATCACATAAAACGGTATTAAAATAAATGATCCCAATATGTATACTAATTCATTTAACTCATTCTTCGTTAATATCGGTCCGGAACTTGCTACTAAAATTAGCAATACTTCTGCTCATTTTACAGATTATCTTTTTGACCAAACTCAAGAGTCTATTTATTTTAATCCAACAAGTTACAGTGAAATCATTAGTATCACTAAATCTTTAAATAGCTCTAAATCTTGTGGTTTTGATAAAATAAGTATGGTGTTATTGAAAGAAATAATTTATCCACTCGCAGAACCGTTAAGTTATATATTTAATATTTCTTTATCACAAGGTATTTTCCCTGATCTGCTGAAAATAGCGAAAGTTAATCCTGTTCATAAAAAAGATGATCCTCATGAAATTAGAAATTATCGACCTATTTCTTTATTGCCTAGTATATCCAAAATCTTAGAAAAAAATGTTTATAATAGACTTCTTAAATTTATTAATAAGTATGATTTACTTATTCCCAATCAATATGGTTTCAGAAAAAAAAAATATTCAACTGATTTAGCACTAATACAAATTTATGACAAAATTACGAGTGCTTTTGCAAACAGAGAACATGTTGCAGGTATATTTTGTGATTTGAGTAAAGCATTCGATACTCTTGATCATTCTATTTTACTCACCAAACTTAGTCATTATGGTATTCGAGGACAAGCACTTTTATGGCTTAAAGATTATCTAACTAATAGAAGACAATATGTTATTTTTAATGATTGTGAATCTGACCCCCTTTTTATTAAATGTGGTGTTCCTCAAGGCTCAATTCTGGGCCCATTATTATTCCTTCTTTATGTTAATGATATCATAAATACATCCTCTCTTCTTTCTTTTGTTTTATTTGCTGATGATACGAATATATTTTATTCTCATAAAGATCTTAAAATTTTAAATGATATTTTAAATATTGAAATTAGTAAAGTATCAAATTGTTTTAAGTCTAATAAACTTTCATTGAATATAAAAAGACTCATTTTATTCATTTCAAATTTCATTCTCATAATGAAGATACGTTGATACATATTAACATTGATGATATCCCATTAGAAAAGAAAATGAATTCAACATTTCTAGGAGTATATATAGATGAAAGTTTGACTTGGAATGAGCATTTACATCATGTTACAACGTGTATTTCTAGAAATATAGGGATAATTTCCAAGCTGAAGTTCTTTCTTCCTCGTTCAACTTTATTTCTATTATATAATTCCTTAATTCTCCCATATAAATGTTATTGCAATGTTGTATGGGGTACTTGCGGCTCTACCAAAATAAATTCTATATTTAAATTACAAAAGAAAGTTATACGTATTTGTACAGGATCGCATTTTCTGGCTCATACTGATTCTTTATTTCATAAGCTTAAAACATTGAAAGTTTTTGATTTGAATATTATTCAAGTAGCAGTAATTATGTTTAAATATATACATCATCAACTTCCATCATCGTTTGATAACATGTTTAGGTTTAATATTTCTGTCCATTCGTACCCTACTCGTATATGTAGAAATTTCCACCTTTTGAATCCTAAATTATTAGTGACACATAAATCTATAAGACATTCGGGTCCGGATATTTGGAATAATCTCCCGGATAATATAAAGTCTTGTTCAAGTATTTATTCTTTGAAAGCTTCACTTAAACGATATTTGATACAATTATATTCTTTAAACCAATTTAGCTAACAAATATTTATAGTATAGATTGTCATCTTATTGTCAATTTCTATTTTCTTCCTTCAACTGCATCTTACACTCTCACCTGCAACTGCACTGCACTCACCTGATCACCTTCCTCCAAGAGAGTTATGTCGTTGGATAGTCATTTTTATGAGGCCTCCATCCATTTCAAGCTTAATCGCTTATGATGGTGGTCTCCTGCATTCAATTATCTCTGTTGTTTACTGAAAAATATTGTATATTTTATTTCATGTTTCTGTGTATCTACATTGCTCAATGCAATCACCCATGTGTATCTATTTATGTACTGTTATCCATTTATTTCACTGCACTTGTTATTCTTTGTCTTTGTGCTTTTTGAAGTTTGCATTCAAATTGCATCTGATTGAATGCAGAAATAAAAGCAAACAAACAAAACAATTCAAAGATTCAATTTCTGCAAAAAACCCAAAATCGACAAAAATAGTGGTCAAAATTGTTGTACCCCGCCTAGGAGGGAATTTACTCTTGCGACTTTTGCCTGAAACCGTTTTCGCGGGTCACATTTGTGATATCATTTTTTTTTTTCAAAAGAGGGCAAGCTCTGTGATAAAGAGTATATATTTTGCATCTTACTTTTCAAGGCCGAATCAATGGTAGCTGTTAACGTAACATGGACTATCGGAAACATACACAAAGGGTCATTTGGCCGATCATAACATTCGAAATATTTGTGACCCGCTTCAACAAAAGGATCCGAAAATCGGGGGAGGACAATTTTCTTAAAATGACATGACATTATTTCCTTACTCTTCCACTTTAATTTGGTAGAAAACACAACTCATAAAAGTACTCGGTTGCGGATATATCGATGTTCTTATTAACACAATGTCAAGTGGTTGTGGAAATCACATAAAAAAAAAAAAACGCCTTCAAAGTTTTCCTTCCCACGCTATCATGATCAAGGGGAGGCGAGACAGAAATCAGGATGCCACGCACTGACTATTGCAATCACTCCCTCGTTGCTAGGGGCGGTGCCTAGCTAAGGCGCTAAATCTTTATCTTCGGACATGTTTCTGTTACGTTGAATGTCGGAAAATCATGGCCCAGAAAAAAAAAAAAAAACACGCTGATTTCTTGCATTTCCTTTGATCACTTAGCTTCGAAATTTAGATATTATGATAGACAAAACATTATTCTACAAAATGTTGCCAAAAACAGAAATCAAATTGTTTTGACCAATTTTGATGTGTCTTCAAACTCCCTTATTTCGGCTCAGCAATCAACGACTTTAGGATCCTTTTCTTGCTGCGGGTTACATTTGTTCAATTTGAAAATATGTGAAAACCTGTCTTTAAATAGATTCATTGTCGTAGAAAACCCTTCAAACCCCCTATTAGTTTTATGTCTCCGCCATGTAATATTTGTTTGTATGTTATTTGTTTGTTTGTTTGTTCATTTCCACCTGAGAAGATGACTGGATAGCCCATATTCAGCTACACCAGGCTAGTCTTCCATGAGGTCCAGTTGGATGTGAGGTGGGACCACTTCACCGGGTTAAACACCCTGCTCTTTGGGATGAATGAATGACGCCGGATATTTTACTTGCATGTGTTGACCTCCATTTTATGTCCTATCGAAGGGACAGAGTGTTTTGCCTCTTGTTAGAGGGGGTGGTATGATTACACACAGCATTGTTCAGTCCAGACTCAGGCTTCATACTCGGGTCCTTAGGATCATGAGGCAGACACGCTCCCGACTGATCCAACTCAACGCCCTCAGCCAAGTGTCGCCGGAGGCATATTTTCGGGTTGTGCGTCCTGTCGTCCGGCCGTCTGTAATCGCGTTTGTGAAAAACGCAACTAAACAAGTGAAAGAAAAAAAAAATGCCAAGACTGAAATATAAGGTGATATAATTTATTTTGAAAATGAAGTTTTTGAGCCCCAACTACGACTGAGGGCGAATGGCCACGCGATTTTCTCGTCGACGAAAAGGAAATCAAACCTGTCATGCCTAGAAATCTGAAATTAAAGTTATATACTAACAAAGAAACCAAGCGAAAATTTTGAATCTTTGAACCTGAATTTTTCCAGACAAGACGGCGTCTGAGGAAAAGTTGTTAACATGATCTATATCTGAGCATAGTATGAGAATAATATACCAAATACTTACCAAGATGCAGGACGCAATGTTATTTGTTTGATCCTTCACCCTACTTTACAGAGCCAAGATGATGTCTTAATAGAAAGTTGGAAATTCGACAAACCTAAATGGCCCATTCTCAGTAAAAGCGTTCAAATACGGAATTTGGGTGTCGCCGACATTCCATGACAGTTTGCGGTTCCCTGAAACCTATTAGATACTATTTAAATGTTTACTATATATCACGAGGACCTTATTTGTTAAAAATAAACACGATCAAATGCGGTTGTCTGCCTTTTTGTATAAAATTATGCTGTTAAACTTCGTTAAGACCCCAAAAACGCAGTGTCGCCGGCTATTTTAGAATTATGTTTTATTGCTCCTCTCCGTCCACAAACACACTTTCCAAATATCATTTTCATGGACGATGAGCATATCATATGTACTAATCACAATACTCGAAAAGTTCCAACATTTTTGTCAACTTCTTTTTTATAGCCTTTTGAAACCTGTCGCCAAGTTCACCGCCAGATACGTTACCAGTTTCTCTAGTGTTACAGCATTGCGAAAATAACAAGACTATGCAATGACCCTGTGTATATGAAACCCTGAGGATATACTTCGTACATTACAAGTACTTAGATTTTTTTTTTTGTGCAACAGCTATTTATTGAGAATACGGTACAATGTTTGAAATATCGGTTTTCTACATTTTTATTTGGACAGATACATTTTACGCCACCCACTGCGACAGATATTGCAATGTCAGACAAATTGTATGTTATACATTACTCCTCGGAATGACGCATCGATTCAACAATAAAGTTTAGTACAAGTGAGAAATATTTGGTAGATATCGCTCTCATAATAACATGATCGACCATATACGTTACCACAGATACGTTACCGCAGATACGTGACCGAATTTTGCTCATTGGTCTTGTGCTTTCAGGGGATCAAATCTGGTCAAAATTCATCCCTACACATTACATGCTTCGTTTTGTTGGACCTCAGGATTATATTCTTACACCAAAAGGACAGACAGGTGAAAAAGAGCAACGCTTCCACATGATTTTTTTTTCTGCGTCAGTGTCTCACAACTTAATGCCAAGTTTTCCGACAGATACGTTACCACATAATCAAAATGCTAAAAAAAAATGTAAATGTTTTGACAAACAAATCGTTGTGTGCTCACAAATTCCAAAGTTCTATTCTATAAAACCCAGCCACTTTCATATTCTATGCAACAACTTTGTACGTTTATTTTACAAGACGAAGCTATGATTCAGCATATCAGTTTTTTGCTTTTCAGATTTAGCAGATACGTTACGTATAATTCAGGGCACCCACGGTGACAAATAATGTTATGTAAAACAACGTGTTCATAAAAAAAAAAAAAAAAAAAAAAAAAAAAAATCTGCATAGAATGACACTTCCATAAAAAAAAATAAAATTATGTTCAAATGAAGAATATTCAGTAGAAATTGCTCTGTGACTTCACCGACAGATTCATTTACGGTACGCCAGATACGTTACCAAACTTTGAAAGAGTAAAAAGTAGTTTATGAAAAGCTGCCGAGAAAAGTTTCAGTGTTCTGTTGCATATTTATTCTAGTGTTTTTCAACATATGAAGAACTACTCAAGATTCATTGATAAGTTGAACAATCATTTATTCATTTTCATTAAAAGGGGTGAGCCAAATACGTTACCATAGGCCAAACAACTTTTTAGTATATCGAGTTCATAGAGACTGTACCTACTTCCTTCTAAATGCCTGCAAAAAATATCTTTTAAACCTTGTTTGCATTATCCATCAAAACTTAATGAATATTTATAGTCAGATGGATAAATACATTCAGACGTAAGATGAGAATATTCTGTGAATGAAGAACTCAGCTTTCACATTTAGGCCTCTTTTCCACTACATTTCATAGTTTAAATATTACGTTCAATGTTTGAAATGGTTAATTTGGGCTTACATAATTCATTTTTACATCAATTCATAAGGTAAAAAAAAAAATAACAGGTGATATTTATTAATTCATACACAACTAAAATTATTACTTATATTTTACCAAATACGTTACCAAAGGCGATTCGATGTTTTTCAATAGTTATGTCCCCAGGAAAGCAATTCATATTTGTTTCCTGTGGAAATTCCAGATCGGATCGTTCCCTTTGCATGATTTGTGGGATTCGAAACTTTATTAGTAAGCGAAATTTGCTAAAAATACAAAGTGAATCTTAAGATTATATTTCATTTCAGCAAAAAACATATTTCAACCTTCCACACAGAAATAGTTTCTACCAATTAGCAAGGGATGAAAACATCTTTACCTCTTGAAAAACCCCAATATCTTTAGGGGGGACAAATGTATTTTCCTGAACAGAAATTGGATAAAAACAATAAATTTAATTCAAAGTTAGGAGTCCTTTACAACACGTAAATTTGCGGTAACGTATCTGACTGGTGATCAAAAATCATATATGATGCTCTATTTCAATTAATTTTTACTCAATGAATGGCCATCATTTAGCATGTTCCACTTTTTGTTTCGTATTTGACCGGTTTTGAAGTTACCGAAAACACATCTTTGAATGTATTACTTTGTGGTTGATTTTTCGGTTTTACTCACAGGGAATTGAACACTTAATCTGAGAATGGCCCAAATGTGACATGGGCTAAATGTGTACAAAATATTGATGAAAAGGGGCATGTAATTACTAAGACTAAAAAATGAGACTAGTCATGACCCCAATTCACCCTTCATCTCGCGCAGTCAGGATGGCGTCTGAGTCGAAAGTCATTGTTTTACAAAATGACCCAGATAATCATTATTGTCCATATGTGTGGCGCTCCGTCGGAATGAGTCAAAAGTCGCAAAAAATGAAATCGTAGTTATGCCTATATGTGAATTCTACAGACTCTAAGCTTTACACTGATATGTAATACAACTCATTTCGACATCCCTATAGATCATAAAAACGAATATTAACTACACTTATGATGTCAGTCCATTTTCTAAATAACGGAGAAAATCGCTCTCAAAGTTCAGGTTGTGTTCAAGCTCACAACCTGTTTCTTTCACGGGACTAAACAATACAACAGTCCTGCTTAGCGACGGCGTTTACGCTCCATCGCACGCACAACCATATAAGGCGATAGCTTGGGTGTGTAAGATAATTAACCAATCGCAGGACAGGTCTATCATTAACGATTCTGACCAATACGGTAGTCCGAATGTAAACTTCGGGGCGTTTGTGTCCGTGCCGCTGCCGCCGCATGAATGAGTCGGTACGCGTTGTGTGTCGGCTGCGGTGTAGTTTGCCCCAAGTTTTTAACTCACAAACAATAGGAAACAGTAGAAAGAAAAAGGCAGGCAATGCGTATTACGAAAAGCATCTATAGCGAGAGCGTTGATCGCTTCCATTCTCCTCCCATGTTGTTGTCAATGGAAACTATACAGGATGCGTTTAGCAAGTACCGATACCTAAATCGAACCTGAGAACCTGTTGTAGGCGGGCACGCAATGCGTCTTACGAGAAGCGTCTTTTAGCGAGGGCGTTGATCGCTTCCATTCTCCTCCCATGTAGTTGTTGTCAATGGAAACTAAAGAGGATGCGTTTAGCAAGTACCAATACCTAGATAGAACCTGAGAACCCATTGTAGGCGGGGGTTCAAAATGAAGTTAATTAACGATAGTCGTCTTTTGAAATCGTATTCTTTGCGTGTACTAAAAACCCTCAAATTACGCACATGGTCGTAATGTTGCAGAACATAAAAGACTGCTTTCGCGTCTGTTCTGCTGCAGCTGTATACCTCCGTAACATTCTGAATTCCCGCCATATTAGGCACATTTCCTTTATAGGCGTTGCGTCCTCAGTAATTATCGCTTATCAAGCTTGCCAATGCTGCACATACTATACGTATCAGAAGCAAAGGTTGATGTAGGCCTGACAGCTTCACGTTGGGTTTATAATAATGACTGTATCATGAATATACTTCTTATTCTCGGTCACTTTTGTAATACCATAGCATATAAAGAAGCGTTAACTTGTAGCTTAAGTTTTTTTTTTTCCCCTCACATTTACAGTTACAATCTTTCTGCATTTGTGAAGTTGAGTATAGATAATTATACTGACATATATTCTGAATTAATACTTTACGGAGGCCTTACTCATTTCGTTTTGTATTCACAAAACTTAGTAAAATAAATGATTGCTTGATTACTTTCGGCTAAAGGAAACACCGGAAAAGGAACCGCATTTAATGTGTGTGTTTGTTTGTTGTTGTTTTTTTTAACGAACCTAAGCTAATAGCGAACCATATTTCATTGTGTGATTAACGAACCTTCAGAATAATCAATTGAATCCCCCCCCCAAAAAAAAAACAACAAACAAACAAACAAACAAACAATTCAATGTCATGCGTTGTCAATAGTGATAAAAGGCCCGTTTTTATTTAGTAGTGTGCATGTCTCAATACTCTTGTGTTTCTTTTTAAGGATGTAACTCTCCTTATGATTGCGATTAATGTTGAGCTATTTCTTTCCCGCAAAGCTTGAAAAGGAAGCAGCTAGAATTCAGGCAAGGAGACGAGTTTTTTTTTTTTTCCATGAGATACAATCTTTAAGACACACAGTACATTTATTCCCGAAAGTTGTGTGATTGCTTTCAATATGCGCTAAAGAATTGTGTCCATTATAATGTATCAGGCACTATACAAAACGGTTGAAATCTGCTGAAAGTCGAACTTCGTTTTTTTTTTTTTATATTTCATTTCCATTTCAAGCGGGGATAGGCTATAGGAATTAGTTTGTCTATACTGACAGGAGACACTAGTTTTCCAGTATATACTCCGCATTTAAACAGTCGCCATATTTTCGTGGTCAGAATCAGATACACACGTCCATACGTTACCTGTAATAGTCCGCATAAAAAAACAAGCACGCCAAACAAATAATTTTATAGAATTAATAGAACCCTCAGCGATATCATACATGGCAGATCAAATCAAGTTCAATAGGTGAGAAAGCTAAATGATGTTAAAAAGTTGACTTCTTTGCGTTTCTCTTTCAGTTTATGAAAACAGAATTACACTATTGAAGCGGATTGTCTTTGTTTTCAACCATTGCCATACAAAGCATTTTTAGTCTTCTGAGCAAATCCGAATCCCTATAATTATACTTTAATTTTTGCTTGATAATGTAATAACACTGGTTATAACTTTAAAAAGGACTCGCAAATTCAAAGTTTCAAACCGTATACTAAAACATTATATTGAACACGGTGTATTTAAAAAAAAACATTTTGAATGCGTTGTGTGTTAGCATGTTAATGGAATCAATCTGCCTTTTATTTTCCGTACGTAAAGCGCACAGAAACGAAACCAAATGTTACCAAATACATTGGAATCCATTGTACGGGGTGGTATTATCATTATAAGTATATCCCTTTCCTTTTTACTTTTATTATTTGCTTGAAGCAGTAGTCAAGCCATGTGTCATTATCGTAGCGACATCACTTAGGAATTAGAATGTATGAAGATAATGGTTACTCATTTATTTCACGCTATTATTATAGCATTTGCATTTTCCAACTGTTATTGACAGTATTATGGTACTGTATGGTTACGATTATGAATGTTGGTTATGAATTCAAAAGACTGGTTCATTAATCGAACTATAAAGGTAGCTGTTTTGAAACGGTAGTTCGGTACAAGTTCGAAACGCAAACGAAATCATCGTCATAGGGGGAACTGATAGCTCTAGAAAACTTGTTTAGCCCAATAAAGATTACCGTATGCAATCCTTGTAAAATGTTTTGACTATGGCCATCTGTTGAGTATTTTGAGAAATTATATAAAGAATTATTTGTTTGGATTATGCCAAGAATTAGTTTGAACTATGAGAATAAAAATGCGTGGTTACCCCAACAATGTCGTAGTTCGATGTATAGACATGATGGGTAAAGTGAATTCATGACTTGTTGACTAATCCTTGCTGATTGATGATCATTTCTGTATTAAAAACCATCAGATAAGTCTCGTAGATGATACCTTTGTAATCGTAGTCAAAATTCTGTTGAGCGATGAGACGAAAACCAACAAACAAAATGCCATGTATCATCGCTCGAGTTTCCAACATTTGGCGTCACCCGACCAACAATAAGTGAGGAATCAAATGGAACATTATATTGTGGGAAAGCGGACTGTGTTACGATTTTGAAATGTTGTGAGCAATTCTTAAAAAAAAAAGAGAGAGAAAATGAGGCAGAGTTCAACAAATTAGAAAAAGCACGTAAATGCAGGCGATCATGTTTAATAGTCAAAGTAAGAGATTACAATCGGCCATGCGGATGTATATGATTGCCTTATTTACATGTCTGATCTCTACAAACTATGTTATATTTGAATTTAAGTTCCCTTCCCTCCTTGATAAAAGTTGTGTTGGGTTTTCGCTATAGGCATTTATTAGGACACGCTATAAAAACGACAACAAATGACTACTATACATCAAGAGATGACCTATACATGAACTACAATAATTCTGTACGTTCTGATATAATGCAACTGCTTGTTTGTTTGTTTGTTTGCTTGTTTGTTTTGAAATACCATGGTCTATGTCAGGGGAAAGATGAAGAAAAATAGTAGAGTGTATCACTCTCAAATCCGAATGATTGCGATAAGTGTGTATTCCCGCCCTTTCTATACAGGTAAACGATTTAAGCTTGGTATGCTATTATAAAAGCCTTGTGTCACGCAGAAGAACTGATTCCGCGATCCCTTTAACCTTTCATGAAATTCACGTTTTAAGATAGTAACGATAGCTTGTCGGAGATAAAGTAAGTTAGCGTCCCTGGCTGTGGTTCTGAACACAAAAGGGGACTGAAAAAATCTTTTACAAATTAGCAGACATAATGCCGATCCTCCAACACTGTCGCTCCATTACGTCACTAATGCTGCTATCAATGACGAAAAAAGAATACTGGTTGCGTGATTATCCACCCTTTGATAGCAGGAAGTTTACCTTTCATTGTTCAAGGCTTCGTTGATGTGGGGTTTACTCGGATACAAGGCGTGAACAGTGTCGTCCGAGTTCTTTCATTCGGAATTCCTCAGAATACACAATTCAATAGGCAATTAGCGCTGCTACTTCGCAAAGCTGTTAGCCAAATTCTTTGCAGACTTGACCTCTCACATGTCAGCTACACGTAAGACACGACAAACAGCTATCATTACACACATTCTGATTTTAGAAAAATAAAGAAACACACTTTTGAGAAGCGACACAGCTTTCTGTCACTTTCTCAAATAGGTCCTACTTCTAAAAAATACACAAATGACAAGAGTCAGAATATCCTCCAAAGGGAACACGAGCTATTTGGGCATTGATAATGTTTGTCGTCCGATTTCTCTCCATGTCGTCGCGGTCCAAACCATCATAAGAAAATAGGGCAATAAGTTTTATTAACCGGGGAAATAAAATTACGCATTACATACATTTGGCTTAAATTATCATACGAATTGTCGACTTTATAAAGACGAGAATAATTGACAACTTAGGCCATGCTATATCTCCAAAGAAGAACTTTAAACAGCAAGTCACATACCAGGGAACGCAAGTTATGATTATTTGAATGAATTCATTAATGAGGCCAATAAAAGTTGCAAAAGTACACACACACACATAGAGAGGTTTCAAGTTCGATATGTGATCATGTATGCTCTCATTGATAAAGTATCGTAAATTTTTCGTGATCATTCGTTGGAATTATTTTTTTTTCAGCGCCATTTGTGCGTCACATCAATCACCACTTCATGAAATGTGGTGCATGTATCAAACGCAACTCGCTGGTCATGCAATCGATAGCCTTGGTCAGCTCACTGTAATTACGTAATTAAGCCCTCGCAGCCGCCGACGCCGCCGCGCGCACCATGCTTTGTTTTGTCTTCAATGGGGTCAAGAGCAATGCTTCATTAGCATACGCCCTAGCAACGGAGGTGGAGTTTCACTCGGGCAAGAACAATAGGTGCGAAACGCAACGCAAAGGCGAGCATTCGCAAAAAATGAAACCGAAAAAAATTGTCGCAGAAAAACTGTGATTTGGGACCCTTGTCCTCATTTTTACACCCTGAAATTTTCTGTACAAATAGATAAAACGTCAAGGAATCAAAATCCGTCATAAAAAAATTTCGACCCGAGCAGTGCTTCCCCTTCATTTTCGGCTCATTACGGGAAAAGTCCCCGTGCGACTTATGACTCATTTTGTCGGAGCGCCACACATATCTGTACAAAGTGTGGACCCGATTGTGCATGAAGTATTGAAGAAATTTACCACCTAGCAGCCCCTCTCACCCACATATCTAATGTATCCCTACTTAATGGCAAGTATCCAAACTCTTTTAAAATTGCCAAAGTTATCCCCATCTATAAAAGAGAAAATCCATTAATGGTGAAAAAATATAGACCCATCTCATTGTTGCCTGTTTAATCGAAAATCTTAGAAAAAGTAGTTTACAAGCGTCTTTACTCGTTTATGGTTGAAAATGATATATTGAATGCGAATCAGTTTGGTTTTAGGAAAGGATTTTCTACCGATTATGCTATAATCAAATCTGTCGATATCATTGATGCGTTTACTAAAAAAGAACACATAATTGGAGTTTTTATGGATTTTAAGGCATTTGACACTATTGATCATGACATTTTACTTGAAAAATTACAGAATTATGGCGTGAGAGGGATTACTTTGTCATGGTTCAGAAGTTATCTAAGTCATCGCAAACAATATGTTGCATTTAAATCTAGTTACTAATTATACTCTAACGTGTCATGTGGTGTCCCTCAGGGATCTATCCTCGTTCCCCTACTTTTTTTTTTTTGGATTTACATTTGTGACATCACCAATTGCTCCCCTCGTTTGAACTTTATCTTATATGCAGACGACACTAGCGTGTTTTTTTTGTTTTTTTTTTACTCTCATAAGGATACTGCCACACTGATTGATACACTTTATATGGTATTAGGTAATATTTTGAAATGGTTTAGAAGTAACAAGCTTTCATTAAATATTGATAAAACATGTTTTATGCATTTTCATACTCTTCAATCCCAAACCACCCTTCCTAAAAGTATTTGTATTGAAGGTATACACATTGCTGAGAAACATTCAACCAAGTCTTTAGGAGTGACCCTAGATAGCAATTTCACTTGGAATACTCATGTGCAGAATAGTAATACAGCAATATCTAAAACAACTGGTGTTTTAAGGAGAATAAAGTATTTGATTAATGATCAAACTTTAATAATGTTATATAACACTTTATTTTTACCATATGTCATGTATTGCAATATTGTATGGGGCAACTGTAGCAAAACTAAATTAGATACAATTTTTATTCTTCAGAAAAAGGCTCTTCGTATATGCACACACTCAAATATTTTGGCTCACACCGATCCTATATTTCATCGCCTAGAAACTTTAAAAGCCCATGATATACATATATATCTAACTGCTATATTTATGTATAAAAAAAACTCGGAATTTATTACCATTTTTTCATAATGCCTTAGTAACCAATGGTCATATTCATTCATACCCAACCTGTCGTTCCCATGATTTTCATTTAAGTAATCCAAAGCTTTTACTTGCTCAAAAATCGATTAGACATCACGGTCCGGATACATGAAACACTCTTCCTGAGGAGTTGAAACAGTGTGCCTCCTTGTTTTCATTTAAAGCAAACTTAATGAAGCACATTTTATTATAGTATACTTCAAATACAAATTGAAAACAAACAACTCATATGATTAATGTTGGTCCCCGATAAAGCAGCATCGCATACTGTTCCCTCTTCCAGCAAACCAATTCGATTATTCTACATTCCAGCATATCTGCCCTTCTGCACTTTCTAGCACTTGCACGCACATCCACCACCATCACGTTTATTTTCCCCTGCTATCTTCGCAGCAGAATTTGTATTGTATTGTATTATTACGAAACAAGTATACGTCCCTACTTTTTCCCCTGGCCGGCCATCTTTTCAAGCTATACTTACAATGGCAGCCCTCTGCATTATCGCTCAATAATTATAATTGTTGTAATCCCCGCTGCATAGACATGCATACTGTATATTTTATCATTAATTACCTTTTATATCTTTGTTTACGCAAGTCAAACGACTCTGTTCATGATTATGTGCCTTATGTATATTGATTTGCTGATTGATTTGTTGATTTGCAGAAAATAAAGTATCTATTAAACAAAAACAAAACAAAGTTAAAAAAATATAAATGGCCTTTGAACCTCTTGCACAGGAAAAATTGTGTCTGACCAAAGCGTCGTTTTTGTTTTGCTTTGTTTTGTTTTGTTGTTGTTTTTTTTACAAAATGATTCATCTGTCAAGGCACATGTGTGTGCAAAATATGGCGGTGAAAGAATATGCACTACTTGGGATACAAAATGAAGTATATTTGTGACCGTGCACTTCAAAACGAACATAAAGTCGGACACACTGATTTTGCGTGAGGACTGAAAATAAGTGAAATGGGTCAACCTAGCCGAACTTGAGTTTTTCATATTATCTGAAAGAGCGGGTCTTCTTTAACATTATGCTAAAATATGGTATCATAAAACGGGCAAAAAAGTGTGTTTTTTTAGCAGTTTATCTCGAACATTTTTGGTAGAATAGTGTGATTAGGTGTGTCTTTAGAATCCCCTTTTCGTTTCTGAAAAACCTTGTCCACACTCTTCACTTTCAACTCTAACAACTTTTGAAAGGATAGTGCTACTGCTTTGAAAGTTGGCATTCATTATTGACAGAATGTGTTAATGAGGCATGCTTAATTTCAGTTTAATTTAATAATCTCTTCATTGTTGTTACTCTGGTGGTTTACTTCCTAGATTTTTGACCTATTCATCGCACAGCCAGCAGGGTTTGCTAAAGATTACGCGCTTGAGTAGACACTGTACTTCAGAGCCTCTTCTCTCAGTTCCCACTTTTCCTGAGTTTGTGCTTTCTTTCCAATATTTAGATAGGTTAGGAGAGTCCATTTGATTTGAGTTATACATCATTTCAAAGCTTAAAGCCTGCTCCTTCAGAATATGGTCTTAACTAAAAATTCATGTAAGTGTAATGATAAGATGCACCCTGAATTGATGTTGCAAATGATTTGGTAATATATATTATACCGGTGAGAAGGCCGGAGAGCGGACATACAAAAAAGAGAGAATAGACACACTGTAATAGGGTACGATGTTAAGAGTAACATCTGAGGAGAAATGATGTTCGGCAGATTATTTTTCGCTGGTAAAAGGAAAATAAGATAAAAACAAAATAAAATAAAATAAAATAAAATAAAATAAACTAGAAAGCACTGTGAGAGCGCAGACATCCGCCAAGCATGCGGCTCATTGCCACCACACTGATCTATATCAGTGAGCATTGTGTGCTGAAAGTCGCCCCATTTCCCAATAAAGAAGCCTTTGTTACGTCATAAACCCTCAGCTGCACGGCGCGCCTCGCCCTATAATAGCAGAAACTAGAGCACGCACTTCAGTGCGCGCATGCAAACCTCAAATACGCAAAGCCTGACCTCCTGCGTTCATTGACCCTACCTGTCAAAATACCAAAAAGCCTTCATAAATTCTCCCAAAATTCTCGGATCACTACCAAAAGTTAATTGTTTGGTACTTGCGTGATTCTCAACCTGTTCTGCAAGTTTCATCTCAGTTTGTTCACTAATTTTTGAGCTATTTTTCACACGGACAAACTAACACACAAGCCAATGGTAACGTGCAAAGATTTTACACAAAACGAATTAGTCTGGATAATGATACTACCCTGCCATGTGAGTGCAAAACCGAGCATAGAAAAAAGTCTACCTGTCTTCATTTTCAAAAAAATAATATTTCCCCAAAAAACAACATACTTTTAGTAATCTAACCTTTTGCAAACAAAACATTAAACAGTTGACCATTGTTAGTGACCTATGATTTGTTCTTACATCTTTGCCTACGATGGGTGAAATTTAATCATAACGAAAAGAAAGGTCTGCAGTGATGACGTTGTTCGGATAGTGGGTGACTGGGGTTACCTTCCCCCTCCCCCCCCCCTCCCCCCCCCAAAAAAAAAATAATAATAATGAGCTTTTTTTTTTAACTGAATTTTCCCCCGTTGTAAGAATCTTAGCATTTCCATGTTGATTATGTTTGTGTCCCAGACACACAGACACAGACAGACAGACAGACAGACACACACACACACACACACAAAAAAACATACACACACACACCCACACCAACACACACACACTCACACAGACACACACACACACACTCACTTGGTTTAGGGATTATTTATCATGTAGACAGCAATATGTTATACATAATGACATATCAAATGTTTTACCGATAAAATGTGGTGTGCCCCAGCACTCAATATAAGGTCCCCTTCTCTTTTTGTTATATATCAATGATATTGTTAATTCGTCCTCTATATTATCATTTATATTATATGCCGATGACATGAATATTTTTTATTCCCACGATAATATAGAAACGTTAGTAACTACACTTAATGCAGAGTTACCAAATGTATCAAACTGGTTTAAGAATGATAAATTATCACTTAATACTGATAAAACAAATTATATTTATTTTAAGCATATGAAAACTCACACAGATAATCTCGTAAATAATATCAGGATTGATGATGTATTTCTTGAACGTAAAAGTTCTACAAAGTTTTTTAGGCATTTTTATTGATGGAAACCTAACCTGGAATGGTCATTTAGGTTATGTTACAACCTGTATTGCTAGAAATATAGGTGTTCTTTCAAAGATGAAAAGTTATCTTCCTGAACATACTCTTTTTATGCTTTACAATTCTTTAATCCCACCATATAGGTATTGTAATTTAGTGTGGGCTACCAGTTCAAAAACTAAACTCAACCCTATTTATTTACTACAAAAGAAAGCCATTCGCATCTGCACCGGATCACAATACTTAGCCCACACCAGTTCACTTTTTTATCAGTTAAAAACACTGGATATATTTGATATAGATACCTTTCGTTCTTTGCTTTTTATGTTTAAGTATTTGAACAACTTACCTCCAAATATTTTTCACGATTTCATTAAACTAAATTATACTATTCACTCATATCCCACTCGTAATTCGCATAATTTTCATTAAGTTAATCTCAAATTATCAATTGCACAAAAATCTATAAGACATAATGGACCAAATCTTTGGAATACACTCCCAGATTATGTTAATCATGTAAACCTTTATATTCTTTCAAGGCTATATTGAAAACTACTGAAACGAAAGTCGGGGGATAATTCCGGCCGGCACCAGTCATTTCGATGGCGTGGGTTCGAATCCCACCGCTGCCACCAGTGTAACGAAAGTCGGGGGATAATTCCTCTGCATCTGGCCGGCGTGAATGCAGATAATTTACCCTGAACATTTGTTATTAGTTAGTGTCTCGATGTACTGCAAAGTTTGGCACACACACACACACACACACACAGCATTCAGTTTAGTAGACATCCAGTTGAGAGCTAAACAGGCAGTATGAAGTAAAACGGACACGATATCTTCCGGGCATGACATGATAGCAAGTTTATTGTCGAAGTCCAATCTCGCAGTGTCACAAACCAGAATCTCATCTCGCAATGTTACAATTCAAAACAGAAGTGAATCCCAAATCGCAGTTTATACTCTAGACTCGCGGACACGTAGTCTGTCTGCTCTGCTCTCTTCTAATCATCCCGATTTAGTGATACCAGCGGTATTTATAACGGTGGGTTGACCTTGATAAGGTCGGCGGCTAGATCCACTCGTCCCTGGTCTTACGTAACTCAGGGTCGCACATTGCAGCAACGACCCTGAGTCGCACGCTGCCAGACCATGCCAGAAGGCTGAGAGTGAAGCCACAATAAACACTTCAAGGCCGCAAAACACGTGTTTCATTTCAGAGCTCGCTTGGACAGCAAGGACAGACAGAAGTGCAGACGTTGCAATGTAAGGAGATATGCAAGGGCGGAGCGAGGGCGGAAGAAAGGACAGAGACGCAAGGTCGAAGCAAATAAAGCGAGGACGGAGCAAGGCCGTAAGTCGGTGAAGGATGAAGCGAGGACAGAAGCAAGGACAGGAGGAAAGTTACGTAACATAAGCAAGGCAAGGACGAGTTGCAAGAGAGAGGAGAATGAAGAGAATGAGACAAGATAACATATCCACATTAAATCACATGAGAAATTGTCAATGTCCTTTCTTGTCACACAATAGTTCATTGTCCAAAAGGAGAATGTATCGTTGGCATTTTTGGTTGCAATGTAAAATGTCCTTGTATCGTTCGAATGGTATAACGCAATGCTGTATCCATGCATAAAATCCTGGAATTTCATGGATCGAAAGGTGCGGCCGGCACCAGTCATTTCGATGGCGTGGGTTCGAATCCCACCGCTGCCACCAGTGTAACGAAAGTCGGGGGATAATTCCTCTGCATCTGGCCGGCGTGAATGCAGATAATTTACCCTGAACATTTGTTATTAGTTAGTGTCTCGATGTACTGCAAAGTTTGGTACACACACAAACACAGCATTCAGTTTAGTAGACATCCAGTTTAGAGCTAAACAGGCAGTATGAAGTAAAACGGACACGATATCTTCCGGGCATGACATGATAGCAAGTTTATTGTCGAAGTCCAATCTCGCAGTGTCACAAACCAGAATCTCATCTCGCAATGTTATAATTCAAAACAGAAGTGAATCCCAAATCGCAGTTTATACTCTAGACTCGCGGACACGTAGTCTGTCTGCTCTGCTCTCTTCTAATCATCCCGATTTAGTGATACCAGCGGTATTTATAACGGTGGGTTGACCTTGATAAGGTCGGCGGCTAGATCCACTCGTCCCTGGTCTTACATAACTCAGGGTCGCACATTGCAGCAACGACCCTGAGTCGCACGCTGCCAGACCATGCCAGAAGGCTGAGAGTGAAGCCACAATAAACACTTCAAGGCCGCAAAACACGTGTTTCATTTCAGAGCTCGCTTGGACAGCAAGGACAGACAGAAGTGCAGACGTTGCAATGTAAGGAGATAGGCAAGGGCGGAGCGAGGGCGGAAGAAAGGACAGAGACGCAAGGTCGAAGCAAATAAAGCGAGGACGGAGCAAGGCCGTAAGTCGGTGAAGGATGAAGCGAGGACAGAAGCAAGGACAGGAGGAAAGTTACGTAACATAAGCAAGGCAAGGACGAGTTGCAAGAGAGAGGAGAGCGCAGCAATTTCGCTAAGGCAGCAGTTCTGAAAGCGAAGAGAGCACAGCAGTTTACATTCGTAACACTACATTACTGCCAGATTACAATCTATGAATGTAGCATTTGAATACATATTTTGTTTTGTTTGATCATATTTCATTTCCTGTAAATTTGATTTAAAACTGCAATAAATATACGCAATGTTTCTGTGTCTATCATTTCATTTCATTCGTATAATCTTCAGCATCACCGCCATCACTTTCATCTTCAATATCACATTTTTCCTCATCATTACCCTGTCAACATCATCATACATCATCATCATCATCATATTTCACGTTACTCTTATTCGCATTTATGCACTAGGAATATAAAGGTAGTATGTATTTACAGTGTCTAATAGTTTGTACTATTTCTCCATTCCGCAAACAATATACATATATTTGTGTGTGTGTGTATGTGTGTGTTATGTAGATAGGTCCCTGGGCTGCCACGTGCTAACGCTTATGCTTATAGTGGCAGTCCTTCTTCCGCATAATTTCTCAGATAATTATTTGGAAATTTGGTAGTAAGAGTTATATTTTGTGAATGAAATTAATTTACATATCGATTTTCCTTCTTTGAATCATGTATTTGTAATCTGCTTACTGATATTCCATGTTATATTACTGAAAATAATATTGATTTATGTATGAAATTGTGTTGGAAGAAAAATAAATCAAACAAACAAACAAACAAACACCCTCTCACTCACAGACACACACACACACACACACACACATACATACCCACACTCATCCACACTTACAAAATTGCATTTACAATATCATTCACATGCGCACACACTCATACACACACAAACACCCTCAAACACACAACACACATGCACAGTCACAGATGCTTTTAAACACATTTATACACACACATTCACTGTTTTGCGCCGCTTTTCCTTCGCTCTGCTCCATTCCTTTTCATTCCTTTGACTTTTTCTTGTATGATTTGTGATCTAAGCAAGCTCTTCTCCCATTCCCTCTACAATTCAATCCCCCCAAAATGTAATTTGAGGGAAACAGCTTACCTCACAAACGTCGTGATCATAGAAAGCTGGCAGGCAAAGAGTCTGTGTTAGTAATCGTAATGGTCAGTTGGAGCTAGACCCTTTTGCAAACAAACTGAAATGGATCTAACCCCTTTTGCAAAGAAAGTGAATTTTCTTTCCCATTTTTTTTTTTTACTTTATGATGAGAATTTCAACTTTTCGTTGGTATCATCATAAAGAGCTACTAAACATCATCACATTAAGACCAAAAAAAAAAATGAATTTGATGAAAAATGGATGTAACCCCTTTTGCAAATGAGCTCTTCGAATACTACAAGTCGTGGCAGGCGAATCCATGGTCTCATGACACTTGGGCAGAATTAATACTTATGGGAGTCATTGTTGGATCTAGGAATTGTGTATTTCAGTTAATGGGTTTGCATTCCAATGGAATTAGCTGGGATGATAGCAGGTGAACAGGACGTGACAACACGGTGATGTTGGATTAAAAAAAAATGCATCGTGCAAGAAGGCGGCGACAGTGAAGGCTGTCCTAACCCGGTGCTGATCCTATGCATACCTGTCGTCATAGCGACATTGCTATTTGTTTTTGTTTTGTTTTGTTTTGTTTTGTTTGTTTGTTTGTTTGTTTGTTTGTTTGTTTGTTGGGGGGGGGGTGATGCTTCCTGCATTAAGATTAACAGCTTATTACATATGTACTATTAACATGAGTATATTCAATAGGCATTATGATTAAATACCAGTCGGGAACAAATTCCCTTACAGAAACTATGTACATAGCAACGTATCACAGTTATTTAGTGAATGGTATTATCTACTTCACATTTTGCTATATGCTCATTTAAGTCATTATGAACGTGCTAATATCAGTCTAAATGGGAAACTGTGTTACAAATTGATTTCTTGTTATAGATAACACATATTTCAGGCTTCCTGTGTTGATATTAGCAAAGTCACGGCTTCTAAGATTAAGATTCAATACATGCATAGTACCCTCAGGAGCTATACATGCTAATTCAGATAATCATTGATATTTGCTTAAGGTTGAATAGGCTGCAACCAAGATTTGTTTCTTGCATTGTTGGTACCCACTTTTAACACACATGTACATAAATAATTTGAGATTTCTAGATTTCCACCATAAATAAACCGTCCAAATTGGGGCTGGTTTCCATTGCACAATGTCATAGAATATAGGTTCCTGAGTTGAGATATCTGACACATTTGCCCATACTGATTTTAAAGAAATGATCGCAAAACAAAAGCAAAGAGCAAGGAACTGAACATATAATATTCTTTTGGTTTGTATTTTTCAGATGGAAATAGACTATACGACGAGGTGGTGGAATGGGGTTATGACACGCCTGTCATAGACCTAAATCTGGAAGAGCCGCACAAGATAAGCTGCGTAGTTTTTGTCTTCAGGTGAATAACGTGATAATTATACCAACCTTGAAATTTGTATAAGCTCTGAGTTACAAAGAACAACAACAAAATATGCCTGCTTTTATTGTCACGGGCTAAATGTTGAAAGTAATGTTACAGAATGACTCGTATTAAGGTGCATAACATCGTGTCGTTGGTGATGTACGAATAATATGCATTTAGCTTTTTTAATTTTTAGTCTTGAAACTTGAATGGCCAAAGCGCCAAATAGTATGTTACGAATTTCATTAAACGAAGAATATGTTGTCAGATCTTTCTTCGTATGTATCAAGTTATGCAAATGAGAGATGGTTATTATGTTTGGCTGGCAAATATGTTGATATTCTTAAATTATGACAATTAATTCCAGCTAATCTTTAAATTAGATTATAGCTAATAGTGAGAAAGGTGTAAGGTAACGTCCTGGTGGTATATAATTACGACATTTGAAATGTGCTTCTTCATTGCATCAGTGCCAAGCATGACGTCTCCACGAGCACGGCAGGTTTCAAGGACATCGTCGATTTCCTTCATGTGTACCAAGGTACGTGTTATACTGACTCTTAACCTTTCCGATGGAAATTTATTGCATAATCATGGAAATACTGCTATATTCGTGGGTGCATAATATACACCCGCATTGATATAGATTTTTTTTTGTATTTTTTATTTTTTATATAGTATTTTATTTTAATTATTATATTATAAGAATTAAGATATAAGCCATATAAATCGCAACCATAGTGTGCGCGATTAAATCACTTTCATCGTGTATTCTACCTGAAGAAAAAGGCCGATACGTTTAAATTATTTTCTTGTCTTTTTTTTTTTTTTGGATAATCCCTTGCCGGTAAGAGAACGAGATGATGATGACGAAGAAGAAGAAGAAGAATAAGAAGAGGAGGAGGAGGAGGAAGAGGAAGAAGAAGAAACAACAGTGCCCCACAGTTAACTGTGATCATATTGTGTGGACCCTGGACGTGCTTTTTACAGTGTTATCACAGAAGCGAATGTACACATTACTTCAACACACTTCTGTCTCAAACGTATTTTACTTGACACAAATATGCCAGTAGTGATTATACAACTATAATTAATTTTGCTGATTGTAGGTCGCTACCCGATAGCCGTGATTACCCACGTCGACGTCAGCCAAAAATCTGATTCGGATAGGTTGAAAACCGTCCTCCAAGCTGCCGGAGTAAGTGATATCTTTGAGGTAGCCAATATTAACGAGGAAAAGCAACATCTCGAAGAGGCATATCAGCTAACCCTTCTGAAGTTCCTTGATACGTGCATGGCCCATGTGGACGAACACGTGGCCCACAAGTATTATGAAAAGATGCATGACGACATAAGAAAAAGAGATCAAGAAGAACATGCGGCACGGGATAAGACGAGAGGCAAAGGTCGTAAGCATAAATGCAATGTTATGTAGATTTCTGACTGGAACTGTAACAAGTTAATAATGATAATCAGAGTGGTAAATCGATAGCGCCACCATTTATTTGATGGATTTCATCACCTGCTTTGTCTTATGCTACATTAACCCTGAGTAGTCTACAACTATTTTGTCTGAATACCAAGTAGTCCAATTGCCACTTTGCCTTATTACCAGTTCTATCATCTAACCCGGCTTTACCTATTTTGTGTAATATTCAATTAGTATATTGCCAATCCGCCTATTTGGTACAATATGTAACCACTTCTTGCCTAATCTGCAGTTGGCCTATTTCTCCTTCGACTAACCTTTTGAGAAGAAAACCAGGTTAAAAGGGGACAGAAATAAAAAGAAAAGAAAAAACAGTGAATGCGAGGTGAGTTGAGCAACCAGGAAGCCTTTCTAAAGCTAACATGGATTTATTTTTTTCTTGACCCTTGTTTCTCATCAATTCTGATACTAAAAGGGAGCAGCAAATCAGCGACCGTAGGTACTCACGGAAATGTCGCATCTAATGAATCCGCGTCTTCCTTATCCGTATCCAGCTTGTGCTGCCTTGACTTAATCAGGGAGGTGTTCTGGAAGGAGAGACATCTCTCCTTTGGAGTCATGCGGCAACGCCGAGAAGTTATGCGCTTAACTACAGATGTTACCCATTTGCGTTTACAAAGGAGAGCATCAATAATCGGGACTAGCGCTCTCACGTCTGGAAATACTTGCCCCTACTGTAATTCGCTCTCTCTTTCAATGTGATGGCAACAATGGGTTTGTGTACCTTGAACTGGAGCAGCGAATCAAAATACCATGTAAAACTAACCATTTTAACAGCAAATAGTGTAAAAGTACACTGGAACACGCTTTAGCAGCGTACTTTATTTGGAAGATCGAATTGTCCTAGATTAAAAGATAGAAAACTAACATGCGGAAATGTGCGCATTATAGAGAAATATTAAGTTTTTAAGAGGCCCTAATTTTCGTTTCATATCGATTTGCGCATTACGAAGAACATGATTATAATATTAAGTTCTTTCCTAAACTATTCAAAAAGTATTCGAATGTTTCATTCAAAGTTTTACGGTGAAATAAAGCTTGTAATTCAACGTAACGTAATGAGTTTGACGTCTCCGAACTTCGTCTTGCGATTAGAGCAGTGCCGATCATGACTTCATTTCATTTCATTTATTTTCACTTAATAAAACATGCATACATAAAATGTGACAATGATATTACAAGTATAACATGACAATGCGACAAACAAACAAACAAACAAACAAAGCAAACAAACAACCAAAGATATTAAGTGAATGGGTTAGTGAGAAGGCAATGGGCTTTATATGAAACTAACCCAGGAAAAAGTAATAGAGCGTAAATGCAGAGGAAAACGTTGGCACACACACATACACACTCATGCATACACAGATAAAGACACACACCAGCACATTAACAATACACAAGATGCCACTTTCACAAACAAACCCCTATCCTGCTTATCTCTTATAAATTCAGAAAATGTTACTGGTAACTTCAAGAATACCTTTCAAGTAAAATACGCCTGAAAACTGTCTTAAAACTTTGTACCGTTTTCTTACATTTCACATCAGAGTTGATGAAATTCCAGATTAGAGGGCTTTGAAAAAACATTGACTTTTTGTAGGAGGATATATATATATATATCACGCATTTAAAATCCACAAAGTAGAAAATATAAGCAAAGAAGGCCCCTTACACGGTGAATGCGGGACAATATGTTTTTTTTTTTCTAAACAATCAAAACTCTGATATGAGAGAAATTAAGTGTGTGGTGCCACAAGGTGGTTTATGGTGCCCATTGTTGTTTATTGTCGACATTTAAGGTAGGGGATACCTTTTACAGACCTCCCAAAATGCAGCAAAACATTAAATATGAACATCAGGAGACTTGTTATGGCCATTGATGAGAAATTTGAAAGTCAAAAGTTATCTACAATTTGAATAATGCACAAAACTCAACTACTCAGTAGTTCTGTGTATCAGCCACACTTAAGCCTTTTTGTTGCAGTCTTCTGTATCTTTTATCTATAAACACAAATCTAAAAGTATTTGAGCTGATATAAGAACATATAGAGTGTTTGGCAAGAATGTATATAGAAATGTTTGTAAGTTTTGATGAACTTTCTTCACAAAATATACATGATGGACACACATGCAGTGCATGGGTCTGCCAAGGTAGCCTAGTAATGTACTGGAATTTACGGTGAGCCCCGAAAAAAATTCACTTCAATATCTAACGGTCAATAAAAATGTACTAAATGTTACCTTCCACTTTCAATACTTTATGGGAGTTTCTAAAATGATACTCTCTTCAACATACCACTGTATTTGTACAACTCTTCATTTAAGGCATGCAAATGGGATTCCCTACCTTTAAGGATTTTTTTTTTGTGTGTGTGTGTGTGTGTGTGTGCTTCGTCCGATGTGTTATCGTTCATACTTTTTGCCGACGATTCAAGTGTATTTTACTCACATGAAGACCCAAATACTCTCGTGCAGACAGTTTATTCTGAAATACTAAATTTATATGAGTGGTTACGAGCAAATGAATTGTCTTTGAATATAAAAAAAATAAAACAAAAAACATATGCTTTATAGTAACACCCTTGATAATTTGAATATGGATATATATATATATATATATATATATATATATATATATATATATTTTTTTTTTTTTTTTTGGTGACGCTGTCTTTGAAAAATGATTCTTATATAACTTTCTCGGCATTATAGTTCATAACAAATTCTCTTGGAAATTTCATATTGATAATGGAAGAAAATTTCACGTAATATATTATCAATAAATTAAAATTGTCTATTCGTCAACATTCGTTGTTTACATTGTATTCATCTTTGATATTATCCTATTTAATTTATGGAACTTTGGTGTGAAGAAACACGCATCAAGTATTATTGGAAATTTTAACATTTTACAGTCCCAAAACTGCCGTTTGTGTAGGTATATTTTTTTTTTTCGCTTTGGAAAAGAAGGGGGGGCGCACCGGACGCAACTGCTAGTAATTACTGGTAGCAACATCAGGATAATAGCATATCGATTAAATGCGAGCAAGCTTGCATTTTCTTTACAATTTACAGTCCCTAAATTGCCGTTTGTATCGATATATTTTTTTTGTCCGCTTTGAAAATTAACGGGGAGCGCACCGGGCTCGAATGCTTTCAATTACTGACAGCAACATCAGGAGAATGATTTAACGATGATATGCGAGCGAGCTTGAAAATTTTGACATTTTACAGTTCAAAAACTTCCGTTTGTGTGGCTACATTTTTTTCGCTTGGGAAATTGAGGGGGGGGGGGGACGCACCGAGCGCATCTGCTGGCAATTACTGGTAGCAACATCAGGAGAATGGCATAACGATTAAATGCGAGCGAGCTTGAAAGTTCTGGCAATTTACAGTCCAAAGGCAGCTGTCGTTTCTGGTTATATTTTTTCGCTTTGAAAATAAAGGGGGGGGGGGGTGCACCGGGCGCAACTGCTGGCAATTACTTGCAGTGGCATCAAAAGAATAGCACAACGACTAAATGCGAGCGAGAGAATATTATGTATACATTTGATAAATTAATTATGTATACACTTTCCTTCAAAATGGAATACTGTTCAGCTCTGTTACCTGTCTGGAGACGGGCATACGAGACTGGAAAATTTTGACATTTTCCAGTCTCAAAACTGCCGTTTGTAGGGATATATACTTTTTCGCTTTGGAAATTAAGGGGGGAGGCGCCCCGGACGCAACTGCAGGCAATTACTGGCAGCAACATCAGGAGAATGATTAATGCGAGCGAGCGGAGCGAGCAAGCTTAAAAATGTTGGCATTTTACAGTTTAAAAAAATGCCATTTGTATTGCTACATTTTTTTTTTCGCTTTGAAAAATTAATAAATAATACAAATACTTGAAAATACCACCATTTTCCAAAGATTTCCGTTTCTATCTTGTGTCATTTTGATTCCTTTACCCAAGTTGTACCTCTAATATCATTTGTTTATCCCATTGCAATTTGCAAACTTTAAATTCCAATATTAAATGAATATGAAATATGATAACTATGCATGTACCTATCCCAAACAATACATCAGAGGTCTCATTATGTATTTCTTTATTTTCGGTTTCGATTTCGATTTATTTTCATATTTCTCGATGAAAAAAATACATCAAATATAACAAAATTAAATGAAGTATCAAATGAAGATATCAAGGTGGAGACATACGTAAAAAAATATTGCAAATATATAAAACATATAGTGGTCGATCTATGAAGTTTGTAATCTGTGAACGAATGCGAAAGTAATATGAAGGAACCTACTTAAAAGCGAGCTCGTTTAGCATAGGTCCCATTTAAAATCGAGTTAAAGATTAAGATGGAGAGCACGGGTACAACAATGACCGAAACATAGAGAAAACAAAGTACAATTATACAGTTATATAGCAAATTCTTCTCTAATGCAGATTTGGGGTCGGATAAGCCACATGCTGTAGGCGGATGAACCATTGTCGTTCTGGCAATAATAAGAATATGACTCAATATATGATAACAATGATACGGTTAAGAAGTATTAGAAATTTATACATTGCGTGTATTAAGGAGGAAACACAATGCCATGCACCTGCAAATCCCCCCCCCCCCAAAAAAAAAAGACATTCAACAACCAGTTACAGTGCAGAGGGAATCAAAATACCAGCTGTTACCTCTCCCCAACTTTCTAAAAGAAGGAAGAATATACAATGTGTGCCCCCCCCCCCCCTTGGGCCTTGGAAGGATCGAGATAGCTTTGCCTTTATAGGGTTAATGATGGTGGGTGTGGGAGGGACTTTGACTCAGAATATCTGCGCGAGGAAGCGGAGCGACCGAGTGGGGGAGGGTGTGGGAGGGGGACGAGGAAAATTTTGCATTCCAGTCCTGAAATTAAGCAATCTGGTGCACACTTTTGGTAAAATCTTTGAATTACATGTTTACATGTAGGTCTATGACGTTGTCAACGTCTTATGGGCCATACCTTATGTTGATATTACTTTCTACGCGACTGAGCGAAGCGAGCGAGCTCTTGAGAAAATTATGTATACATTTTCCTTCAAGATGGAATACTGTTCAGCTCTGTTTCCTGTCTGGAGACGGGCATAAGAGCGTCATGCAAAATGCCAAAATTGATGCAATCACATTTCTGCTTCCTCCATTTTTCCCCTCAAATTTCAGGGGGAATGATTGTACAGGCCACCCCCTCCTCCATTTCGGGGGGGGGGGGGGGGTGGGGGAGGTTCATCCCACATCCCTTTTGGAAACGCTTGACTAGTTATCTGTTGGCTTTCGCCCTTGGTGATTGCATCACAATGATTTAGGCTTTTCTTTCTCCCTCTCTCTCTCTCTCTCTCTCTCTTCTTCTTCTTCTTCTTTCCCCTGTTATTTTGTATTTCATTTTTCACGCTTTTGCTTTCTTTTTTTTTCTATTCCCTACTTTCTCAGTTTGCGCACTCTTTGTAGTTAAACACTTTTCACCCCCTTATTTCCCCCTTGCCCTCAGAGGTACCCACATGATACAAGCATAGTCTTTTGAGCGTGTACTTCCATGTTTGTTTTTTTTTCCTCGCAGAGTGTATATAGAGTATAATGTATCTCTTTTGAACTGATCATGTAGACATGAACATGTTGTTAATCACTTCTGGTTATGTATATTTTATTACTCGCATATCAAATGTATAATAATTGTTTCGTGTACATTGTGTTAAAAAAGTGGAAATAAAGTTTGAATTTGAATTTGCATTTGAAAGTTTTTTTTTTTTTAGTTTGATTTGAATTTGTCATTTAACAATGCCTACACTGATTTGTGCACATTTCCTTATCGTATACAATATATCCGCTTATTATATCCACTTGGAAAAAATACAAGAAACATATTGAAATGAAAATTAGCGCATTTTTAGGTAAAACAGTGCAACGAGTGCAGTGAGAATTTTATCGGTCTGAGAGATCGTAATATCAGATAAAGATTTCCTAAGCAAAATGAGAGCGTGAATGATAAGTAGATACACTTCTATAAGTACAGAAATTTGCACCTTCTTTCTTTGCATCCCTTGAGAGGTTGATCTTTTTTTTTTTTACCTAACATATCCATATTGCTTTGATATCTGAGGACAAAACAAGCTAAGTCACCTTAAGTTACTGAGGACGTAGCTGAACTCCCCTCAAAAACCAAAGAAAATACAACGCAGATAGACGGGACATGAATAGCAGAAATGATAAAAGACAGGCGGGGTGACTGTGCATAACTATTAAAAACGGAGCTTGGAAGATGCATTATTCTTAAGCAATGTTACCCCTTTCACTTACTCGAGCTAAGGTGTACAAATTTGAGTTTATGAATGGCGCGGTGGCTCGCATCTCAGACTAGGACTAGTTTGGCTATTGTAGGGTACAGCTTACAAAGAAATGTCACTTTAACGTTCTGTAAACTAAAGTATTCAGACACGGAGATTTTCAGCTGACATGTGACGGATAGATAAAAAGATACAGAGATTAACCTCAATGCTGCATTTATGGCTCAGCCAGCGATCGTGATAACATTGTCTGTTCTACATTGCCCTGCTATACAATTTACACTGAAGGTTATTCTTGTTTCGCGCTGTAGCTGCCCCTTTTTCGACTTTGTGCGTGATATTTAGGTAACCATAATAAATAATTATAATACATGCCTTCTCACTACAAGAGTGTCAGATATTTAGCGGTCTTTGATAAAAGAAACGATGTAGCAATGAGCGTGGTCAGTAAACTTTATTTTTTCCCGTCCTTTTCTTCTTCTTGTTTTCCCCATTACTGACTCTGTTTGAATGCTTCGTTTCAAATTGTTTTCTAATGTATATGATTTTGTGGTTGTGGATGTGTTTTGTATTCTTAAAAAGTGATGTGAATGTACTTTCGAAGTTAATGTGCCATTAGAATTAGTGTCTCGTAATTGATCTTTATTCTAGAAAAATATGTATGTTTCTTGTTATTGGTGTTTATTCTGGAGAAATATTGCATTTCTATAAATGTTATGCTGAGTGAAATAAACTGAATTGAACTATTACAAAACTATCCCAACCGATTACTTGCTGTGATCCATTATATTAGAGGAGTCAGTTCAGAGCCAGAGCGAAAGAGAGAGTGTGAGATATAGAGAAAAAAAAAAAAACAAACCAAACATACATACAAATGATTAAAGAAAGAGGGATTTTTTTTTTCAATTCAAATTCAAAGTTTATTTCATTTTTTTCGACAAAGCATATAAGTCACATTTCTTTTGACAACAGAGAATAAGGTGAACAAAACATTATGTATCAAAAGAATGTACAACAATTGAGAACCTTATCGTAATTTTACATTGTAGTAAAAAAGAAGCAGAAGTGATCGAAATGAAGTACATGTATAACTTTGATTAAAGTGCGAAAAAATGGAGAGACCCACTAAAAAGACAGAGCTTGTAGAATGTGGGCCCCTCTGTAATAATAAGATCAATGGGAAGATCAGTTGAAGCATCATAAATACAAAAGGAAAAAAGAAAGAAAAAAGAAGAGGAAGACGTCTGGAAGCCCACTGAGAATTCGATTCACAAATAAGTACACTTACTCATGTAGACGTGAACAACATAGGACAAGACTAGACAACAAAACAACTGCTGGAAGAAAGGCTGTACGGGGCAAAACGGGGTGGACAAGACTAACAGACGCGAACAAACATGAAGCAAGACTAGACAACACAACTACTTATGAAGAAAAGGCTGTACGGGACAAAACGGAATGGACAAGACTAACAAATAGAAGACAAAATAGAAACAGCGATCTTCGACAGAAGCATGTCAAGAGAAACAGATGGTAGTTGTAGAAAAAAAAAAGCGATAAAAAATGATATTGTAACGCCTGAATAAGAATAAGACAGAAATCAAGTCTTTGACTCTTTTGGCGATAACGTAGATGACAGCAGACATTCAAAATATTACAATTAACTCTTCAAAGAGGAGAAAAAGTGAGTATGTCAGTATGTGAGAAAGAAGGCCAAATGACTAGTTCATTCTGTAGGGTCATACGACTGCAATATAAAGGACTTCAGTCTCCTCTTAAAAGAATATATGGATAGGGCGTTTTTTATTTCATGATTCAAGGAATTTCAATAGTTTGGGCCTATATAAATAAGCGTATTTTTAGCAAGGATCGTGCGTACAAGGGGTAAATGAAATTCATTTGAACGCCTAGTGGGATATTCATGAAATGATTGGTTTTTTTTAGGAACATAGAATCAAAAATAGATGGAAGCAAATTGTTGCAATACTTATACATGAATTGACCTAAATTATACAAAAACAGATCTTTAATGTTTAAGAGCTTATTAGAGGCAAACAACGTGCTTGTATGAGCACGTACAGAGGAATGGCAGATAACGCGGAGGGCTGTCTTTTGCAAGAGGGACAGTCTTTCAAGTAAATTCTGATGCGTGTTGCCCCAAACTAAAACTCCATAATTCAAATGAGGTAATATTAACGACGAATATAACATAAGTAGTGTTTTTTGTGAAATATGAAATTTCAATCTATTAATAACACCTATATTACGCGATATTATATTACAAACATTATCAACATGTAATTTCCAAGAAAGTTTATCGTCTACAATGACTCCCAAAAATGTAATGTTTGATACTCTTTGTAAATAAGAATCATCTAAAATTATGTTTGTGTTTAAACTATCAACAGTATTACTAAAAATCATATATTTCGTTTTTTGAGTGTTGAGTGATTGTTGTTATTTGCGTTTGAATGCGTGCCTGTCGTGTCTACTTTTAGTATTACGGGTTCTCTATAAACCGTGCATGGAACGTTTCCCACGAAATAAAGGCCGTGTCACTCCATTCCGGGCAAGCCTTGCGTACGACTTGCGAAGAACAATTTTTTACTACCCGGAGGTCCCCGCAGATGACCCGCACATGACAGTACCTAGCACGTATCTTATCCGTAGTCGCCCGGAGGTAAATTTTTTTACCCGCAACTATGTTGAGGCCCTGTCACACCTTTCCGGGCAAGTTACGCGGGCTTGTTGAGTGTAGGGATTTTCCAGCATACCGGGCATTCCTGAGGGCGGACAAGGATTTAAAGGCCGTGTCACACCATAACGCGGGCTTGTGGCGAGGAGGTAGTTTCCAGCACGTAGAAGATTTTCAGCGGGCGAACAAGAATGTTTGCAATTTTCATTCATGCCTTGTCATGCCGTACGGGGGAACTTCTGCGACTTGACTTGCGGGGAAACAAATTTACTCCAATGAGCTCTCCGCAGTTGGTCCGCATCTGACAGTATGTAGCGCCTAGTTGCCCCGTGTGACCTTTGTACCAGTCGCGTGGGGGCTGACAACTCAGTGAAGGAATTCCTCTGAAGAAATGGCTGAAATCCAACAAAATGGCATTATCTTGGCTGCATACGAGACTGCGAAGTACCTGCGTGAGAGTTGCCTGCGAGGTGCTGCCGCTAAGAGCTTCTTAATGGCGTTCTGCGTGGACCTCTCCGGGAATTCCCGCGACTCACCCGGAAAAAAAAAAATGGTCATGCTCAAAACTTGGCTGCGGTCAAATCGGACTTGCGTGCGCACCTCCGGGCTACTACAGGCGAGATACGCGCTAGGTACTGTCAGGTGCGGACCATCTACGGAGAGCTCCGGGTAGCAAATTCGTTTCCCCACAAGTCATGCCGCAAAACTGCCCCAGATGTGGGATGACAAGGCCTTGAGCATGCTCAAAACTTGTTCCGAGTGAGTCATGGGGATACGCTCGCAGACAGAGGTACACGCAGAACACCTATATAAGACATTCTCAAAAAAAAATACCTTTTTTTGTAGAAAAAACAGAATGAAGAATAGCCCCCTTCCTTTTTTTTTAAATATACAAAAAAGAGAAAAGAAATCAAACTGAGCTAATGCCTCTTAGAAAATAACAGACGTCATACTAATGCCGAATAGGGGAGTCTATACGTCATAATCGATGAATGTGTAGATAGTACCCCTTTTTATTTGAATGTACCTTTGTACTAGCAAAAATAGTATGCCAAACTCTTTTTTTTTTTGTTCCATATATGTGTAAGGCGTGTTTAATTGTTGGCCCTTTATTTATTCATTTATTTGTTTATTTCTGATTTCATCTTTATTTTTCGTCTCACCTGCCAGAATTTTGTAGTCTTAAGCAGAATTTCTTATTTTATTATGATTGCCACATCACGTTTCTCTGTTCTGTGTCATGTGACATATGAAATGTTGTATTTTAAATATGTTAAATGTTATTGATATGAATTCCTTGTTTTGAATAATAGTAGTATATATTTTTGATGAATGTGATATCTGATTTTTTTTTTTTTGATTGAGGTTTTGTAATAGATAGTAAGGGAATAAGAAGAGGTTGAAGAAGGGAAAGTGAAGAAGAGGATGGTAAAGTATATAAGGAGGCCTCTGTGGGAAAGAGAAGAAGGAGAAGATGAGTAGATGAGAAAAAAAAAAACAAGTTGTGGGTGGTCAGGTTATTTGTATGAACAATATCAATTACTTATGAAAATGAGATCACAACTGATTTAGTTTTTATATGTGTAAGATTTTCAAGTTTTTTAATATGAATATAATTTTCTTATATGTATATTTTTCTTTTGACAGAGAAGAATATAATTGATGTTTTACTAAAAGAAATAACGCCAATGCACTCTGTGTTTTATTTTTCAAGTTCAGCCTTTTGCAGGCACGCCGAAACTTTCTCTCTTTGATAAAACACTCAACTTTGTTAAAAACCGCATGCTGATTCACCATTGTAAAGGTGTTTTTTTTTTTTTTTTGTCTTTCTCTCTTTGTAATGAAATGTTTGATTATGGGCCCTCCATTCATTCTTTTATTTCTGATTTTATCTCATTTTTTTTCTCACTCGCCAGAAGTGTTTAGTCTTAAGCGGACTTTTTATATCAGTTTAATTGCCATACGAATTATTAATATGTTTCTCTGGTCCATAACATATGAAATATGAAGTTTGGTAGTTTGAACAATTTTACTGATACGAAACTAGTGTTTTGTATAATTCATTGCAATGGTATATTTTCTTTGAATGTATATTGACCAATGTTTTGTAATAGAGAGTAAATGATATTTTAATTTTTATGATGAAAAATAATAATGTGTGATTATGATAAGGATAATTCAAGGAATAAGAAGAGGTTGAAGGAGGGAAAGTGATAATAAGGATAGGAAAGTTTATAAGGATGGGGAAAAGGAAGATGGAGGAAAAGAAGATGAGTAGATGAAAAGAAAGTTGATTTTTCAGTAAGGTTATTCATTAAACAAAAGAGATTATTCATGAAAACAAGAACAGAGATGTGAACAATTGCAATTGTATATTTTTTGTTTTTTCTAATGGTAAAGGTAGATTTTAATGAGCAATACATGTAGTTAATATTTCTAAGGTATATTTGTATATTTGAATGACTTTGTATTCATGATGATCCTTGTAAAATGTCCGCAATTCAGCCTCCTGGCTGCGAGAGATGGTATTTAATAAATACCTTTCAATCAATAAAAAATAATAAAAAAAAATAAATCAAACAAAACGAGGCCCTTACCAGCAGCACCTCGCAGGCAACTCCAAAGCAGGTACATCTCAGTACCTGTAAGTCGCTCGTAACAGAAAACGGATCGGTTTCAAAACTCTCACGCGGGTCGCACGGAATACACGCAAGTAGAAGGTAAGTAGTACGTGTCTAATAGGCAAGAAATAGGCGCGAAACTCGCAAACATTCTTGTCCGCTCGCGGACAATTTTCCTGCGTGCGCTAAATCTCTCCCCACAACAAGCCCGGATAGATTGCCCGGAAAGGTGTGACACGGCCTTAAACGTTCCTGGGGGGGGGGGGGGGGGGGGGGATACTGGATTGAAAGATAGAGTAAACCAAGAAACGATACATAGGAATATATTGGTTATACCTACTTTGCCTCCCCCCCCCCCAAAAAAAAAAAAAAAAAAAAAACACCACAAAAAGAAATAAAATGACACGAAATTTATTCCATAAAAATAAAGAAAAAAATACATTTATTCATATTATAGACTATGGTTAAGCTTTTGATGTTTGCCAGTCGATGACGTATGATGGGAACAGCGGGGTTCTTGGTTGTATTTGTTTGCTTGTTTGTTTGTTTGTTTTTGTTTTGTTTTATGTTTTCTTTTTTATGTTACTTTTGCTCCTTATATTTGCGTAGTGATGACCTCTAATTCCATATTTGTCAAGCTCATGGGCCTTTTGTTACCTAGTGTCAAGCCCGACGCACCTGTTGGTCCTTACTTTTCTGTACTCAAAAGTATCAACAAGGTCAGGAAAGCACTTCAAGATGATGTAAACACTGATAATGAAAGGCCGTGCACGTCCGGCAATTACCTGGACACCTGCTGGAGGTAAGCATTACCAGCATGAAATTCCAAACAGTGCTATGATGATAGCAACGTAGAGGGGGCACTCAAAATATCGTATTAAAAGCGGCCACTGAGGGATATTTTGTTTGAAAGATACTTTATTTTCTGCAAATCAACATAAATAAGTTCCATAATCATGATGAACATGTAGGAAATATGCAAAGTACATTTAACACAGAGTCGTTTGACTTCCATAAACAACGATATAAAAGAAAATCAATGATATAAAATACAGTATGCATACCAATGCAGCAGGGATTACAATAACAACTGCAGTTAAGAAGCGATTATGCAGAGGGCCGCCATTAAAAGCATTGCTTGAAAAGATGGCCGTCCCGAGGATAAGGTATGGACGTACTAGATTCGTAACAATACAAATTCTGCAGATCTGATGACCTGATGATGCAAGAATGGACGATAATAATGTCCATGATATTACCCTCTCGAGTATCAAAACAAGAGACGTATTCTTTTTTGAATAGACACAGCCGGTTCATTTTGCCATATGATTTACGTAGTAACTTCGTGGACACGTAATTTGTTTCCTGTTACACCACTAAAATAAACTGTCAGGTATTTATTTGGACACAATCCCTCATCATAAAGCTAGGAGGAGAATGGATGCGGAATGCAACAAGAAAGCGAGGATGAGATACCTAACAAGAGTGCAAGAGATCAAAAACCGCTTTTGAGTGGGAGTTGTTTTGATTTTCCCCCATTTTCCCCAAATCAAGACATTGTAACATTAGAAACGTAGTGACACCCGTGCTTACTAGTCTGACGATGATTTTTTATAATAATTATCATGATAGTCAAGCAGTGATCTGTTTTATGGCATATGTGGCCCTGCACCATAAAACAAACAAAAAGTCGCCAGACATGGATTTTAGTTAAGACCACATTCTGAAAGAGTAGACTTTAAGCTTTAAAATGATGTATAACTCAAATCAAATGGACTCTTCTAACCTATCTAAATACATGTATTGGAAAGAAAGCACAAACTCAGGAAAAGTCGTCGGTGTTACCACGAACCGACGCTATTTCGTTTTTGAGCGAAAATGCAATTCTGAGAAAATCGCGTTTAAAGATCTCACAAGTTTTAGACAACGTTTTCAATGACTTTTCCTGTCTTGTGTGTGAAAATTTTGACAGGGTGATGAGAGTGGAAGTTGTTCTTCCTATCCATAGTGTAATTTTAGTGTGAATTCAAAAGAATTACGATATTTCTGTCTTCAAACTCACTGCGTCGGTTCGTAAATCCATCGTTTCTTGCGCGTACCATAGGTTATGTACTTAAGCGCGGGTCTCACGAACCGACGTAAGTTGTATTACGCCGGTTCGTGGGACCCGCGCTGTAGGGCCTGCACAATAGGTAACGTGCAATACGCGTGTATTTACGAATCGTCGCTATTTCATTTTCGTATGTGTTTACATACAAATACTATTAGGGCTATACCTGCTTATCAACAATAACCTTATTAATTGAAATTAATTGTCATGTAATGATTATTGTGATGATTATAATACATTAGGTGATAAGTAAGATGATAATATAAGCCAGTTTCTCTTAATTGTTCTAAAAAGCGTGTTGTCCTTGTTTTCATCTTCATTTAGCATTGTTATTAGAGCTGTCGTTGATCGCTCCAAAGATTTCTTTGCCCTCCCCACTCTTTTTTTGTGTGGATATATTATTCAACACTTTTGCATGTGGACATTTATCATTTGGTAATTAATATGTACTCGGTATACTGTGTTTCATATTTTTTTTACTTTTTACTGTTTTTTTTTTTTTACTTTTTTAACTTACTTTCTTTATTTTTCACATAATTTTTAATTCAAATTCAGTTCACTTCTTTCATAATAATTATGAATGTTTGTTCTAAGATGAAGGATACCGCTAAATATAGGGAAAAATATGTGCCAGTCAGTAATGATTACTTGCATTTACTCATCTTTCATACTCATGCACTCTGTTATTTCTTTCTCTGAAATAATCTATTAATTTCTTTATTTCTTATTATTCCACATTATTTGTGACTTTTACTTTGTCACAATTTTTATCGGTGTCATTATTGTCATTTGGCTTGCATGCGAATTCACTCATAATTCCTCATTTTCCATCTTTCTCTTTCCTGCTCAACAGATTCTTTGATAGCTGCACTTGATCATATAAAAACATAAAACACATCCTGCATGCACTCTTCGAAACTGATAAACTCCTAAAAATACATAAATATCAAAATTATCAGAATTTCAAGCTTCATTTTAAATATATAACAATGGTCATGTTTTATTATGCCTTTTACAGCAATACATGTGTATATAATGAAGAGGTACATTATGTAATCGAAGAAACATAGGTTCTCAATAAAGTATCAAATTTGAATTATTCAGAGATGAGTAATGACAATGGGAAGGATAACAATTGTGGAAGAGCTCCATAAATCAATAAATATCTAATGGCAAATGGAGATGGAATCAATATTAAAGAATATGCGTAATTCAAGTTCATTATTACATCAGTTCTTGTGTGTTCACAAAAAGAGAAACACAGGTCGAACATGCGCACCAAATCTTACAATGTACATTTACATCTATAGAGTGCGGACGGAACATATACAAAAGAAAGAATAACATTCTCAAATTAATATATCAAGCATAATTGAAGAGCTTGCAACCAAAAGGCGCTAAATCCATTCCGGCTACTTTCGAGTAAATTGATGTTTTTTAATTACACATATTACAGCTTGTTTATTCATTAGCTCTATGCTCCTAGTGGAAGAGCCATCACAGTAGGTAATAAAAATGCACATTAAAAAAATCCTGCACACACCATTTATTTTTTATGAATTTTTATATTTCAGATTTTTACGGATTTAGCGCCTTTTGGAAGAAATCATGGATTTAGCGCCTTTTGGAAGAAATACTTTTGAGTTGTTCAATAACATTGGTATTAGGGAATGTCATTAATGTACAATCCAGGTAAATACTAGAGAACTGCATAAATTTACATCACAGTAGCCACACATACCCACACACACACACACCCAAACACACACACACCCACACAAACACACACCCACATACACATACACACACAAATGCACCAAAACACACACACATCAAAATGTGAAATCTTTCCCAGCATGCTGCTTTTAATTTTACTCATAATAGCAGCATACTGTACACCCATTCATTATACATTCCACACATGCAAAATACAACATGCAGCAGCAACAACAACAAAAAAAATACTTTGATCTCCTAATAACACTTTGCACTGAATATCATGAAGTCTATACAGAAGGTACAGTGACTCAAAGAAAGTGAGGACTTGCAGAGATTGTGAAATCATGTTGACTGATAGTATTTACTTCAGGTGAAAATAAAATACAGGTTGTCATGCAGAAATCTGACTGCAACAGACATGAAAACAAATCACTATGATAAGCCCTCACATTGTATGCTTTACCTATTAATACTAAGAAAGCATCGCAAGGCTTTGCTGGAGGCTTTTTGATTTGGACTACCCAAACATCTGTTTAAAAAAAAAATGTCAATTTGCTAAAACTGTAGTACTTATTAAGAAGGCAACAGATGCACATGAAAGCACATCTGTGGACAAAACTCTTTGTTTATACGTAAGTCAACAGCAATAAGGCCTACATCTAGGCATCTGTGCTGTGAATCACATTGTCTTTTTTTGTCTTCTTACCATGTTCATTTCTAAAAAGTAAAAATTGAGTCATTTACAGCCAAAACAGGTTTACCGCATGAAATGCATACCATCAAGTCCATGGCAGAATATCTCAACTAGTTAAAGTGCCTGCCCTAGGAATCATAATGTCTTGCTATAAGCTCGAGTCAGAGTTCCTTTCCTCATTGGTGGCCACTGTTGCTTCATCCTCATTGCCAGAGATGTCCACTGTATTCAATATCAAGGAAGTCATTCAAAGCACTGGCCACTTGGTTAGTCCCTCGCCGAATTCCTGTCCACCGCCTAAATGCAAGCAATATCACCTTGATGTTGTTTTCCAGGGATGTTTTCTCCTCCTCTCAGCTTAAGTTTAATGATGTCAAAAACACACAGCCACTCGAAGTACGTTGCACCTACCGGCGTACTCAAGAAAGCTTGATTCAGCATTCAATGAGATTAAGACCACTGTGATGGTTCCGTTGTCTGGTTCAGTACGCATGAGCTCAGAAATGAACGATAAGCTCTGTGATTTCTCGCAATCCTCTGATTCACGAAATCTTGGCCTTTCATGTACTGCTATGAATGCATCCTGTCACCCTCCTGGTATAAGGCATGGTAAATGAGGCAGCGGCAGCTAAATAACGTCCCTTAGTTGTTGTAGCCAAGTTACAGTCTCAGGAGTAGGGTGTGTCAGGTCCATGTTGTCAGGAGGGCGGAGATCAGGGCACTCAATCAAGATGTGTTGAGCAGTCTGTTCTGGTGCACCACACTGGCAGGCTGCTGACGGGCGTAGCCCCCACTGATGCATGGCTGCGTTGAAACGCCCAACTCGGGTTCGAATCCGATTTAATGACACCCACTCCCTCCTTGGGAGGTTTGCTCCTGGGGGGACAGATGTATTGGGCGTGACAACGAGTTGGGCAGGTCGTTGGGTTTCTTGCCAGCTCAGTGACACTTGCTGCTTGCAGATATGCTGTAGGTTGTATGACTTCCAAGGATGATTTGCCATTAACCTGAATTGGGAGAAGAATAAGAGAATTCAATCAAAAATAATTAATACCGTTGGCTTAGAATATCTGTCCACGAGTAGCAAACACAACCTCAAACTTCCAATTTTGATACATTTCTCAATAGCTTCTAGACAGCCATAGTGATTTGGAGCAACACTTACTCTACTAAAAGACCAAAAAGAAAGGGAGTAGTTTGATTTACAGATTTTTTAACATAATTTTTTAATGTTTAAAATAACCATAAAAATGAAAAACACTAATGCAATCATATCAGGATTATAAGATCCATCAGTGAATATTAGACAGGCTCTAATTCTATGATTACCAGGGCAATGCACCCGTGCTGCATAGACCAACTCGAACAGTTAGAAAAGTAGGTAACCAGGTCATTACCATTGCAACACAGCATAAGCAGTACTGTACATTGTATAGACTGACTTGAATAGTTACACACTGTAAATCTACTGAACACTTAACTGAGAAAATGAGTCAAGGTAACTTCATTTATTGATTACAGTTCCTTTAACAGATATTAGTGACATACTTGTGAAATGGACCCCACCACTGTCTCTCTATCATCAGTACTAAATAATACGGCAGCTTACCTGTTACATCCCCACCGTGTGGTGTTCAATATGGTGCTTTCTTGCACAATACAGGGCTAATACTGAGGAATGTGGCCCCACAAAACGACACTTTAATATGCATGATTGATACAGCAACAGGACCAGTTTCCACTGCATACAATGTAGCAATACACTTCATTTGGCATACTCGTGAAGATAGGCCCCACCACTGCATGTCAGTACTAGTACTACAGCGGCTCGCCTGTTTATACTTGTGAATTCAGCCCCACCGTGTGGCGTTCATCGGTACATAAGCACGGCGTTGGGGCTTTCTTCCATAGTATAATACTTGTGAATGCGGCCCCACCAAACGGTGTTTACGAGCAATTGATACAGAGGCGGGGCAGATTTCCACAGCATACTCCTCCCTTTCTCCCGTTTTTTTTTTTTTTTTTTTAGTCTTCATGTTTTATTCTTGGAAAGACTCCCTAATGTCCCTCGACTAATTCAACAGCCAATTCAACTATAAGTACAACCCTAACCTAACCTTAAACCCTAACCCTAACCTAACCTTGCTTAATTGCTAAATGAACGAGTGCAAGCACACTGCTGTGGGGCCGATTTCACGATTTTGCCCTTCATTCTATCCTTGGAAAGACTTCCTCATGACCCTTGATTATTCTTACCATAGGTATACAACCCTACGCTAAACTAACGGCATACTTGTTAAATAGGCCCCATCACTGCATGTCAGTATTGGTTCACAGCGGCTCGCCTGTTTATACACACGCAGCCCTGTTGCTGCATGTCCACCCAATGTTAGTAACGTTAGTAGTAATTTACCTTGCTTGGCATTGCATTGCCAAAAAGTACCCTGTTTATACACACACAGCCCTGTTGCTGTAAGTCCACCCTATACGTTACTAGTAGGCCTACTGGTAATTTACCTTGCTTGGTATTGCATCGCCGAAAAGTACCGGTAAATTTACCCTGTGTATACATACGCAGCCCTGTTGCTGTAAGTCCACCCTATAATATCTGGTAGTACTACTAGTAGCAACAACTAGTATAGGCCTAGTAGTAAATTTACCTTGATTGGTATTGCATCGTCGAGCAGAACCCGTAGATCAAGAGGTTTAATTTACTAAAACTTATTATAAAGTACTAACATTTAATAGAGCTCTAACGTTAGAGCTCTACACTACAGCCTTGTACAGGTAAACATTTAGCTGGTAGCCAACACGTAAAAATAATACATAATTTACATTGATGCACGACGACAAGCCCTGTTTGTGGTGCCGGTGCATGGTGGGGCCATTTCACGATTTTCCCCAGCAGATTATTGATCCCAGTGAATGATTAATTTAAAATTTGTAATAAAACCCAAATTTGACATTCTACGTTGCTCATACTGTAAATCAACTCAACATGTTCAAAGTAGGGTATGATGCCCATCTCGGTCCCAACACCAAGACGCACATATGGGACTGACTTAATCTGGGCGTCGTACAGATAAGTAAACTCACCTTTCACAGCTGTATTTCCACTGCTTAGCTTTGCATTTCTTCAACACTGCCTCATTTTTCCATTTTTCGTACCACTTTTTAGATCACCGGCAGTCTTTGGTCTTTCATCCATTATGAAACTGTCATGTACTTTCGACTGATAGCCATGGTTCTGTACAGCACTACAGACAACAGTGGTGGTGATCCATGACCGTGAAGAATTGCCATTGAACTATGTAGTGCAGTATCGCTGCATGTAATAGTACGTGTTGCATGTTCTCATTGGTCAGAGCACCCCTAGCTGGCGTGCTCTGACCAATCAGAGACCGGAATAGAGAAATTGGATATAGCGCCTTTTGGTTGAAAGCAAAAATGGATTTAGCGCCTTTTGGTTGAAAGCGTGAATTTCATGCTTGATTTTTTCATATTTCCTCAAACAATTTTGATTAAATTTTTAGTGCCTTATGTGCACATGACAAAGATTTGTTCGATTCATGCGAAAGATGGAGTTCGATAAAAATTGGATTTAGCGCCTTTTGGAAGCAAGCTCTTCAATTATGTATATGAACATAAAAAGATGTTGCTGCATATGCATGAAGCTTGAGAGTGCTGCAACACACATTATGCTCAGATGGAAACTTGATGTATATCATACAAAAGAGAAGAGCCCTTACGAAAAAGTCCTGTGGTACTCCTGTGGTAATTACCACAGGACGGTACCACAGGACAGTACCACAGGAAAGTACCACAGGACAGTACCACAGGACAGTACCACAGGAATTGTCCTGTGGTATTTTGGGATATACCACAGGACAGTACCACAGGAATTCCTGTGGTATTTTGGGACGTACCACAGGGCAGTACCACAGGAAAGTACCACAGGACCGGTACCACAGAACAGTACCACAGGACAGTACCACAGGAATTCCTGTGGTATTTTGGGACGTACCACAGGGCAGTACCACAGGAATTCCTGTGGTATTTTGGGACGTACCACAGGGCAGTACCACAGGACTAGTACCACAGAACAGTACCACAGGAACTGTCCTGTGGTATTTTGGGACAGTACCACAGGACAGTACCACAGGTCGATCATTACCACACAGCATTACCACAGGGCAGTACCACACAGCATTTCCATGGTACCACCCCAGGTCGAAAAACCAGTTGGCAACTGGTACTGGTACCAGTTGATTCCCAGTTAAGGCAACTGGTTTCAATATGGAAATTGGAATGAGTGACTAGAAATCAACTGGTATCAACTGGTATTCATTCAACTGGTATCAACTGGTATTCGTCCAACTGGAATCAATTGGTACCAGTTGTCAACTGGTATCAACTGGTACCAGTTGTCAACTGGTACCAGTTGACAACTGGTATCAACTGGTACCAGTTGTCAACTGGTATCAACTGGAATCAACTGGGATCCAGTTGACAAAATTAATTCAGTGTTGAATTATTTGGTGTATGGGTGTTTGGTGTATGTCAGGACATTGTTAATATCTAACCTAACATAATCCTACAGCTAGTCTTAAAGCCTATACCTACAACTACATTTAGGCTTAGCCTACATCCTAGACCTAGTTAGTACCAGGGACATTTCATTCATATATATAGGGCTATATTGCTGTAATGATTTAAGACATGGTTACCAAGTAGATTAAACTTTTATTATAAAAATATGAAAATACCTCATCAGAGATACAAGTTGAAATTGTGAATATCACGGCAATAACATTAGATAAATTTCTAATGCATTACAGACATTTCTATGTTTATTCAAATCATAAAAAAGATAAATCTAACAATATTTTCTCATTTTCACGAAGATGATTTGAATAGCTTATGAATATTCACGAGCAAAAGAACCAGTAAAAACCAATAGAAACCAACTGGTATCAACTGGTATTAGAATTTCAATGATTTAGTGGGTGTTAATATGGAATGAAGTTATAAGCAAGTCCAGTCTGTTACATGGGTATCAAATTGTGTAAACTAATTTGCACACACACCGAAACACACACACGTGCGCGCACACACACACACACACACAATCACACACACGTGCGCGCGCACACACACACACACAATCACACACACAAACTGGTCAAAATACAGTCTGTCAGTTGAAGTGTCAACTGATCTTAATTGGTTCCAGTTTCATTTAGTTGAAGTCATTAAGAGTCCAAGTTCAATCACATCAAATGTTTTGTTTAATTGTGTTTTGTTTACTTTTTAATGTAATGTTTTAAGTAAGTTTTGTTAACCTTTGAATTCAGTTTCAATTGGTGAACAAATTGAAAACTGGTATACAATGAGATATGAACTGGTATATAAACTGGTACCAGTAGACTTGTACTGGTTTCAACTGGTAAGCAGTGCAACTTCAACTGGTATAAAACTGGTACCATTAAGACTTCAACTGGTACCAGTAGACTTGTGCTGGTTTCAACTGGTAAGCAGTGCAACTTCAACTGGTATATAAACTGGTACCAGTAAGACTTCAGCTGGCACCAGTAGACTTGTACTGGTTTCAACTGGTAAGCAGTGCAACTTCAACTGGTATAAACTGGTGCCAGTATAGATTTCAACTGGTACCAGTAGACTTGTACTCGTTTCAACTGGTAAGCAGTGCAACTTCAATTGGCATAAACTGGTACCAGTAAGATTTCAACTGGTACCAGTAGACTTGTACTGGTTTCAACTGGTAAGCAGTGCAACTTCAACTGGTATAAACTGGTACCAGTAAGACTTCAACTGGTACCAGTAGACTTGTACTGGTTTCAACTGGTAAGCAGTGCAACTTCAACTGGTATAAACTGGTACCAGTAAGACTACAACTGGTACTAGTAGACTTGTACTGGTTTCAACTGGTAAGCAGTGCAACTTCAACTGGTATAAACTGGTACCATTATGATTAAACTGGTATCAACTGGTACCAGTACATCTTCAACTGGTATCAACTGGTTTCAGTTAGAATTGCTTATTTTGTTACTGGAAATTTGGAGTTACCTTCTGATTTCAACTGGTACCAGTTGAAACCAGTTAAGACCAGTTAAAACCAGTAAAGACCAGTTAAAAATCTTTACTGGTTTCTACTGGTTTCAACTGGTTTTTCGACCTGGGACAGGAGAGTACCACACAGGATAGATCGAAAAAAAAAATCTGGGAGACTTTTAGCCACATTTCTAGGAATATTTCTGATAGGTGAGTGATGGATTTTAGGACAAACATGGCCCTACTTAATAACCTGTCCTACTCCTAACATATAACCTCAAACGAGAGTCTAATGGCCAAGTGCCAATCTAGTCCTATAATAGATCTACATAGTCATATTCTATTCCTAGGTAGCCATCGACCCTCTCAGTACATATATATATGGCCGTCTATCCGTAAAGCATTAAGACATGGTTACTAACTCGATTATACTTTATTATCAAGATATGAAATTACACTTTCATAACAATATCTATGATATTGGGAATAACATAACATAATTAGACAATCTTTCATAAAGTTCAAAGTAAGTTCCATCATTAATACTTTGACTTTTTAAGTCATTTATATGTATTTTCTAAAATCTAGAGTGCTTTTTATGAATATTCATGAGCTATGTAAAAATTTGTACCACAGGAGTACCACAGGAGTACCACAGGAGTACCACAGAAGTCCTTATGAAATTTCTCATGCTTTACATCTGCACTTTCACTAAATAGGTAATACTGTAGGAGTATAGGACAGGATAAGTAATGGCAAATCAATTGTTATAATTCACAACATAACTCATCTATCAATTTATTTAATTGAGGAATATTAATATGTGCTTTTTTGTTTGTATTTTTGTTATAAATTTCAGTTGATTCTGCCTTACAATTTTCCTGTGTGGTACTCCTGTGTGGTACTGCTGTTTGATATTCTCCTGATGTGATAGTCCTCTGGTATAAAATGTTAAGAAAAAAAAGAATATCCTGTAGCATTTTTTCTGTGGTACTTACAAATTTAATTTGCTGTGTGGTACTTCTGTGTGGAATAGCACCATATTATGATTTTCCTGTGGGATTTTGGACAGTTCCTGTGGTACTCTCCTGTGGTATATATCGAAAATTACCACAGGAATTCCTGTCGTACTGTCCTGTGGTACGTCCCAAAATTCCACAGGACAATTCCTGTGGTACTGTCGTGTGGTACGTCCCAAAATACCACAGGACTAGTCATGTGGTACTGTCCTGTGGTACTATCCTGTGGTACTTTCCTGTGGTATTGTCCTGTGGTACTGCCCTGTGGTACTGCCCTGTGGTACTGTCCTGTGGTACGTCCCAAAATACCACAGGACAAGTCGTGTGGTACTGTCCTGTGGTACTATCCTGTGGTACGTCCCAAAATACCACAGGACAAGTCGTGTGGTACTGTACTGTGGTACTATCCTGTGGTACTGTCCTGTGGTACTGCCCTGTGGTACGTCCCAAAATACCACAGGACAAGTCGTGTGGTACTGTCCTGTGGTACTATCCTGTGGTAGTTTCCTGTGGTACTGTCCTGTGGTACTGCCCAGTGGTATTGTCCTGTGGTACTGCCCTGTGGTACTATCCTGTGGTACGTCCCAAAATACCACAGGACAAGTCGTGAGGTACTGTCCTGTGGTAATATCCTGTGGTACTGTCCTGTGGTACTGTCCTGTGGTAGGCCTATGTCCCAAAATACCACAGGACAATTCCTGTGGTACTGTCCTGTGGTATGTCCCAAAATACCACAGGACAAGTCGTGTGGTACTGTCCTGTGGTACTTTCCTGTGGTACTGCCCTGTGGTACTGTCCTGTGGTACGTCCCAAAATACCACAGGACGAGTCGTGTGGTACTGTCCTGTGGTACTATCCTGTGGTACTTTCCTGTGGTACTGTCCTGTGGTACTGTCCTGTGGTACTGTCCTGTGGTACGTCCTAAAATACCACAGAACAAGTTGTGTGGTACTGTCCTGTGGTACTATCCTGTGGTACTTTCCTGTTGTACTCTCCTGTGGTACGTCCCAAAATACCACACGACAATTCCTGTGGTACTGTCCTGTGGTACTATCCTGTGGTACTGTCCTGTGGAACTGCCCTGTGGTACTGTCCTGTGGTACGTCCTAAAATACCACAGAACAAGTTGTGTGGTACTGTCCTGTGGTACTATCCTGTGGTACTTTCCTGTTGTACTCTCCTGTGGTACGTCCCAAAATACCACAGGACAATTCATGTGGTACTGTCCTGTGGTACTGTTGTGTGGTATACATCCCAAAATACCACAGGACAATTTGTGTGTATACTGTCTTGTGGTGCTGTCCTGTGGAACTTTCCTGTGGTAATGTCCTGTGGTACTGCCCTGTGGTACATCCCAGAGTACCACATGATCCTGTGACACAGTACCACACAGTTCCTGTGTTAACATAAATTTGTGTGGAACATTGTGTGGTACCAACCAGTACCACAGGGAGTACCACATGATCCTGTAAAACAGTACCACACAGTTCCTGTGGTAACATTTATTTATGTGGTACATTGTGTGGTACTGACAAGTACTACAGAGAGTACCCTACAAGCCTGTGGTACAGTACCACACAGTTCCTGTGGTAACATTACAAGTGTGTGGTACATTGTGTGGTACCGACAAGTACCACAGGGAGTACCACAGGACTTTTTTGTTAGGGAGGTACTGCATGTACATGTAGTTACACTATTCACAGGACAGTAGAGAAAAAGCAAGAGAGAGAGAAGGAAATGGGTGTCTAAAATAGGTCGATGTAAGGAGTGCCAAGCCAATTAAGTCTCTAATAGAAGTCATACATATATGAAAAGGAAACAAATTAATCACAACATAAATGATCGTGCTCATATTAACCAATAATTAGCATCTAAAAATGTGTGTAGAAAGCCCATAATATCAGCCTTTCGCCCCGTAGGCTTGTTACATATGAGAAAAGAGAAATTTTGGCCGACCCCCCCTCCGAATCCTTAATCCACCAGTACTATAAACACATGTGCTAGCAAATTCACAAGAGGGGTGGGGAAATTCGGCCAAAATTGTGTGTGGTTAACATAATTAAAAAGAAAGGTCATCAGCAAAACTACGGGGTGGATGCAGACGAATTTTCATGTGATGACTAAAAAAAAAAAATGCAGCCAAAGGGGAAAAAAAAAAGGACGGTGGAGAGGGGCCAAGGCTAATTTGACTCCCCCCCCCCCCCCCCAAAAAAAAAAAAAAAAAAAAAAAAAAAAAAAAAAAAAACACGCCACGGTTCTACAGTACCTTTAAAGGACTCTTAATTTTCTTTTGTAAAAAACAAACGTCTCGAAGTAAAGAATTCCATATTGTGGGCGAAATGTAGACCGATACAGTGTACATCCCAAGCTATTAAAGAAAAAAAAAAACAGATTATGAATATTATTTAAAGTAAGAATTTCAGTGCGTTTAATCATCTTTAGTCGAGTTGCAAATGACATGTGCATATTTAATAAGAGCAGTTAACTTCGAAGCGCCCCAAGCCCTTCTACATTTAATCATTCATGTCTAAAGGTAGTGCTAGGGCATCCCGGTGGTCTAGTGGTTATGGTGCTGGTCTAGTAATCCGGAGGTAATGGGTTCGAATCCCGCTTGGGCTGCCTGTGATTTTTTTTTTTTTCACAGCAGCCCACAAACTGCACACTGCAGTTGCATGCGTTACTACGGATGGAGACAAATGAATAATCTATTATTTGAATATACAATGTTTGACATCCTTTTTGTAATCACTTTCTTTAATTGTACATTTAGAGACATAATGAATTATTATTAAAAGAAATCATATTTCTGTATTTTGTTGTGAGTTTGCATGGGAGCATACACGTATCATAATTTACAATTTTAGTTAAATAAAGAACATCTCATAACAGAACTGTCTAGTGATGATTGAATGATTATGTCAATTTGTTATAAGTCCTATCAGTTATATGGAGTGCATTTCCCATGTTTATAAGAATCATACGTAACACATTCAAAGTGGGTTGAAGACAACAAAATAATAAATAAAAGAATAAAGGAGAATAGAATGAATTACAGTTTGAGGTGAGTTTGGCATGTCATTAACTGGATTAATATTATCATCTAGCAGAGATGCATATTTGATTATTTGTTGCATTAATTTCATAAAAATACATACATGTATAACATGTCTCAATCAACATTCAGAATGTTTGCAAAATGTGGATGAACATGTATCATGAACATGGTTGAAGATGAAGCTGGAACTTTTTGTTAATGGGTCTAAGCTACCATTTGTGACTGTCATAAATCTGTTTTCTGTGAAAATTCGTACAGCGAGCTAAAAGTTTCTGATATACACATTTTGACAGTGTGACACATTTGGTTATGTTCCCGACAATTTAGATTGACTCTCGCAATTATCACCGCTTACGAAAAATAAATCAGTGAAGGGCATGTTAATCCTCAGTCGATAACTATTACAACTATGCAATGATTATTCAACCATCTAACTTCATCTGATTACAGCATCATCTGAATATTGCCAATGTGCACTTAGAAATTTATCAAGATGTATCACAAGGTTATGATTACCACACAAAACCTTCAAGATTTATTATCATGAAATACATACCAATGAACACTTAAAGAAAATCTAACATTCCATATCCACATGAAGCTTGCCTTGATATAAATGTCTCTCAGTAGTGTTATTAAAGTGTAGCAAAATTGTAATCACGACATCACAGAATGGAATGCATGTTTTCACCTTCAATCTTAGAATCTTCTTTCATGTTTCCACTTTACAATCACATTTTAATGTAGATATACCGTCCTTATGTTGTCGCCCTTTAGCCCAAGTTCTCCCTTCTATCCTATCTGTAGATTGTCTTCTTTCCTAAGCCATTGCATTCACATTCCTTGATGATAAGCACGATGCTGTACTTTTTTTCTTCTCTGAAACAGTCCAGCTCTTCGCTACTGCATGGCATCAGTCATGTGAAAGAAAAGACAGAAATTAAGAACTTTCGATTAAAATCAAACATCATGATACAAGATACAACTTTCATTTTGAGAAAAAGAAATCAGCCAACTAAGCTGTAGTTGAAATCATTTTGCTCTATTTATATTAAACATAAAACAAAATGGTATACAGGATCAAAGAATGTCAAAAAATACTGCTGTTCGTCTTTGATGCATATTCAAATGGTCTCGCCTTTTACATTATTTTAATGATGCAAGATCTTATGTCTAGCACTTAGTAAGTCTCATGTAGAAATTAAATTATCATTCACATGAATAAATCTACATGTCCTTGTAAATAAGGCATTGCTTTGAAAAAGCTGAATATTACTAACTGCATTTGGGAAACGGTCTACGACAATCAAACTTCTTTATTATCAGAGACTGTAACATCTTGATTAGACCTAGACTCTAATTACCATTGTATTCACATCCGTTGATGATGTACACGACCCTGTACTTTTTCTTTTCTTTTCTGAGACAGTCCAGTTCTTCGCTACTACATGGCACCAGTCATCTGAAAGAAAAGAAAGAAATTAAGAACTTTTGATTAAAATCAAACATCATGGTACAAGATACAACTTTAATTTTGAGAAGAAAAAAAAAATCAGCCAACAAAACTGAAGTTGAAATTATTTTGCTCTATTTATATTAAACATAAAACAAAATGGTAGGCCTATGCAGGATCAAAGAATGTCAAAATATACTGCTGTTCGTCTTTGATCCATACTCAAATTGTCTCGTCATTTACACATTTTAATGATGCAAGATCTTATGTCTAGCACTTAGTAAGTCTCATGTAGAAATTGAATTATCATTCACATGAATATAAATCTACATGTACTTGTAAACAAGGCATTGCATTGAAGTAGCTGAATATTACTACCTGCATTTGGGAAACAGTCTACGACAATCAAACCTGTTTCTTATCAGAGACTGTATCATCTTAATTCGACCTAGACTCTACATTATCATTCAGCTTTTAAAGGTATTAACCATTCACCTATAAAACAGTGGCATTGTCATGTGCATCATATTTCTTTGATACGGCACATATTTTCATGAAGTCTGTGCAAGAATGCAAATGAAACACGTCTGCTGTTTGGTATTTACGTGTATCAAAAAAAAAAAAATCACTAACCCGGAAGTCCTTGACCTTAGGAATAACACGTGGCGAGTTAGCAGGAATTGACATTAAAATATAATAAGAATAGATCTACTAAATAGGCATTTGCCTCATGAATGTCTGGTCTAATTATAGACTAAGTGAAGTCTAGACCTTTCACTTTTAAGTTACACAGATTTCATATTACTTAGATCTAGACTACATCTAAATTTAGACATCTAATACTATTAGATCTTGGCAACTTTTGTCTTTGTGACACGAAATTAACACGTCACGGATGATATTTCGGCGATGTCCAACAGGATGACAGTACCACTATTACTAAATCAGTAAGTTGACATAGATAACTAACATCAACTTGTTAAAGTACGTTAGAGATGGCACCATATACATGTACAATAACCGGTGACACTGACACTGACAGATCTAGCGACTACGTTTAGACTAACGTTAAAGAGTGAGACTCGCCATCTCAGTAAGTCGGCCAAAGACAAAGTCAATACAGGGCTAAGTCAGTGTTATTGTTATGTTAGGCCTAACAAACGTTAACGGTTACTCGGTAAGGTTAGGTTTACCAGGACTCAAGAGTCCTGGTTAAATCAGTCGAGGGACATTTCTTAGGAAGTCCTTCGATTCCAAGAATAAAAAGAGTGAAAGAACAAAGGGGAAAAAAGGAAAGAAGAAAGGACAAAAGATTATGTATGGCTGCTGTGGAAATCGACAGCGCCACTGTATCACTATCAATCAAGCGTAAATATACAAACGCCATTTGGTTGGGCCACATTCACAAGTTTTAGGGGAAAAAAGCCCCACCGCTGTGCTTAGGTACTCCACTCGAACTAACGTAAGACATACACTACACACAGTACGGTACTAGGGCTGAATTCACAAGTATACTTTAACATAACTATACACAGCCCAGTCGCTGTGTACATGGTACGTCGCGACAGGGCTGTACTCGCACGACCACCAACCACTAGGAGAGCGACGTAATCGTATCACGATAGCTTTGACTTTTGATACTTACGATCATTTTTGTCACCTCAAACTCATCGAGTATACTCTTCAATATTTACTCTACATCTGATGATATTAGTATTCAAATGTACGCAATGAAACTTACCGAAATTGATCATCATATCCAGCATGTCCACACGGTACACAATCTTTCACGCCAGGCCAAGTTTAGATATCGGGTGGTCACGTGATGTGAATGCCCTTTCAAAAGGTCGCGCTGTCGACCGTGCTGCTACACTCAAGCAGCGTACGCACGGTTACTAGTATACAGTTACTGTACTGGGCTTGGCGGCGGCTGGCGTCTGGTCGGGCGAGGAACATTGAGCTCCATACCACGGTTATTGTGTAGCAGACGCCAAGGTTTGTTCGACACTTTCAACGCACACGCGCTCGCTCTGGAGCACATCCGGTCACGCATGCGCATAAGTCAAGGCGCCATTTTGAATTCTGCAACGACGAAGCCCGACGGTCAGGAATTGCGCCAGAAAGTGTCATTTATTTGTTCCACGGACTTATCGCAAGTGGTCTCCATGGACCCAGTGTGGCGAACTATTCTTCTATAATAGAAACATGCATTTAACGTGAGTAAAGTATTCTGTTTAAAGGAGAAAAGTATACATGTTCCGAAGTTTTGTAGCTGTGTTGAGGTTCCTCACTTCGAGGCTGCATGCCGTGCTCGTCAGACGCTGTTTTCGCATAGCGTAACAGTGTCTGGTCGGGCTAACTTTAACACTGCACTGTACAGGAAAGCCACCTAACCTGTAGAGTACTCGTAGTGTTTAGGTAGTATCACTAGACCACATACTGTCATAGATGACATCTACACCAACGCTGCACACTGGCACTGGTCCGACGGTCCCTGACCAGGAAAAATCACTGTTGGACACTGACCAGTAACTTTTTCAGGAATGGACCAGTAAAGATTGGGGGAAAAATGGGTGGACTCTACCTACTATTACCACTAGTCTAGATGTAGATCTAGAGCTAGACTACCGGTATGGCTCTGAACTGTGTTAATTTGACTTGGTCTTAGACTGCAGCTGATCTTAGTTTTAGTAACTGGTATTACAAGTAAAGTCTTAACTTAGACTTAATAGTTAGACTTGAAAGTAAAAGTCTAACATGTCTAACTTTATTCTTTACTCTTCCTTTGAGTTTGTTAGACTTTTAATTTATTTTTTTTTGTTTAGTACGCCTACTTTGTCAATCTCATGATTTCATTTTCAACTCAAAAGTCAAGGCTAGTTTTAGTGTTTTCGAGACTTTGAAATCTTGCAATCTGCATGTCTTGCACACAGACGTTACGACTATAGTACTCAGTAGTCTCAGAAGTAACGTCTAACGACATAAGTTGAAAAGAAACAATAAATAATATGATTTGGGATCTAATTTGAAATTGTATGGCGTTTACAGACTAGGCTTCATAAGCATCACGCGATTGAATACATGGGACTACACACTACCGCAATTAATGGTTATGGTAGTCCAACTGAAACTGTTATCTTGAGCATGATTTTAATAGGATTATAGCTTACCATTCACTTCACTCGTGGACAGTGGGCTGGCTTAGGCCGTCATTCATCTTTCAGAAGGCTTGGTTCTCACTCTGAGATCTGGATTAGGGCCAAAACCTAATTCTAGGCCAGTAAGTTGAACAAAGCTCAAAGTAATGCAACTGCGACGGTTCGTGAAACCCGCATTGCTCTTCACCGTAGCAATTCGGGTTTTACGAACCGGCGTATCTTTCGTGCGTCGGTTCGTGAAACTCCTTTTTCTCAATTTCTCGATATTTCGAGTACCGTCGTTTTTTTCTTTCTTTGATAAAATTAAGAACAATTAATTTTGTGATCTAAAATTTTGGGATTTGGTAGAGTTTTGAAAGCACTTTCATTTGGTACCAATATCTCGATTTTGAAAATTTTGACCAAAATCGAAATAGCGTCAGTTCGTGAAAACGCCGACGAAGTGTGAACTGAAAAAAAAAAAAAAAAAAAAAAAAAGATCCTCTGAAGCACAGTGTCTATTCAAGCACTGAATCTTTACCAAACCGCGCTGGGTGTGCGATAAATAGGACAAAAAAAAAAAGGAAGTAAACCACCAGAGTAACAACAATGAAGGAATTATCAAATTAAACTGAAATTAAGCATGCCTCATTAACACATTCTGTCCATAATTAATGCCAGCTTTCAAAGTAATAGCCCAATCCTTTCAAAGGTTATTAGAGTTGAAAGTGAAGAAAGTGTACAAGGTTTTTCATATTTCGTTTTTTTTTTTTGTTCTGAATAAAGAAACATACAGAATGTTCAAAGAAGAGTGAAGCAGATATCTCAAATATCATCCCTGACTTTTTATTTCTTCTTTTTTTTTTGTTCATACAAGACATATGGTTATAATAAAACGTTTACTCTTTTAATTACAGCACACGCGCTCTATTATTAGAGCAGAAAGCCTTTGCGTTCTCCTGCTTCTTACGTACGTACGATGCATAAAGCTTAAAACAATATGTAAGATATGCAGAAAAATGTTGAATATGATATGCAGAATCGTATGGAGAGGAGATAGAAATGCATGCAGCTCTAAGCAAGAAAAGAAACTACTAACCAAGAAAATCCACCGTTCCGCTTTCTTTAGGACACCCGGTACAGCCAAATTATACCTATGCAATGATATACCGGGTGTCCCAAGAAAATACTAATTCAAAAACTAGAGCACTCGGCCGGGGAAGCCGTTGGGACACACGTATTCCCTGAACTTGTCCCTACACTCCATTTGGATGACTCTTTAGACCAAAAGTTGTATAATATGCCAACAAAAAGATGGCTACTTTTGTTCGCATCGTTGACGTCTTTCAGTTATTTTCACAGAATTCTCCTTGTGCCACTACAATGTCATGTTATGCAATGTGGTCTCCAAAATTAAACACTATGTCGTAATTACTGTAGAATTTAATATGACATGTCATCCCTACTTGTATAAGAGTTAAAACGAGGGTGCCCGCTATGAAAACAAATACCTAGAATAACATCCCGTAATCATCCATAGCAAGTTAGATAAGTAGAAGAAGAAGAAGAAGAAGAAGAAGAAGACGAAGAAGAAGAAGAGAAGAAGAAAAAGAAAAAAAAAGAAGAAGAAGAAAAAGGAGAAAAAGAAGAAGAAGAAGACGACGACGAAGAAGACGAAGAAGACGAAGAAGTAGTAGAAGAAGAAGAAGAAGAAGAAAACATCCGACAAGGAATAGGGCTGATAGAGCACATACACTTAAAAGAAATGTGACATGGGATCCCTGAAGGAACACTGAAGGCGCCATCACCACTTCGGAGCCCCGGCGGAACACTGAGGGCGCTATCACCAAAAACTGCTGTGCTCTGTTGTGTCATGTAGCATGACAACGCGTAGGTGCTCTTCAGGAAGTCTATACCTTGATATACCTATACCTGAGTATAAACAAGAAGCTATTGCACAAACCATAAGCATTTTGGGGTAAAATTTGACATGATCACATTGACACTTGACCATATAAAAGGTGTAATAGTGGGGACAGTGGTACTAACATAGGTATAGGGCCTAAGTATCTAGATTTTGCACGCCGAAATTTGAAAGAAAAACAATCAGTCAAGAAGTACGGCAAGTATTGTGCACACAAGCAGACGCTGAAAATGTTTACCTTTGCGTTTAAAAAGACAAATGAGAACAAAGAACAATTGAAGGTACCACCAATAAATTAAAGAGATGGGCGTCTTTGTTTTATCATAAGGCACCTTCATGAATAATTTTATTTTAAAGATAATCCAAGGAGCACAAGATGCAGCCAGTAGAGCGCTCAAAAGAAAATGCAGCGGACGCTGTGGCGTTGACGCGACGAGGACAAAATCTTAGGATGTAATGATTGAAAGACATAAAAAAGATGAAATAATTATTGAATAATTGTTCTAAGAGTTGCGTAAGGATACAAACGTTCTGCTTTTTGTGACGATTTGGGTGGTTTGTTCTTCTTCATGACAGAAATATTTTGTTGTTGTTGTACATGTTGTTGTTGTTATTTTTGTTAAGAACCAAACCTCTGTGTCTTCTTTACTCATGTACAACAGTTATAAGCATTTCGTCTCTTCCCACTATATAGGTATGTATGACTGGAACATTATCAGGACTTTATGAATGAGACACTAAAATTCAATTGCAATATTAGAATGGTAATTGTTAAAAAAAAAATGATTAAAAACTACCAGTGGAGGAAGCGCATCATCGTTTCTTCCTCACCCCTTCTGAGCCCTGCACAAAAAGCAAATGCCGACAAATCCTGTGCAAAAGCGCCCAAAGAGCGGATTCGGAAGTGAGCAGCGGAGATAACATTCTATTTAAATAAAATGACGCTCTCTCTCTCTCTCTCTCTCCGTCTGTGTTTGAATTTGAGCAATCTAACAGAACGTTTAAAAGAAATCTATCAAGTGTTCTGCCTGTAATTTTGAAGATCTTGCTTCCAAAAGGCGCTAAATCCTTTGAAAAAAAAAATAATGGATTTATCGCAAATTTCATTCTTTCATTCAATTCATTCATTCAATTCATTTGTTTTCATTCTTATTTTTTGTTCTCTCAACAAAAATATAACACAATATTTGAGGCAAGCTCTTCGTTTAGTGAAATCCTTTACTATGCTACACAAATTTGTGTGAGTTATTGTGATTTTTTTTTAATTAATGGAGACTTACCTCGATTTCATTTTGATTTTCAGTTTCAAACCAAATGTCATTTCATTTTTCGAACAGAACATAAATATATCACTTTACTTGTTTGTTTGTTTGCTTTTATTTCTGCATTCAATCAGATGCAATTTGAATGCAAACTTCAAAAAGTACAAAGACAAATAATAACAAGTGCAGTGAAATAAATCGATAACAGTACATAAATAGATACACATAGGTGATTGCATTGAGCAATTTAGATACGCAGAAACATAAAATAAGATATACAATATTTTTCAGTAAACAACAGAGATAATTGAAAGCAGGAGACCACCATCATAGGCGATTAAAGCTTGAAATGGATGGAGGCCTCATAAAATGACTATCCAACGACATAACTGTCTTGGAGGAAAGTGATCAGGTGAGTGCAGTGCAGTTGCAGGTGAGAGTGCAAGATGCAGTTGAAGGAAGAACATAGAGATTGACAATAAGATGACAATCTATACTATAAATATTTGTTAGCTCAATTGGTTTGGAGAATGTAAATGTATCAAATATCGTTTAAGTGAAGCTTTCAAAAAATAAATACTTGAACAAGACTTTATATTATCCGGGAGATTATTCCAAATGTCCGGACCCGAATGTCTTATAGATTTATGTGTCACTAATAATTATTGATTCAAAAGGTGGAAATTTCTACATATACGAGTAGGGTACGAATGGACAGAAGTATTGAACCTAAACGTGTTATCAAACGATAATGGAAGTTGATGATGTATATATTTAAACATAATTACTGCTACTTGAATAATATTCAAATCAAAAACTTTCAATGTTTTAAGCTTATGAAATAAAGAATCAGTATGAGCCAGAAAATGCGATCCTGTACAAATACGTAAAACTTTCTTTTGTAATTTAAATATAGAATCTATTTTGGTAGAGCCGCAAGTACCCCATACAACATTGCAATAACTTATATATGGGAGAATTAAGGAATTATATAATAGAAATAAAGTTGAACGAGGAAGGTAGGATAAGATACCGCTTACCCGCTTGACCGCTAAACCAAACTGAATGGGGTTTTCTGCAAAACAGACCTAAGATGTCATATTTTTAGATTCTGAAATAACATTACAGTTTGATCATATTGGGTACCGTCAATGTTTGTTTGTTCTGCGGGGGGGGGGGGATTACTGTATAGCGATTAAATTAATGTTGATGATTGCATTCTGGTGAACTCATTATTCATATATGATTTTATTTCCGCTTTATTTCAAAAGGGTAGCCCTTCATGTTACAAAAAAAAAATCTCTACCAAAGGGCCCTGCACAATTAAACAAATTACAAAATACAAACACTTATACAACATTACAATCAGAACATAGGTACACATGCCAAATACTACCCAAAAGCGTAATGTACTATCAGGGAATTCCATGACCGTGAAGGAAGAGTGGATGATTTATAGGAAGATGTCAAGATTAATTTCAATTGAAATGACAATAAATTTTTCATCAGCTCAACGACGGCAACATGGATTTTACAAATAAATCGACTACAGATGGCGCCATTCATTATTAAATTTACGAAGAGCTGCTAGTTGATACATAATCATGGATGGTATAACGGCTGGCGCAACAGTCAAGACTCGTGCTTGAAGGCGTTTTGTAATAGGATGTTAAAATTCGATTTAATCGTAGATTATCGATCCTTTTATTCACCATTATTTTGTTGCTTTCTTACAGACGATAGAACACACTGCATTCCAGGGGGCCTTGCGTACGGAGTTGATGTGTCGCAAGATAATCCGCTGATTTAACTTCAGTTACTAATATTGCACTTCTTTCGAATGTAAGTAATACACATGGACATACTGTAAACACTCACACACACACACACACACACAAATAAAATGAAATGGCACAATGATGAATATTCAAAAAGGCTATGAATATTAGAATATTAGAAAGAGAGATAGATGTAACGCGAGTAGTTCGCGCGTACAATGTTTTCACAGTACGAGATGATCTAGAGCGAATATCTTTGCAACTCGACGTTGCCGCACTCTACTTTGAAAGCTATTCAAGAAAGCGTGATTTTTTTTTTTTGAAAATGAATCTAGAAGTTGTCGAAACGTTCTTAACTTCTTCAAAATATTGTCAGTATTTATAAGTCAAATACACGTCTTTTCTATAACGTATGGACGATCATAAAATTATATATATATTTTTTTTTAAAAAGCGATGAAGAAAATACTAGATTTGGTAACTTTTTAGATGAAACCCTAGAATTACAAAAAAAATACATATTATGCATATTCAATCTGTTATGCTCATTTGCACTGGACTAAAGTTATTTATTTTGATATTCAGTAGGTAGCCATATTAAATTGCATCAATATGGTGCCCCTCACCCAAACCGTCTAACAATTATTTTTGTAGTCTTGGTATTGATGTAAACACCCGCCCAGAGTTGTTTTTTTTTTTTTTTCATTCTCTTCCCATATTTGGGGCCTTTCTGTTTTTGGAAGTCTTTCTGTTTCTCTCTGTCTCTTTCTTCTTCTTTTTTTTTTTTTTTTTTTTTTTTTTTTTACACTGGGGGAGGGATACAATAAGCTTTTGTTTACTCACACGCGATGTTCCCGCCAAACACGCACAAATTATTCACAGTATTAGGCACAAAAGTCCCCTCAGAGGGACTGCCGAGGTACGAACTCTTTACATTCTTCGTATTCAATGGCATTAAAAATAGTGTGTCAGGTTTCCATGTTTGGGACAAGTGAGGAGAGGGAGGGTAAAACTCCCTACAAGAACACATTGTAGTCTCGGCATTAACAGATAACTATATGCGCCTTTTTTAATAACAACTTTCTGTATTCACTATGCAACCTCAATACTGTTTTCGTTTGACGGGGCGTTTTTTCCATAATTCAATCTTTATAGCTGAATCATTGTTATAGGCATAGGCCTGTGTCTACTAGTTTGTCGAATGCGTTCAAAGTAGTCAAACCTCAGTCTTTCTTCAGTCTTTCCTACAGCAAGACGTTTGCAAGACACATAGTGTACTACACAATTCCAATAAAAATACAGACACGAAAGAAATGAAAGAGAAACAAAATCACAGCTACTAGAGTTCAAGATATTTCTTTTTAAATCACGTTGTCTTGCAGACATCGGTGTTCATTTTATTTCGTTTGTTTATTTATTTTTTTGTTTGTTTGTTTATTTTTTAACGGCAACTTCCAGCAGCATGTGAATATTAAAGGTAACACATGAGTCGATTTCTTATTTTGATGCTTGAGGTGTACTGGCGAAACATTACATTCAACACGTTAGGGATGCATTTGTCAACAAAGTTGCGATGTCTAATCTTTTTTTATTTATTAATTTATTAATTTATTAATTTATTTTTCCATTGAGTCCACATTGTTGAAAAATCAGAAACATTACATTTGCAAAAACAGCCAACTATAATCTTAAGCCTTATCAAGGAGGTTCATGACAAGGAGTAACAACAGTGCTATTCCCTTTGATCCCATGTTCGAAGCCACCGCTTAAAAAATATTTGAAGAATATGCCAAACAGGATCTGCCGCGCAGATAGGAAGACAATAATGTCTCGTGTCTCATTGCATAACCATCAGCCACTTTCAAATGAACATAATTCGTCATGCGCATGGCAGATTGTTGTTAGCGCACTTCCGTGCGCATGGCAGAATGTTGTTAACCCTATGCGCACTCCCACACCCTAACGACAATCTGCCATGCGCACTCCCACACTGTAACGTCAATCTACCAGGGGCAAGGAAGCGCTGTAATGACAATCTGCCATGCGCACGACGATATGTCTTTGTGATGGTAATTACTTTTCGTTATCCCTTCTAATAATAGGTAGGTACACATGCACGAGGATGCGCGAATAGAAATTGAGCAAAAAATGCTGAAATAAAGATAAAGATTACTCGACTGGGCATACCCGGGCACTAATCTGATATATCTATCAATAAAGAATCATGCTTGAAGATTATTCCATATTAATTTCACTGGTGAAATTTGAGGGAAAAAAAAAGAAAAAGCTTTTCAGGATGGTACAGTTTTAAACATTTTCACATGATACAGTTCTGATTTACACTTTGACTTTTTGACTTTTGTTTTACATGCCTTATCATTAAATGAAATTTCTTTTCATTTAATAAATAGATAAGCAAAATGTGACCAACATTATGATAACGTTCAAACTGAATCTTCAGATTGTTCAGCAAGACGGCGGCTTGGAACATCGATCATCAAAGGCACGAGACTTAGTGCACATGTGGAATTCTTCTGTACATCAATGTAAATCTGACAACTGTTTGAATAATTACAACCAGTTGGAACTCCATGTATAAAACCTCCTTGGCCTTATTCATCTGCAACGTTGTTAGAGTATTTTGTTTGAATAAAAAAAAAGACATTAAGAAAGATAATGAGAGAGAGAGAGAGAGAGAGCCACAAAATAATTACTTCACACTTAATTGTAATTGCGGTTAGGGTTGGTGTATATTGATCTACATCATTAATGCAGCAATGTAAAGACAAAGTAATGAAATTAAAACTGTAGCAAATTCTGTCAAATTTGACGTTAGACCACTGCCAGAAAAAAAAAAAAGACACACGTATCCCGTGGTAAATTTTGTAAGGCTTAGCATTTGGCAAGTGTTGTCCGAGAAATATTCAGAATAAGATAACAATCTTCCAGACCATACGCAAACTCAAATGAGTGACGTCATGTGATTTATATCACTACCGCGTATCTATTTCAAGGCATTAAGCATATTCTATTTGTGTACTTGTATTCAAAATGAAATGCAATTTCAATACATGCTTCTACAGAACTTTCTGAATGAAAGCAAAAGCAAACAAATGCAATGGTTTGAGTTTCATTAAAATTTTATCCACTTTTAAAACCGTTAAAAAATAGTTTCCGCTGGTTCCATTCATGTAATTTTGAGCGACCTTTTTTTTTTTTGCGTGTCAGAAGAACTGATAGCATTGTATTCTCTTTATTCTTCCAGTAGGCCTGACACTTGTAAACAGGAATAATTCTCCTATCATATTTATTCATTGCATGTTGAACTCCACAAGTTATATTATTCATTCAAGTCAACTCAGATAAGATATTCTGAAGGGCAAGTATACTTGTGCGTACCAAAATGTTCTTGCAATGATTTTTCCCTTCTGGTTTTCTCTTTGGAGTTTGTGGCGGCTAGAGCTGATTGCGGCAATCTTGCCATCTTCATAGACGATCAAGTATATGTATAGACATGCTTACTTGTCTGAAAGGTGGGCCATCCCGTTTGCATTCCATCCCAAATAGCACTAAACATGATATCTTCCAGCAGAATGACAAGACTTTTGTAAAGCTATAACATTTCTGTGATATAATGCACCTAACGCTCATCGTATCGTATTCTGTGTACTAGGCAGAGCTGCATGCATTAATCCTCCTGTGGTTGTAATATGTTAGTAATACTTCCAACAAAAGATATTCGTGGTAACGTTGTCAGAAAAGAAGAATCTACTACCTTCTCTTACTTTGTAACACATGGCAAATAACAGCACAGCACTTACATGAACTACATGTGCAAATAAGTGCATCACACAGGTCTGAGAAATTAGACTAGTAGTTTAGATTTGAAATGTGTTCTTATTACAAAAAAAAAAAAAATATTCAAATCTTAACGGTCAATATAACTAAACAAACAAAGACCCTCTTGAGATCAAAATTTACAGGAAGATTCCAATACAGTAGTAGTGCTTTCTTCAATACCTCGCCATTTTTTCCTCAAAAAATGCATGCAAAAGTTATTGGCTGTCTTTAAACGTACAAGTATAGAGTCCAACTCTCTAGTTTTGAATTCAAACACAAGGATGCAATGTGTAAAAAATTGTTGCTGGATGAAGCGTGGTTGTCTTTGCGTCTCTTGAATCAGTACTTGGTTAAAGAGGCCATTGTATCATATGTGACCCTGCACCTCAAAACAAACAAAAAGTCGCCAGACATGAATTTTTAGTTAAGACCATGTTCTGAAAGAGCAGACTTTAAGCTTTAAGATGATGTATAACTCAAATCAAATGGTCTCTCCTAACCTATCTAAATATTGGAAAGAAAGCACAAACTCAGGAAAAGTGTGAACTGAGAAAAGAGGCTCTGAAGTACAGTGTCTATTCAAGCGCTTAATCTTTACCAAACCGTGCTGGCTGTGCGATGAATGGGACAAAAAACAGGAAGTAAACCACCGGAGTAACAATAATGAAGGGATTATCAGATTAAAATGAAATTAGGAATACCTCATTAACACATTCTGTCCATAATTAATGCCAACTTTCAAAGCAGTAGCACTATCCTTTCAAAAGTTATTAGAATTGAAAGTGAAGAGTGTGGACAAGGTTTTTCAGAAATGAAAAAGGGATTCTAAAGACACACCTAATCACACTATTCTACCAAAAATGTTCGAGATAAACTGCTAAAAAAAAAAGCACTTTCCTGCCAGTTTTATGATACCAAATTTTAGAATAATGTAAAAAAAGACCCGCTCTTTCAGAAAATATGGAAAAGTCAAGTTCGGCTAGGTTGACCCATTTCACTTATTTTCAGTCCTTACGCAAAATCAGTGTGTGCGACTTTATGTTCGTTTTGAGGTGCACGGTCACATATAGAAAGGGATCGTATGACTCTGCCATTCTGGGATACAGTCATCCATACACCAACTCTTCACAATAGCTTGACGTACGAACCACACAGGCTCATAGAGCGACTAACGACGAACCATTAAATCTTTTTAATACATGCAATGTCACGACAAAATTTGTGTCGGGTTTCAACATCTGAGACCAGTGAGGAAGAGGGCGCGGGGGGGGGGGGGGGGAACTCGGACAAGAACGTTTCAGTGTAGGCACACCCGTAACTATAATTTGCGCCTTTTCAATAACACGATACTTTGTATATTCATGTTATGCATCCACATTCCTTTTCCTTTTCATTTATTATGACGGGGCGTGTATTCAATACGTTACACAATCTTCTTCTTTTTTTTAACTGTACTTCTTGTACGAGTTCCCCCCCCCCCCCCTCCTCCTCCTCACTGGTCTCAGATGTGGAAACCCTACACAAATTTTGTCCTGACATTGCATGTATTAAAAAGATTTAATGGTTCGTCGTTAGTCGCTCTATGAGCCTGTGTGGTTCGTACGTCAAGCTATTGTGAAGAGTTGGTGTATGGATGACTGTATCCCAGAATGGCAGAGTCATACGATCCCTTTTATGATACAATAGCCTCTTTAACCAAGTACTGATTCAAGAGACGCAAAGACAACCACGCTTCATCCAGCAACAAATTTGTACACATTGCATCCTTGTGTTTGAATTCAAAACTAGAGAGTTGGACCCTATATTTGTACGTTTAAAGACAGCCAATAACTTTTGCATGCATTTTTTTAAGGAAAAAAAAAAGGTGAGGTATTGAAGAAAGCACTATTTTGAATCTTCCTGTAAATTTTGATCTCAAGAAGATCTTTGTTTGTTTAGTTTTATTGCCCGTTAAGACTTGAATATTTTTTGTAATAAGAAAACATTTCAAAACTAAACTACTAGTCTAATTTCTCAAACCTGTGTGATGCACTTATTTGCACATGTAGTTCATGTAAGTGGTGTGCTGTTATTTGCCATGTGTTACAAAGTAAGAGAAGGTAGTATATTCTTCTTTTCTGACAATTTTACCACGCATATCTTTTGTTGGAAGTATAACTAACATATGACAACTACAGGAGGATAAATGCATGCATCTCTGCCTAGTACACAGAATACGATACGGTGAGCGTTAGGTGCATTATATTACAGAAATGTTATAGCTTTACAAAAGCCTTGTCATTCTGCTGGAAGATATCATGTTTAGTGCTATTTGGGATGGAATGCAAACGGGATGGCCCACCTTTCAGACAAGTAAGCATGTCTATACATATACGTGATCGTCTATGAAGATGGCAAGATATAGACCGGGGGCCCCAGAAGATTTATTCAGCTGAAAAGGGTCACTCTTTTTTATGGTCTCATCATATCAGGATGTGGCCAAGGGTCAATAAAATGAATTGCTGACAAGTCACATCCTGTACCGTAAGCCAAGAGGCCACAAAAAGGGGCCCCGAAAAACGGATTTATTCAGCCGAAGGGGGTCACGGATAAAAGTTGGTGGATATTGTTCCTTTGAGTCTACTTATCATGAAAACAGCAATGCCAGTTATTTTATCCTGTACGGGGCCCCAGACAGTAGCCCCAAAGGGCCCCACATAATGTATGGTGTTATTCAGCTGAAAAGGATCACGGCTAATTTCCTTTGCAATGGAAGTAGTTCCCATCAGAGATATCCAAAACACCAATGCCAGCTATTTTATCCTGAACGGGGCCCCAGAGAGTAGCCCCAAAGGGCCCCACCCCCCATAGGCCCTCCGTACAAACACACACATACATTGATTTTATTCAGCTGAAAAGAGTCACGGCTAATTTCTTTTGCAATGGAAGGAGTACACATCAGAGGTATCCAAAACACCAAAGTCAGCTATTTTATCCTGTACGGGGCCCCAGACAGTAGCCCCAAAGGGCCCCACATAATGTATGGTGTTATTCAGCTGAAAAGGATCACGGCTAATTTCTTTTGCAATGGAAGGAGTACACGTCAGAGGTATCCAAAACACCAAAGTCAGCTATTTTATCCTGTACGGGGCCTCGGACAGTAGCCCCAAAGGAGCCCCCACCCCCACCCCCGGCACACACACACACACACACACACATTAGTTTCATTCAGCTGAAAAGGACCACGGCTAATTTCTTTTGCAATGGAAGTAGTACCCATCAGAGATATCCAAAATACCAAAGCCAGTTATTTTGTCCTGCACGGGGCCCCAGTCAGTAGCCCCAAATTGTTCCCTTCCCCCCTCCCCCTCCCCCCCCCCCCCCACACACACTGATTCTATTCAGCTGAGAAGGGTCATGGCTACTTTCTTTTGCAATCGGAAGTAGTAGGAATACTCATCAGAGATATTCAAAACAAAAAAAGCCAGTTATTTTATCCTGTAACGGGCCCCAGACAGAAGCCCCAAAGACACTAGTGCCTCCTACACACACACACACACACACACACACCGACACACATTAGTTTCATTCAGCCGAAAAAGGGTCACGGCTAATTTCTTTTGCAATGGAAGTATAGTACCCATCAGAGATATCCAAAGCACCAAAGCCAGTTATATTTTTTTTTATTTATTTATTTTTTTTTTATATATATCCTGTACGGGGCCCCAGACAGTATAGCCCCAAACACGGGTAATTTCTTCCTTTTTTTTTTTTTTTTTTCACTGGAAGAAGTACCTATCAGAGATATTCAACACACCAAGGCCAGTTATTTTATCCTATACGGAGCCCCAGACAGTAGCTCCACAGTGTCCCATCTATTATACATGTACTGTGAATCATCTGAAAATGGTCTTACAAATTCTTTTGTGACGTGAATATCAGGGCCTACTGAACAGAGATATCACAGACACCAAAGTAAGTCATCTTATCCTGTATATGGGGTCCTATAGGTTCCTATATAAAATACAAAATTTACCACGGGATACGTGTGTCTTTTTTTTTTTTCTGGCAGTGGTCAAACGTCAAATTTGACAGAATTTGCTACAGTTTTAATTTCATTACTTTGTCTTTACATTGCTGCATTTATGATGTAGATCAATATACACCAACCCTAACCGCAATTACAATTAAGTGTGAAGTAATTATTGTATGGCTCTCTCTCTCTCTCTCTCTCTCTCTCTCTCTCTCGTTGCAGATGAATAAGGCCAAGGAGGTTTTATACAAGGAGTTCCAACTGGCTGTAATTATTCAAACAGTTGTCAGATTTACATTGATATACAAAATAATTCCACACGTGCACTAAGTCTCGTGCCTTTGATGATCGATGTTCCAAGCCGCCGTCTTGCTGAACAATCTGAAGATTCAGTTTGAACGTTATCATAATGTAGGCCATATTTTGCTTATCTATGTATCAAATGAAAAGAAATTTCACTTAATGATAAGGCATGTAAAACAAAAGTCAAAAAGTCAAAGTGTAAATCAGAACTGTATCATGTGAAAATTTCTAAAACTTTACCATCCTGGAAAGTCCTGAAGCGAGTTCGAAATGGATCATAACGTCCATCACTTTGATATAACTTAATTTAAAAGTGCCGCCTTGATATTATCTAGCAAACCTGATTTTCTTCTTGGATTAAAACAACAACAAAAACTATTGAAGGATTAAAACAACAACAAAAACTATTGAAGGCATAAACGAAACTATCTTAATGCAATACCCTACAAACTGTTCGTTAAACATCAACCAAGGAGCAAAGTGAGATACCTCTTTCAGATCTCTCACAGTTCCCAGGTGTTGATAATAATACACTTTGACATCATGATCTCATTCAGTCTTGTCTTAAAACTAAAACTGTCATTTTTATTTACTTTAAAGAATCCTTTAACTGTATGTTTAGCAGCAGGCGACATCAGCCCAAAATTTGCAGAATTTTCTGGCTAAAGATGCATATTTGTCTTGCAATTGTTTTAATTGCAACCACATCTGGTGATGTTTAGCACTTCCTCCTCCTTGAGCATAGCGTTGGCAAGATGGTTACTAAGATGGAAGGCATGGGTCTGATGATAATTTAATAAAGGTTGGGGCAAAGTCTCCAGAAGATGAAGTACTCCACTATTGTCTTGAGATGGGTCAGTACTCGGCTCATGTCATCCAAAGACATTCTATGAAACGTAAAGGCAAGATCATCTGCACATTTCTTGCGTGAAGTGAATATAATGTCACCACATGTTTGTTAAAAAGACCTCTATTGGAGATAGTTTACAGCCACCACTGAGGAGGCCATCATTCTAAGTCCTAACACAGCTGGTCTGGTTACCGAGAGCAATCCTGAATCTGCAAATGCTGATGATTAAAGACAAGCAGTGTGAAGTTGTTATAACACTGCTTTCAGAATGAGGCAGCACTGTACAGATCCCAGAGTCCCCCTCGACATCATAGGTCTATACTCAAACACATTCACTCCGAAAAAAAAAAAACAGTGGTAAAATTCATCTGCCATATATAATTCATCTGGGTTAACGTTAAAAACTTTGAGGCATTGTTTTCATTTCAGAGATTTGACAACAGGAAGTGAGGTGGTCCTTTTTTTCCACTTTCCCCTCATGTTCTTTCTCCGATGAGGGGACTGAAAAGTTTGTATAATATCGCTTTTAGATAATGTAGAACAGGACAGTTAATTGGAAATTTCATTTGTGTCATCATCTAGGATTCAGCCTTTTAATTCAGTAAATCCGAATGAATATTTTGATGTTGAACATCTCAAGGCAAGTAAGTATCAAATGTTCATATCTAATAATTCCTGATAAACGATCTTGATGTTGGCGTCAATTCAAGTTTTGGTGGATTTTTCCAAATTCCTAGGGATAAATTCAAATTGAGGTAGCAAATTCGGATGTTTGCATCAAAAATAAAACAGCCTTTGTTAGTAACAACCTTCTGATGTATATTCAGCACACAAATTAGTAAACAGTGTACCTGAGTTACAGAAAAATAAAAGAAAGTTTGTTTATTTCACACGCTCTGCCGTTCATATTGTGCAGGGGTATATGAGTGGCATCCATTTTGAAGTTTTCTATTAAGAAGAATAATTATATTATAATAAGCCTAAAAACAATACATTTTCTGTTTGTTTGCTTGTTTGTTTGCTTGTTTTGCTAGTGGCACTCATCAGATTTACATTGCACATGCAAAATTTGATAGGTATGTGACTGAAAATTCGTCTTCTATTTCTTTGCATATTTTTTTTTTTGCCATTCATATAGTACATGAGTATAGGAGTGACGGCCATTTTGAATTGAAAATAAGCTTAAAATACTAAATGTACCTCTTCAAATGACATTTTTCTTGAATGTGCAAGTAGAATTACTCAAGGAACCAAAAAAAAAAAACTTGCATGAAATAATTTGTCATAAAATTGACATAGCTGGGATTATCATGGCCAAATTAGCATATCTGGCGGCCATTTTGGATTTTTGCTTTTTGCCGAAAATGCTCAAGGTTACGCGAGTGGCATCAATCGGATTTGGAATCAGCACTCTCGAATCGACAAGAAACCACCAAAAAAACATTGTATATATCTAAAAACAAGGTTAGATGCACTTTCTATGGAGCCTAGCCTGGACTAATTCTGTTCAGAAAAGTATTGATGTGAAAGTCTTTCAAGTCAAGCCCATACGGTTGAAAAGTCAAAAAGTTTAAATTCCCAGCCAGAGCTAACAAAACAGCTGTAATTGTAAGCCAATTCGTCTGGCATTGTTCTTCAGTTGTGTGTTTGTATAAAAAAAGAACATTGAGAAAGGGATCGAGTTAGAGAGAGCAACAAAAAAAAAAGTAAATTAGCTATATTGATCTAAGTTTTAAATGGAGTAATGAAAAGGACAAGGGTAGCATAATCAAAATTGTACAAAATTTTCATAAAGTTTAACATGTTTGTTTGTTTGTTTGCTTTTATTTCTGCATTCAATCAGATGCAATTTGAATGAAAACTTCAAAAAGTACAAAGACAAAGAATAACAAGTGCAGTGAAATAAATCGATAACAGTACATAAATAGATACACATAGGTGATTGCATTGAGCAATGTAGATACACAGAAACATGAAATAAGATATACAGTATTTTGCAGTAAACAACAGAGATAATTGAAAGCAGTAGACCACCATCATAAGCGATTAAGCTTGAAATGGATGGAGGCCTCATAAAATGACTATCCAACGACATAACTCTCTTGGAGGAAGGTGGTCAGGTGAGTGCAGTGCAGTTGCAGGTGAGAGTGCAAGATGCAGTTGAAGGAAGAAAGTAGAGATTGACAATAATATGACAATCTGTACTATAAATATTTGTTAGCTCAATTGGTTTGGAGAATATAATTGTATCAAATATCGTTTTAGTGAAGCTTTCAAAGAATAGATGTGACCCGCTACAACAAAAAGGTCCTAAAGTCGCGCACGGTCGAAGCCGTGAAAATCGAGTTTGAAGTCAGAGCATTAAAATTGGTCAAAACTTACGATTTTCTAATTTTGATATGAAGAGTTTGTTTGCAAAAACCGATAAGTCCATTTTTGAAGATTTTGAAGTAAGATCTCTATCATAAAGTACAAAAAAAAAATACCTTTCAAATGATATATTGATCACTACATATAAAGATACATTTTTGAAGTTATGGTCTAAAGAAGCAAAAAATTTCTTATTATTCTCTTTATTTTTCTTGACTTTAATCGCAAATATCTCCATTTGACAAATATGGACTTATCGGTTTTTGCAAACAAACTCTTCATATATTATTAAAGTCTAACATGTCTTCTATCTTCTGTCGAAATTTTGAAGCAAAATGATCAAAGGAAAGATAAGAAAATAGCGTTTTTCTGAGCCATGTTTTTTGGCGTTTCAACGAAGCAGAAACGGGTTCTAAAATTTGGATTGAGCGCCACAGAAAGGTTCCGCCCCTAACAACGACCAGAGTGATCTCATTGGTCAGTTTGCTGCTTGCTGCTAACTGAAACGTGAAGCTCGCATACTGCCCAGTCGACTGGTGCGTGCGGGCAGGGTGCGCTATGCTCAGCCGCTTCTCACATCCTGGTCACTGATTGGTTGGTGAGGAGACCGCCGACGCTTATGTGCTTGAATGAACTCTTCGGGAGTTGCTAGGGCTTACCTTCTTTTGTCCAGAGATGAAAACTGACTTGCGTGTCCTTTGATCACGATTGCGTCGAAAGGAAGACTTATAGGGCGCTTTTCTCGAAACAGTGATTTTCCAGACGTCTGGACATGCTCTCTTTTAAACATCGATATCTCCGCAGCCGATTATTTTTATAAAATGTGCTATATATCAATTTAAAGCAGAAAGATTAGGGGATTATATCAGGCAATTTTCAAATAATCAACCTCGCCCGACTTTAGGATCATTTTGTTGCAGCGGGTCACAAATACTTGAACAAGACTTTATATTATCAGGGAGATTATTCCAAATGTCCGGACTGATGTGTCACATTTCCCTGTAAAATACACATGTATCCTGTAATAAATGTGTTACGCTTTACTTTTTGACAAGTGTTGGAAGAGAAATTCACACAGTAAAATATCCCACCATTATTTAGTATGCTCTGATTAGAATTACAAACAGTGTTTATTTAAAGGTTCTACATTTATCCAAAGTAACTATTAGGCAGGAATTGCAAATTTAATCCATCCTTTAAAAGGACTTTCCGAATCATATCACAAGGGAAGACAAGAAATTGTATGAGTTTCATTATAATCTTATCAACAGTTAAAACAATTCAAACCATCGTTAAGTTCCGTCAGGTCTATTTTTATGTGTGGAATTTTGTTTAATTCTTTATACTTCTCAGAAGAGGTGATAAAATCATATTTTCTCAATTATCCAAGTAAGCCTAATGAGTATGTGACAGGGATCATTCTCCAATCATCCTATTTTATTGCATGTTTAACTCCACAACGTTGTTCCTTCAAGTCAACTCAGATAGGATTATGGAGGGCAAGTGTAATTTAATGTGACACAAAATGTTCTTGCTATTCACTTTGTGTAATGGTCTTCTCTTTGGAGTTTGTGGTGGCTAGAGTTGATTGCGGGGATTTTTCCACCTTCATAGATGATAATGTAAACATATCTATTTGTTTTAAAGGTAGTTGTTTGATTAGGGTGCTCTCAAGTTTGGAATTCCAAAAGCAATGTAGATGTTAGTTACTGGCTGATACGTTGCTGTATTTCTGTCTCTTGAATCTGACACTTGGCCAGCGAAACCAATGTATCATGTGGAAAAAGACGGCAATGTCATTTTGGGAGGATCCAGTCATACATGCACCAACAATTCACAAAAGCATAAAATACGTACGACATACAAGTGTCAGAGAGGAGCTGTAACAGACAATCTCATTTTTTTTTTTACTATAATCACATGCATTCAATGACGAGAAAAATCATGTGCCGGGTTTCCAAATTTGAGACCAAGTAGGAGGAGAGGGGCGTGGAAGTTACATAGTGTAGAATCCCCGAATGGAACACGTTTATTTTTAGTCTCGGTACATTCTTTCTACTGTGGGCCTTGTTCTAATAACAACGTTCACTATGCATTATGCATCGGCTATACAGGCGTTCCAACATTACATTCCCAGACATAGCAACCTGCTTACATTGATTGTAAGACAACTCGTATGGCAATGCTCTTCACTATTGTCTTTGTATAAAATCAAAATAAAACAACACAACACAAAACAAAACATCAAATACAGCAATAATAAAAAGACATAAAATGAACTGCTTCACACCTGCCCTTACGGGATGATGATTTTAGTATATAGATGGAGAAGAGGATTGAGCTTTTAACCTTTTGGGAGATGTCAAGAAATCGCTTATTATTATGTAGTACAGAGCATGCCATTCTAACAGGAATTCAAAGATAAAAAGTGAAAATCGGTAATCAAAACAAAGTAAAACAAAGCGATCCAACAAAAAGTTGGTCTCATTTTTATGTGATCACCTCTTTGGGGGATATCTCAGACATTTTAAAACCAGTTGCCATGAAATAAATGTTTAATTCTTTTATGAATCACATGCTCTTTCAACTTTCATAAGGGCTCTTATGTCACCAAAAATGTTAGAAGCCTGTTCGTTAGGGCAGAACCACTACTATACGAACCCTTGTTATGCAGACATGAAAAGGACAAGGTAACGTAATCGAAACTGTACCAAACAACTTTAATCAAACTTGACATTTGCATTGTGAAATGCACACGTATCCCGTTAAATCTCGTATCGTTTACTATTTGACAATTTTTGCAAGAGAAACACACCCAGGACGGTAAGATAAAGATCCAAAGTCAAAACAACAGACTTCTGGCGGTCGAGTGTAGAGCAGATTTTAAGAAGCTGAATATCAGATAAAAAAATCATTGACCTACGGAACTTTGAATTCGTACACGTTCCGTTTGCAGAGGTGCATAACATTTGTTTTCCTCTGCACTTCTATAATTGCCCAATACTTGTAGTCATTGTAACTATTTCAAGAAACGCTCAACTTTCTTTATGATTTGTAGTCTTTTTTATATTTCCCTAATCCGTAATGGAATGTAATACATGTCTGAAAGTAGTACGAAACAAGGATGATGTAAGTACCGATGCAAATGCCGCATTGTGTGTCATGAAAATTGTGTTTCCGATATACAGGTCAAGAAACCATCTTCTTGGGCATGGTTATACTCCTTCTGTATGGCAGCAGAGTTCCCAGTTAACCAGTTTGTAGATTATGGTGAACTCCAGTGTACACAGATTTTTTTTTTCCATAGCAATGTTGTCATTCATACACCTCCTAATTTAGTGTCTCTAGATGTATTGTGAGTGTTTTCTCATTTGATGAAAGGAAAGGGAAATTGAATCTGATTGCAATTTGGAAGATTTAGACAGTCCCTGTCATTATTCACTGACACATTTAATGCTAAAGTTTAGAATTTACAAATGCCAAATTTCTTATCACGTTTTTTCTTCCATTTGAATGCTTGTCTTGCTTCCTAATTCCGACGACTTCAAGATAACCTCCAGACTTTAACTCATCAATTCAATGTAAATCATCATATGCATTAACTGAAGCATGGTTTGAGAAAAATGTTGCTGCGATGTACAATTTAGTTAGATATAAATTTGTTCATATATCAAGATAAAAAGAGGCGTTCGTTGTTGTATGTATACCCAAAATGCTTTCGCCTTTAAAAACAGATCGGATCTGCAGTTTAATTCGTAGAATGTCGATCATGTCGATACCCTCTGGTTGAGATTTCACAGGCGTCCAGAAAGAATGTCATTACCGGCGTTCCAAACACTTAAGTTCACCGAGACGCTGCGTTTATGTTTATGAAGTAAAACGTCACGTGAGAATATACCACTCTACTTAATGGGAGACTTTAATTTGATCTTCTTAACTCTTTATGTGCCACGTTCGCACGTCCGGCTCAGTCGACGGCGTGCCAACTTCGCATATTCTGCTCAACAAACAAAGCCGCCAAGACCGATCGATAAACCGCTAATTACTGCTAATCCTGCGGCACAATGAAAGCGTTTCTTGTGCTTTTGTTCCACTCATATACGACTTGCATTCTATGTGGTGGTCGACTATCAAGCGATGTACCCAACTAGATTTGCTTGTACATTCTAAGTTTCTGTCACTGTTTTATGTGCAAAAGTCATGCCTTTACTGTAATGTAGAAACTGGTCATTTAAAAGAAAAAAATGAAGATAGATTCGTCATACAATTTACATCGTAAAAAAGCTTGGCATTCCTCTTTGACTTTGCCTACTATTATGCCCATCTGAACAGAAATTTGTAGAAGCTATACAAATCGGAAAAACAGAATTCTTTCTCAAAGCATGACTACCTTCGTGTCTCAGAATAACGTGGCACACAGGGGATTTCCACCATGGCACATAAAGAGTTAAACATTCATGCCATGGTGGTACTAATGAAGTTTTGAATGTATTCGAATCATTCTATTTTAGACCAATCATAACCATTCCCTCTCGTGTAACAAATCATTCTTGTACATGTATGGACTGCATCTTTATGAATGTAACTGATAAATCATTTTTTTTTCTGGTGTATTATACACCCGTGTTTCCGATCATTTCCCTTTTTTAGTTCACTCACGTTGGAGTCAATGATAACTTCCGTATTAATCACCACGTGTTTCCGCTCAACTCTGTATTTCATCGCTTACTGAGGCGCTTATGTCAGTTGATTTTACTGTCACAGCTGTACAAAACCATTCAGATGTTAATTCTGCTTATATCAATATTTTACCAGTGTTTGTAAGAAACACAATAAATTTAGATATAAAGATAAAGATAGCAAACGCGAAAAAAAAATGGATCACAACTGGGGGAGATTCTGCGGTCTATGAATAAGAGGCAGAGATTTTATAACAGGTATAGCGGTAACCCGTTATACTAGTACTTACTGAATTTTGAAATGTCCGTAGACTTATGCATGCAACATGTTAACCGATGTTCTAAGATTCTCAAGAAAGATATATTTTGAACATCTCTTGTAAATTAATCGAAACGATATGGAGAAAAGGGCATGAAAGTGCTACCCGGTAAAAACACACAAAAACCTTTACACTTCTTCGTTTTAAACAATAATAAATCATGTTTAGTGAAAATGAGATTGCCAACAGTTTTAACGATTACGCAATGTCTATGATAGGCTGTATAGCCCCCTTTCAACTCACAAGGTACTAACGAACAAACAATTCGGTTTTCGAGCTAACCATTCATCTGAGTCGGCGTTGCTCTATTCAACTATATTTCTCAATTCATTCTTTGAAAAAAAATAGGAGTTGGGGTTTACATTGATCTCAGTAAATCTTTCTATTTTGTTGATCATCAAATCCTTCTTTACAAACTTAAACGGTATGGTAGGAGATGATAGCTTACCAATGGTTATTACCTTATCTTTCAAATAGAAAACAATGTGTCAAGGTTAAAGATTCATTATCAACATTTGCATCGATTTCAATGCGGGTCCCAGAGGGAAGTATTTTAGGACCTCCTCTTTTTTAATCTTTGTTAGCGACCTTCTGAGAGTTGTAAAGTCACTCACAATGATACTCTACGTGAATTATACCACCATCTTTCTTACAGATACAAACTTAGACCTTTGTATGTAGCAAATACTGGATTGGAAAAAAGGTTTCAAACTGGTTTCAAGGTAATACATTCCAACTCAATGTATCAAAGACTAAGTACTAGGTGTTACAAAAAAACATTTCCCACTTTTCTATCAGAAAAAAAAAACTGTTATTGATATGAGTACTAGGTGAATTGCGTACAATTTTAAAAGTTGGAGGTAATTTTAAAATAAAAGCCCGTATTAGTTTCATGAAATCCATGATTTGTTTCAATGTTAGGTTCCAGATTTTGATCGAATTTTAACCCTCTGTACAAAACATGCACTATACTCAGAAACCACTGATGTGTATGTGAGTGTGTGCTTACAATGACCCTGAACAATGTACATGGCTACCACCTGTTCAAAGCTCTGCTGCAAGGCACATGAATGCTTTATCAATTATTCATGTGGATCGCCCTGAGCACTGCTAGTCTGAATTCTTGACACAGGATGAAATGCACGCACATGAAGGAAGTAAGCACATGTTTCCATGTGCTTGCACACACCACATTTCAGAATGAATAAAGACTAGCTACGTTAGTGGAATTCCTCATGAAACATTCCAATCCTGGTCATTGTCCACGGCCATTGTCTGGCCATCAACAACACACTCCTATACACACCAATAACCCCTGTGCAAAGTTAAAGTTTAGTACAGAGGGCTAAAAATAGAGCAAAATCTGAAACCTAACTGAAAAATCAAAGTTGAATTTAACAAAACTGAATTATGCTTTCATTGTCAAACCAACTCCAACAAAATTGTACACTATTCAGCTATTGCTCATATCGGTGCTATTGTTATCTGATATATAGTTTTTGAACTATTAATGATAAAAAGTGGGAAATGTTTTTTTTTTTTTTTAACACCTAGTACATGATACATTTGTTCGTTGTTTGTGTTTTTTTTTTCTTTTTTAAGAATATCAAATCACCAGTTTTGCTGGATGACCTAACACCATCAGGTCAGGTTGGTGCATCGGTTATTATACAAATGATGCACAGGATAGAGTGCGTTAGTGGAGATGTAGCGTACCCGAGAGTGAGCTGCATCTCCACTAACGCCACGAAATAATCCTGTGCATTATTTATTTTATAAAATGGGTCGAAAACTAACAGCATTTTTCACGTACCTTTGTGGTTCAAGATGTCCGAAGATATTCATCCCAAACATTTCTATACGCACGTCGCACTCAGAAATCCCGCACATATAGGTACTGTACGTATAAGAGTATACGTACGCCACAGTATGTTATGCACACAAGAAAGGCCGGCCGGCAGCCCAAACTAGAAGTTGTTTACAGAATTGACAGCGCGTATAGTAGCGCGCGACGTACTTGTAACAACTGATTGAGTGCGCACTGCTAGTGCAAACATTGTGACGTCGGCCGTGGATGTTAGTGAGAAATTAATACAAGCACTGATACCGTAGTCACTGATACCGTAGTCGCTGATCGTTGGTGTGTTCGGACGTGTGTTGATAGAGCTCCTTAGAAACCAATCATTTGCATACTTTCCCGGATGCTTTTGATTACCAAAACACATCATTTTCGAGGGTTTTGTACAAGGAATTTCCCGGGCATATCTCTTTTTGTATTGGATCAACATTTTTCGGTGTTGTCATCATTTTTTAATCTTTTTCCTGCTCAATTCAAGTTTGGAGTTTCAACAGGATTTTCAAGTCATCACAGCGCTGTTTTTCCCTGAAGCCCTAGCAACAGGCGTATGCGCTCTCCGGATCCCTGGCAACGCATCCAACTTTGAACGCAATCTTATGAGGTGTGACGCACCTTCCATTGTGACATCATTGGACTTACAGGAATCTTCAATTGTGAAGTCATCGGAGTTAAAGGAACGTTAAAGGGGAAGGCTAGTAACTGATCAATGGCATTCAGTGGAAATGCTGGGAGATGATTGTTCCAATCCTTATGGGATTCATTCAAGAGTTCATTGTATATCTATAGTTGTGTGAAAATGATTTGCTTCAGAATGGCCTCATATTCAAGTAATGTGCAGTTTAATGCTTCCAGGTTAGCGTCCCTGGTCAGTGACGGAGCATTAATTCATCGCTTCTATCGCGGGATTATGTTGACACTTAAGTGCGAAACGGCTAGCATAGAGTAGTGTTTAGTATAGGTCAGGTCAGGAATAATCAACCCTGCTACTAATACCACGTAACCTAGTACAACCTGCCACGTGGTCCCACTGCCTTGTGGTTATCTTCGGGAGAAGAAAAGGCTAAGGAGTAAACCCTACAGAAATCCGGAGTGGAGTCCCTATTAAGGCGGTCGAGCAACGTATTGCGTTACCTTCCACAACTCCTGCAGCTGTGCTGGTGCCAAATTGTATTGGTTCATCCTTACCTTTGGACTACATCAGCAACGCCGAGAGGGGGAACTTGACGTATGGGCAGCACAAGTTCTCCATTTCACATCAGCCCAGGCTCGTAGCACTCTGGAGAAGACACTCCAGCGACGTCTCAAGACGTCGACACAATGTAAGAAGGAGCAATTATCGGGCAGAAGCTCAACCTGATAAGCAAACTATAGTCCTAAATCATGCATCCGTCAGATAGGAAAAGAGAAGTTAAGAAGTGAAAATGAAGACTCCAACTCTTCGGCTAGCAACCTGGAACGTTCGAACCATGTGCCCTGGTTTTAATAACGACATCGAACAGATTAATGATGCCCGAAAGACTGCGGTTATCGACAAGGAACTATCAAGACTAAATGTTGACATTGCCTGTCTACAGGATACCCGTCTGGCAGACAGTGGTTCTATCAAGGAAGCCAATTACACCTTCTTTTGGAAGGGTCTGTCACAGGACGACCCAAGACAGCATGGGGTGGGCTTCGCCGTGAAGAACTCTCTGGCTTCCACCATTGAACCACCAACTGGCGGGACAGAGAGATTACTCACTCTGCGTTTGTCTACAACAGTGGGCTTCATCAACATCTTCAGCATTTACGCACCGACACTCTGCTCCACCTCAGAGACTAAAGACCAGTTGACCAGATGAATGATAATGGACAGCGGCTGCTGGAGCTGTGCTGCAAACGTGGTCTGTGTGTGACAAACACCTATTTCAAAGGTAAAGAACGCCACAAAGTCTCCTGGAGACATCCTCGGTCTCAACACTGGCACCAACTTGATCTTGTCATCACCAAGCGTACAGACCTTGGCAGTGTTCTCCACACACGGAGCTATCACAGCGCAGACTGCGACTCAGATCACTCCCTCGTCAGTAGCAAAGTGAGATTGATGACAAAGAAAATACATCGAACCAAAACCAAAGGTCTCCCACGCATCAACACCTGCTGTATCAACGACCTCGACAGTTGTCGCCGATTTCATGACACGTTCATTGAGAAAATGATCACTCCAATTCCAAATGACAATGATATTGATAGTAAATGGTGCCACCTTAGGGAAACTATCTACTTCTCAGCCTTCTCTGTGTTCGGGGAGAAGGAACGTCGGAGCGAAGACTGGTACGAAACTCACTGGGATTAGATGCAATCAGATGTTGAAGCCAAGAGGAAAGCCCTGCTGGCCTACAAGCAGAACCCCATCTCTAGCACACACAATGTCCTAAGAACTGCTCGCAAGAAGGTTCAACAGACTGCGCGCCGTTGTGCTAATGACTACTGGTTGAACATGTGCCGCAGGATTCAGACAGCTGCAGTCAGCGGAAATACCAGGGACATGTACGACAGCATTAAAGCTGCAATCGGTCCCACCGCCATCAAGACTGCACCGTTGAAGACAAAGACTGGAGAAGCCATCACAGACCAATGTAAGTAGCTTGAACCCTGGGTAGAACATTACCTGGAACTTTATGCAGCCCAAAATAAGGTAACAGGTGCTGCCTTGGACACCTTACCTAGCCTTTCAATCATGGAGGAGCTGGATACCTTGCCTACAAAAGAAGAACTCAGCAAGGCATTGACCGTCTATCCTGCGGGAAGGCTCCTGGAAATGATGGTATCCCACCAGAAGTTCTAAAGAGCGGCAAGCCAGTACTACTGCAACACCTCCATGAGCTCTTGTGTCTTTGCTCGGAAAAAGGCCACGTACCCCAAGATATGCGTGATGCCAGTATCGTCACTGTCTACAAGAACAGGGGAGACCGCAGCGACTGCAACAAGTGTAGAGGCATCTCTCTCCTAAGTGTTGTGGGAAAAGTCTTCGCACGTGTATCGTTCTGGCACGCCTGCAGAGTCTTGCCTCCCGGGTGTATCCAGAGTCACAGTGCGGATTCAGGGCAGGCCGATCTACAGTAGACATGATCTTCTCACTACGCCAGCTGCAGAAGAAGTGCCGTGAGCAGCAAAAGCCGCTGTACATTGCCTTCATAGACCTGACGAAAGCCTTTGACCTGGTCAGCAGAAGTGGACTCTTTAGTCTCCTGCAGAAGATTAGATGCCCCCCGAGACTGCTCCAAATTATCATTTCCTTTCATGAGAATATGCAAAGTAGAGTCTGCTACAACGGGAGAACTTCTGATGCCTTCACTGTGAACAGCGGTGTGAAGCAAGGGTGTGTCCTCGCACCGACATTTTTCGGAATCTTCTTCTCCATGCTCCTTCAGTATGCCTTTGTTGACTGCACAGAGGGCATCTACATCCGTACCAAGGCGGATGGGAAGCTATTCAACATCGCCCGACTGCATGCCAAAACCAAAGTTAGAGAGGTTTCATATTCTACTTCGATGATAAACATCTTCCGTACTATTTCAATATTAACTTGTTGTGAAGTAACTTTGATAGGCCTAGACCCTTGTCAAAATTCCTCAGGCTCCAAATCTGAAAGTTTCGTCGAAAGGCAGGACCTAGATCTAACTGTTATTTGTGTTGTATCGGATAAACGTCGCGTTATTATACTAACATGTTAGACCCTTATATTTCGATCTAAGTCCAAGTCTAAGACTTGTCTAGACAGTAACGTTCGAGTCTTGCGTCTTTTTTCTAACGTTAGACTTAACGTTAATCAGAACTTTCAGGGTCCGTATTCCGAAAGTCTAAAGAAAGATGTAGTGTAGGACTAGAATAGGCCTGCTCTAGGGCAGGCCTGTTTATAAAACTAAGAAAGAAGTCTAAGACTAAAACTTAACCACTCAGAATCCTATTCCTAGAAAGTCTAACACCGCTAGTGAAGTGTCAATGTTCAATTATCTACTCCATACCATACTGTCTTAAAATTACATAGACAGCGATCTAGTTGAAGGAAATGTGAAAAATAGGTAGGGGCCTACCCACGGTAAATGGACAAAATAGAGACAGTTAAGAATAAGTTGTATTTTAATTCTTATCGGATCTAGACAGTGTCTAGACCCTAGTGAGACTGGGTTGCGTAAAATGCATGCATGATTCCATGCTGCATGCTACAACTTAGCGTTACAAGTAAAAAAGTTACATTACAAATTTACATGACATAACAAACTTAGGCCCCCCCCCCAAAAAAAAAAAAAAAAAAAAAAAAATGTTGCATTGGCGTAACCCCGCCCGACCCTAAAAATTCCGCCGACCCCATGTTTTTTTATTTATTTTTTTTTTGCTATCGATATCAAATATCTTGTTGATTGCGATCGCGATCGCACAAACCCGGAAGTGGAAACGGCTCTGCGGATATCGGATGTACGAGGGAGAGATCTAGGGCCTCGCTTAAGCCTTCCTTGATCAGTACGTCATCTGTTTCCAACACGGACACGTAATCTAACAAGACTTATTCAGTGTATACGTAGCATACAGACTGCGATGTATTGTGCACAGTTTTGCCATAGGTTTCTTGTGTGGAGAACTTACACGAATCTGTATATGTGGGACTGTAATAGAGATCGCCGTGTGCGATGAAAAGATCGTACATATGGGTCAATTTGCATCTATCTTATCTAAGTCAAAATAGTAAAATATGAAGTGAAAACATTCAGGATACGGATTTCAACATCTTTAAATTCTGTGAAGGGGTATAATTCCAGTAATATCGGCCTTATAAATGATTTGTAGAATAGATGAAAACAGCACATTCGGTGCAGCAGTTGTAACTGTTTACTGAGCTGAGCAGAAGTTTTACACGTAAAATGCAGGTAAAAAAAAAAAAAAAATCCGCCCGACCGACCCTATTTGAAAATCTCATGTTACGCCAATGCAACATTTTTTTTTTTTGGCCTTAGGTTCAATCCAGAAGGAATAGGCCTAGAGAGCGGATGTCACTTCGATCTAGACCGGTTCTAGATGTATTTATTTTTTTCTAATTAAAGAGTCCTGTCTCGTGTAAGGCTTAGACTAAACCTTCTGCAGTTCTAACGTTAGGCTATTTTTTTCTGCGAGTATCGTGCATAGCCTGAGGCTGTAGACTCGTGTAGCCTGCTACGTAGCCAGCCTGGAATAAACGATATAAAAACTAGACCTAGTCTAGATCGATCTAGGTCCAGACATCCGATTTAGATTTATTTTGGTCTAGACAGACTCTAGCCTAGACTGTACAGATCTAGATCTAGTTTTCTAGATGCTAGTTAGCGGCTAGGCCATGATGTAGCATCACATTGCCCTGGCAAGCTTCATATTTATAAACGCGTAACGTTACAGCAAGATCGGTCTGGGAATGTAAGCAAAACGTTCCAAGAACGATCTGTTATTTGTTAATGCTATTGTTATGAAGCCTGCTCTGCAATCAGGGCATGAATGGGGGATGGAGGATGCATCCCCCAGGGCCAGAGGTTGAGGATGGTGCATCATGAATACTTGTACAATGATGTATAGGCCTACATGCATACATAATTATGGCAGAAGATTAATCCTAGTCATTCCGCTGTAGATACTGCGTTTTTCCTTGGGGAAATCAGTCAATTGCATGGGGTTTCCCCAAAGTATTTACATTTTCATTAATAACTCAAAAACAAAACAAAAACACAAAATGATATTTTCCAGGAAAATTGGTAGCTAGATAGACTAAAATTCCACAATGAAGGAATTTTTCAAAAGAGTATATTTTCCAGGGGCTTTGGCAAAAACATAAAATGGTGAATATCTCGGTTGTTGAGAAATGGAGCTGGATGTAGATACTGCGTTTTTCCTTGGGGGGGGGGGGGCAGATATGCTGGCCAGGAGAAAAGGCTCAACACCTTCCACCTCCGTTGCCTCAGACGACTCCTGCACATAAAATGGCAGGATAGGGTGACAAATGCAGAGGTCTTCCAGCGTGCCGGCATTCTCAGCATGTTTTCACTCCTCAGCCAGAGACGCCTGAAATGGTTGGGTCATGTGCGTCGAATGGAACCAGGTCGCATCCCGAAGGACATGCTGTATGGAGAGCTAAGCGAGGGGTCTCGTCCCATGAGAAGGCCGCATCTTCGCTTCAAAGATGTGTGCAAACGTGACATGATGACGATGGACATCAAGACCAACACATGGGAAGGTGTAGAAGGTGGGAGAGGCACCGTCTGGGAGGGCGTTCAGAGAGCTGAAGCTGTAAGGCACGTACAACAGACCGACAGGAGAGCTATAAGAAAGGCACGGGCAGTCTTAGTATTGGCCCCAACAGACTTCATCTGCTGCAAGTGCTCTAAGGATTGCCACTAAAGAGTGGGGCTTTACAGCCACTCAAGGCAGTGCAAACTTCTTGCCTAGCTAGTACTACGCCATCGTTTCTCGAGACGAATGGATGCCAACAATACAAGCACACGTGACTCATTTCAGCGCTTCCAATTGGCTACATTCTTGAACCCATTGGGTAATGCAGTTATAGTTTTAGTCATATTTGTGTTTGAATTCAGTGCATCTTTGTGTAATAATGTATTATTTGACTATGTTTGTAACTGTTTTACATTGATATAGCTGATTCTGGGTGCATGCACTGGTCGGGGAGGAAGGTCTCGAGCCTCGGTGATTAAGTTTACCTTTTCTTCCCCCGGCAACCAGCAGCATGCACCTGGAATCACCACAATTTTTGTATCATGTAATACGATTTTCTGTTTTATATTTTATGTCCGCTTTATTGTATATTGAATTGCCAAATAAAATAATAATAATAATAGTATATGATGTATCATGAAAAATGAAACTGCATCTGCAGATGTAAAATTGAAACTCCATAACGATAATATTTCAAAGGTTGACAATGTCAAATCATTTTCTTGCTTTGATTATTCATAAGAAAATATCCCGAAGCAGTCATATACAGTATGTTATTTCGCGCAAGATAACAAGCATGGTTATTGGTGTTACGCATAAGATACCTACCAGGTTCCCATTAAATGCCTCGCATGCATGTACAACACCACCTACCTCTCAATAACAACTGAAACGTAATAATATTACGTATTATTGCGTCGTGCCTATACCCTTTAAAGAGACTAATGGTGTAACAAAAGCAGGTTACTCGTCTTTGTACTGGTCACATTATCATCCGCGTACGCATGATCTATTTCGACGTCTTAGCTTTGTCTGATTTGTTTCTCAATAAGACTGGAATTTTTATGCGTAAGTTTATTCATAATAAACTTTCCTCTGTTTTTACTACTTTTTTTTCACAAGTTGTAAGGAAATGTACTCATAAGACACATGGCACCAATGTAGTACTTTATCCAATTGTGTTGTGCTCCAAAACAGTCGATGGAATTTCATTGATCTAATATTAGGAACTTCGGAATTCCTGAAAATCTTTTAAGAACAGCTGCCTTTGCATAATTTCAAGAAGAAAGTTGAGATGAATTTTGTATTCTTGATTTCTCCGGGGAGTTTGCGGCGGCTAAATGTGATTGCGGAGATCTTGCCATTGTCATAGACTAAAACACAGGTCTTAAGGGAAGTTGGAAATGTAGGGTGGTGTTCAGTAGAAATGTCAGAAACTGGAATACAATTATGTCAATATGGGCTACTGGCCCATACGTGATTGTCCTTGTTTTTCTTGAATCTGGCACTTGGCCAAAGAGAGCAATGCGTTACGCGGTAAGGGATGGCTGTGTTATTTTGTGTGTATGTTAATGCCTCATATTTGATTGTATTTTTTTATGCTACCTACGGGCACACATGTGTCTACACAAAGGACTTGTATACAGTCACCACGAATAGTTTTAACAAACGTACTATGAAACAGTGTCTTTTTTCCCAAACTTTACGTGAAGACATAACTGATCATTCTATTATATTGCATTTGTCAACATGCTGATTGAATAGATCTACAATAAACACAGGAATAGAGACATTCTGCATTCTGTTAATTGAAAGCATGAACATTCTGCAGTAAATTATTATTTTTTTTTGCATTATGTATAACAAGGCATAACAGGTAACATAAGAATGCTCTGTACATGTCAACAAAGGGGAAGAAAATGCAAATGCTGCTTTCTGGAACTATCTGGATCTCTAAAATCCCTCTCTTTGTCAGAATTCCGACTTACATTCTCAAATGAAGATACAATGAACTCCACTGTGATTCATAATATAAGTGAAACTGAATGAGCCTTGTAATAAGACCTAAGTAAGACAGATTGTTTAGACTATGTTATTATACTTAGGTAACATTATTGTTTTAATGTTTTGTCAGTTATGGTGATGAAGTTTGTTCACTGATTTGCTCTAGATACTTCCAGTACAACATAGTAGAAAAGGATTGCGTATAAGTTGAGATTTGACAACAGAATATCCCCCCTCAAAAAAAAAGTATATGTTCCATGGAGGCATTGGCGGTGCTTGTCTTCATGTGAAGGCTATTGTTACAGCCACAATCATAGGACAACAAAGGAACACCCGTCGCAACGCTCTCTAAATTCACACCTGGCGCACGGTGATGGCCCATTCTAGGCTCTTACATCAACAGTGCAGGACAACGTATAAGTTCAGTATGTGTAAAAGCATTGGGGGTTGAAAGGAGACTGTTGAATGTTGACACAACCTACACATCCTCGTAAATTCCTAGCCGGTCCAGCACGAGTTTTGAATTACATATTGTATGGGACGCCGCTTGTCACCTTCTGAGGTCAAGTGATTCGTGTCTATGGGCAAAATGTTGAAATCTAGAAAATCATTGCAAACAAACCCACTAGGCACCTAGGGGCAGTAACATTACTCTGCTTGAAAAAAAAAAATAGAGGGACATGAATTCACACATATTAGACTATACATGAAGAAATAAACGACCTCTGTCCTTGTCGTTGTCCTTGTCTTTTAGCTTGTAAAGACAATGCTGAAATAAACACTGGTCAAGGGCTAAGGCGGGTTTTGAGTCTTAATTTTCGAGTTATGAACTGACTTCTGGGGGCAAGTTTTCTTGTACACGGAAGAAATGATAGAAATATCGAACCTCCGAATTGGCTTGTTCCCCTGTGGTTGGAACAAAAATAACAAAAGAGAATGACGTGAATTGACTCATGGGATTGTGAGTTGAAGCAAGCATGATGTCGTCCTCCGATAGCGATGAACATCTCGAAAGTGCACCATATATTGGAAACACTGTGGTACAGTGCACCGACAATGGCAATGACTACCTTGAGAATGAAAAAAAAAACAACAACAACAACAAAACAAAAAAAAAAGATTTGATTCTCCATGTCAAGTAGTCCGGTATATTGGTGTTAGTATTGTTACTAACCCTGGCATTGTCATCCGGCACAATGATTTGACAACTGTTATTCCTGGCAAGGCCGAGATCACTTGAGAGTTCGTACGGTCGATCCAGCCATGGTCGCAGTCGCTAGCACATTCAGATCCTAGCCATTAAAAAGAAGAAAAAACAAAAGGAAAAACAAAAGTTGGCCAGGTACAGTCCTCTCAAGAAACGCATGCAAAAAAGTTTGTAAGGTCCATGTGCATATGATATATTATACTATGCTTATGATATAACTCCTGATATAAAAGTGTGTTATGTTTTGTTGGAAAAACTAAGTGGATACAATTGAATATAATCGAAAAAAAAAACTATCGTCTTCTCAGATAGCAATTACGGTACGCAAAACTTTACAAATTCACAACTGTGAATGTTTCGCAAAACTTCATTAAACTTGCCTTGATATATTCTACTACTAATGCTGCATACAATCCATTCAGATGAATATTTTATGAGAAACTTCCCCCTTGAATATGACTAAAGTAGAGTAACAAAGGAACACCCGTTGGTCGTATCTCTGTTAACATCACGGGTATCTTATTGTCCTCATTATTGCCTCCTTTGGAGAGACTATGTTGCTTTGTTATTCACTACGTCATTGCCATAGTCGTATTTCTTTCATCGCATCCCGATGCATTCTGTGGATGAAAGGAGATTAAAGGTTGACACATCAAAGATATCATAATTTTGGCTCAGACCTAACTTTAGGTTTGTAACATTTTAGGTGAGATAATGACAAACCTATTATGAATATGAAAGAGCATGTACTTTCAAGAGGAATTAAATGTTATTCAAATACATGAAATTCTTCCATCGAGATGTTTTCATTGCAACTGATTGCCAAATTGTCCTACGTCGACGTAAATAAGCATTGAATTGATAAGTGTTTTAGTAGTAGCCAGGGTAAAAAAAAATAAATAAATGGGCGTACATACTCGAGATGGATTCGAACCTACGACCTCCTGACCCCTGTCCAGAGCCAAAAAAGGGCAATTCTAATTAAATGTGGGACCCACCATTTATTACGATTGCTTTGTTTTACTATCTTTGTACGATGTTTCAGCAATTTCAAAAACAATTTCTATCACAAAAAATGTGTTCCTCTTAAAATGGTATGCTCCATTCCATTTCATAAGGGGTTTCTTGGTATCTCGCAAAAAGTTAAAAGCCCAATCCTTATCTCCACCAATACTATATTATCCCTTTAATTTTATTTTTTTTAAGCTTCGAATGTCGACATAGCTTGCATTTGCAGTTTGTAATCCAAAGTCTGATACAAGAATGATCTAGCGGATTTTCACATCAAGATTGAATGAGAATCTAATGCTCTGTATGCTTATACACACAAATATATATTTCTTGCTGGTAACTCCTCCCCCCCCCCCCATTCATACTGCCAATACAGGCCTATAAAAATGAAAAAAAAAAAAAAAAACACACACAATGATATAACGATGTAACATACTGATTTGCAGGAGGTCCTTTCCGAAAAGGTCATAAATCATCTTTAAAAATGTTAATACAATTGATAAATGTTACTTTTGCGTCTTAATGTATTCATATATCAGAATCATATTTTAATAGGATGAAGTTTGGATAGGACAACTTAACAACTGACTGATGAATGAAAGCATTGTGTAATCCATGTTGTCAGTTGACATTTTCAGTAGGCTAGGTACCTATCCACCCATTAGAATACTTTCTGAGGAACTTCTGTATGAGAAATTTCAGCCAAATTCACTATGATGATTATGCATAGATTTTCTTCTGAGCTGTCTGGCATAAAACGTGGCAGCCCAGAGCACTTTATGAAAAATAAAAGTAGAACTATCAATTGTTTAGAATTTTTATACTAATTGATCGTATATTTTGCGCTTGTTACTGTTTCTCTACTTGGAGGACAAAGTACATTATAGGATAGAAAGCTAAATGTTTATTCGAAGGTTTGCCAAAAACATGTAGTTATTGAAATTGCACCAATCAACATTTAATGCAAGAACTTCATCCCCTTTTCATAAGTCGTAGGATGACATGATTATAAGAGTCGAGTAATTGATATCATGTTCTCTAGTTGTGTCCGTGTGTGTTTTGCCGCGTGAACCTATTGACGTACAGAACAGTCTTAATACATATAGATATTAACGTTTTCTTCTTGACAGATCTAATAGTACTGGCTAGGCACCATAGAAAGTGCACATAACCTTGTTTTTTTTATATATACATTTTTTTAATGGTTTCTTGTCAGTTCGAAGGTGCTGATGCCAAATTTGATTGATGCCACTCGCGTAACCTTGAAAATGTTCGGCAAAAGGCAAAAACTCCAAAATGGCCGCCAGATAATGATATACTTATTTGGCCATGATAGTCCCAGATATGTCACTTTTATGATCGATTATTTCATCAAACTTTTTAAATTGTTGTTCCTTGAGTAATTCTATTTGCACATGAAAGAAAATTTTCATTTGAAGTAGGTAAATGTAATATTCAAAGCAAATCTTATTTCAAAATGGCCGCCACTCCTATACTCATGTACTCTATGAATGTCAAATAGTATGCTTAGAAATAGAAAACAAATTTGCTGTATTTCCAGTCACCTACCCGCGCTGTTATCAAGTTTTGCATGTGGAATGCAAATCTGATGTGTGCCACTAGCAAAACAAACTAAAAATATATTGTTTGTAGCCTTATATGTTCTTCTCAATACCAAATTTTAAAATGGATATCACTCATTTTATTGTACCCTTGTACAATATGAACGGCAAAATATGCATGAAAATAAACACATTTCGGGTGGAAGAAGGCTTCACGGTGCATCACGTATTCTTTCTGGAGTATGTGAATGGCCCTGAAAAGGGCCTACCCAATTCCGACGTTTCGGCAAGCATGTTCTCACCGTTCTCCCTTGAGAACGGCGAGAACATGCTTGCCGAAGCGTCGGAATTGGTAGGAAATAAAGAAAATGCCTAAAAAAAATTTTCCTGTTAAATCAAAATTTGATTTGCTTGAAAATACAAATAACAAATGACTCTATCTGTATATCGTGCATCAGATTTACCGCTGGTTCAGTGATTGCGTGATTTCACCTATTTACTCAAGACTGGTTAAAATGTAACAGCATGGACTTGTGTTTGGAGGATTACAAAGAGTTTGGTAAAGTATTGATACTAGTTGGCCGTCAGATGGTAAAACGGTCTATCTCGAACATTGCTGTTCTGAGAAAAATGACTTTAAAGTTTAGAGGTTTGAGCTTTTTTAGGAGATGGGTATAATGCATTTTTAGCAATGGGACAAGAAGAAGCATAAACACTGATAACTGAAGAAGTTTGTGCTTATTTGGGATTTTAATTATGAAATAAATGAGATTTTTGTGCAGATAGACTGTGCAACCACAGCACATGTATACACTCCCGCTACACATCACAAGATGGTAAAATGGTCTATCTTCTAGATAGACCACAAACACTATGTAAACTGGTCTAACTCGAAGATAGACCATTTTACTATCTGACAGCGATGATTTAAAAATGTCAGTTAAGAAGGTTATATGGTTTATGTAAACGATAGCTCGTTTTACCTCCAAACGATATTACCGACAATGGGCTAACTCAAAGATAGACTGTTTTACCATCATATCTGAAGGAAGAATGCAAAAAAGTACCAAGATAGCGGAAATTATCTCTAAAACAAGATATGATGGGTTTTTCTCGATAGCACCATTGGAAAGAGCACCCTCACATGTCCCGGAAAGTGAATTTACCTCAGAAAGTCAAATTTTCGAGTTAGACCGTTTTACCATCTGACGGCCGTAGTATCCAGCATATTTTTTTTTAAATATTTTTTTTTTAATGGTAAACAGAAAGTCAGGAAACAGACAATCATCACACCACAGTTCTATTTTGTATCATCCAACACTGATTTATATTTTGTCTATAAAAGAAGGAATGCAATCACTGTGTAATGGATTTGACGCATATCGTCGCTGACACAAACCCAAATTTTGGTCAGATTTTCGATTTTGAGTTTTTGTCATTAAAAGATTGCTTTTGAGGTACTCTAACAACTATCAAAATTTCTTGCCATGAAAACTCATATTTTTTGAGAAAAATGAGAAAATGTAAATTTAAAAAATCCCGACCTTGGCATATCGAGAGTTGACGAACTGACGAAAAGCGTGTTCGTCGGTTCGCCGGCTTTTGTTATGCATGGAGTGAATTGCATGTAAGAAGTTGACGAACTGACGAAATCAAGTCCATTCCGTAAGTAATCGAAGGAAAATGTGACCCGCGACAACGGTTTCAGGCAAAAGTCGCAAGAGCAAATTCCCTCCTAGGCGGGGTACAAAGATCTTTACCATTATTTTTGTCGATTTGGGTTTTTTGCAGAAATCGAATCTTTGATATGTTTTCTACATGTACACTAAATTTCATAGCATAAAACTACGTTTTTCCTATCGAAAATTTAATTTTAAGCAACCTATGTTGGATCGCACTCGTCAGTTTCGAGCTTCTTTCGAACGCCGCGCCAATATCCCCAGCGTTGCTACGGCGCAGGGTCTCGCATGCGATTGGCTGGTGCGCCGCACACATTTACATAATTCGGCCTTCGGAGACACCAGTTGCAGCGTTTTGGGAATGCTTTGTCCACGCGTGCATGATTACATGCTCCATTGTTCTTGCTATAGTGGTTTATACGCTCGCTCTGTAGTGCGTGCTCTTCGTTTGGCTTTCTACCCAAACTATCCTACCGCATTGTTCGACAAACGGAAGTGAAAAAAAAAAATCATGTAGTACGACATAATCGTGTGAAAAGAAAACAGATAGTCTACTTGTACATGTAGTAAGAATTATGACAGCAGACTGACTCAAGGGAAGGATGATGAGAGGAAAGGAGAGGTCACATGTAACCAGTTATATTCAAATACTACACATCAAGATAGCACCAAACTAATGAGTCGCACGTGTTTGTTTGTTTTGATATAATCAACACCACCGAACAAGGCAACATATGCACGGCTTGTAAAAGCAAAACAAAGAGGAATCGTGGTCCTTGCCAGCACTGGCATTTTTCTGCCTTCAAAAGGGTCGCCAATGATAAAGTCAAATCAACAACAATGAAAACGCGATTTGTAAATGTGTGGATTCGCCACCCGCGCCTGTTACATGAACATGGTCATGGCGTGTGGATGCCATTGCGTAATGCGTGCACCATACACAAGTAACACAACGTACATCATACGTGCAATTATATTATCCGCAATGTTGAAAGACGTACTGGTAAAACAAACCCGAGCGAACCGCATTGTTTTTCGGCTCCATACGCTGAGCTACTAGGAAGGGTGCCCGGGAAATTTGACTCTCTCAGTGAGCCAATCAGAAGGCGATGTGGTTGCTAGAGGCGGAGCTTAACATCGATTGGCACCATCGTACGGATGGGTGATTCTCACCTCGCATCGCCGCTCGGACATTGTTTTTGAGTAAGAGGTGAAACTTCAAAGCCCGTTTTCTCGCAATTTTGTCAGGCTAACATCTTAAAAAGTGCATTTTATTTCGCTTTCCATGCCAACTTATGGTGCCGAAGAATACAAGTGTTTTATATCAATGCAAAGCTTAGGGAATGGGCAATGTGATTCAGTGAAAAAATGAATTTTCAAAATGCCCGACTTTTGCCTGAAACCGTTGTCGCGGGTCACAAATGTAGATTTCGTAGTTTTTCCTCTCATAAATTTGTTTGTAAATGCCTTTAGGACTTATAATGTACCCTGATAGTATTCAGAAAAGGTACAAATATTCATTTAGTCCTCAATCGCTATGTTTACGATCGTTTTTTAAGGTCTAGGCATCCTAGTCCCACACATACATAAATCTGCTTGTTGACCCTAGCATGTCACGGAGAATCTGCGTGTCACTGTCAGACACTGTTTTACATTTGAAATGAGAGTTACAGTGTGACAACCAATATTTGTCAAGTACTAGTACTATCTAGAGAATCTAGAATAAATCTATAGAATGTCTGAAATCGTGGTTTAGAGCTGGGACTGAGAAACTAGAAGTTAAACTAGATTCGTTGATCTGGAGAAGTGTAGAGCCCCTAGGCCTGGCGGTCTAGGATAGAATATAGACTGTGTAACGTTAGGCCTGGAGGGAGAATTAGAGACTCTTATTCTTAAATGATATAACGGTTAGGTGTATGGACTGTAGTATAAATTTCTACTACACCTAACCGTTTTACCATTTAAGAATAAGAGTCTTTAATTCTAGGTCTACACTATATTCTATCCTATTCTTATTCCTAGACCTACCTAGGGGTTCTAGATCAACGAATCTAGTTTAACTTCCAGCTAAATGCCAATGGTATAACGGTATAACTGTTGGGTGTAGTAGAAATTTAAGAATAAGAGTCTTTAGTCAGGCCTATAAACTAGCAAATCTGGGCCTATCTATAGGCCCGTACTTCAATGCTGGTAAAGGAGTAGTACCGGTAGTAGGGCGTTCCTAGAACTAGAAGTAACACTCTAGTATTAGGAGGCAACAGGCAACAAATCTTAGCAAATCAATTTCATGATGACATGACAACAGTCGGTGATCAGAGTCTGACTGTGGCTGCACTTCAGGCCCTGACCTAACCGTGTCCAGCCCCACTGGAAAGCCACAGTAGGCCAATATAACTGTACCCTGGATATGGTACAAATGGTTCCTCAGACAGTGTAACTCAGGCCTGGGGACTGTTGGTACCAGCATATTGATAATTGTTTAACAAAACTGGTGCGGATAGTACGTAGCTTCAGGATTTCTTCTTGGTACCGGTAATCCTTAGACATATCCAAAAATATGTTGTAGGCATTTGACAAAGTGTAGGCCCTATGGAAGTCAAAGACAAAGCTAGTGTAGGTGTAGCCCGACCAGACGCTGTTAATACGCTACGCGAATACAGCGTCTGACCAGCGAGCGGGCACCTTCAAAGTGGGGAACCACAACACAACTACAAAACTTATGACAATTTATACGTTCTTTATAAACAATATACACGTTACCAAACGTTACTCACCTTAAGTGCATGCTTGTATTACAGAAGGTTCGTAAGTCCATTGAGAGCCCTCGTGATAAGTACGTGGAACCAAAAAATTATACTTTCTGGCGGATTCCCTAACACCGTCGCGGTTCATCGTTGCAGAATTCAAAATGGCGCCTTGATCTTTGCGGAAATCTTTTGCGTGCGTGCGATGCGCTGCTTGAGTGTTGGTGTAGCAGCACGGTCGACAGCGCGACCTTTTGAAAGGGCATTCAGATCATGTGACCTCCCGAATATTGGAAATGGCCTGGCGTGAAAGACGATGTACCGTTCGTGAACCGTTCACACATGCTGCATATAACCATCAATTTAGGTAAGTTATTGAATCTAAATTTCAATACTCATAGCATAGATATGAAGTCTCATTATCATTTTGTTCGTCAGATGAGTTTGAAGTGGCAAAAAAATGATCTAAAGTATCAAAATTCAATCCGATCGCATGCGATCGTTGGACCCTCCTCGTGTTTGGAGCTTCGTTGGTACAGCCCTGTCGCGCTACGTATGTACAGCGGCGACTGGGCTGTGTATAGTTAGTGTAGGTGGTCATCCAAGTTCTTCTCAATACTGTCAATGTGTGTATGAATAATAGATACCACTTGGTCTAGATCCTACCACTGTAAAACTAGTAGTTACATGTACCTACTGTACTAGTGTACTTCTCTAAACTATGCAAGAATTTATTTACAAAATCTACAGTAGATAGATAAACATAAAGATTCTGACCACACAAAAACTGTGTCTAGATCTTTCTTTATAGATACAGATCTGAGGTAGATGTAGACCTTGTAACCAGAATGCTCATTGATAAGACCTAGTAGAATCTGAGGTCATTAATCCCATACTATGGGCCTACATGTTGAAATGAGACAATACAAATGAATTGTCTTTTTGTTCAATAATCAAAAACTTAAAAACAACAAAAAAGATTAAGGTCTGCGTACATGTGTAGTGCATAATCATGTTAATAGATTTCAAATTTGATACAGATGCCAGAAATAACATGTAATATATGTAACATATATACTCAAACAAGAGCTGTGATGCACAATTTTTATTTTGTATTCACATCATTGATTGCAGTGTTACAACCAGACTTCTGAACCTTGCTACAAAGCCCAGAGTCAGACCGCTGAACTTTAGCCGGCCCAGAACCAAGCTGCTGAGTACGTCCCCACAAGAGCTAGACTTCTGTGGAAGTCCAGCGAGCTCGTCAAGATTCATCTAGGGCAAAATGCAAGTGTTTTAGTTTAAACTTGTAACTACTATACAACATTATGTGTATTTTCTAAAACTGCAATTACAACATTGTCTCTGAATTCTTAGTTGCATAGTCACAATCAGAAGAAGTTAAAAAGAAACAATGGTTGTTGTTATGTCAAACTAGATAATTGAAAATAAGCATTCTTTTTTGTTTTGGTAGTCATAATGTTGTAATCAAAAGTGACACTTCTAGGAATTGTATGCATTTTTTTTTTAACTTGACATACTGATCAAACCAAAAAGATTAATATCATGAAACTGGGTGGACCCACTTGTCTTCATTTAAAGAAGTCAATTTAGACCTGTGGGAGGGGGAAGGGGCAAATACTGTATAAGGGTCAAGAGGATCAGGATGGAAAGTTGTCATAAAAAGAAAAAAATGCTGAAAGCAATCAGTCATCAGATGACAATTACACTGACAAGTATTTCTCTGTCTTCATTTGTTATCGTCAATGATTGTTTCCTAGCACAAGAAACAAAACTGAGTTATAAAGTACATACAATAGTGTACTGTTCAATTTCCTTGATTCAGTACTGAAATATTTTCATGCTCTTACAAAGCTGCAAACAGGAATACCCTGCATTATCTGTGATTTGAAACTAGTACACCTCCTTTTCACAACTATGCATTTCCTCGGTTCATTGTTGGTTGCAAATAGATTCTTTGATGGAGACTGCCAAGAAGCATCTCCAATATGCTTCAATCACCCAGCAAACTGCAATACATGTGTATGCTTTTAATCTGTATTATGATATTATAACCCCAAAATATAACTCTCCTTGCATTTGAATGAACCAGACAATGGTAGAACTTCATCCAGCTGTAGAGAGACAGGCTGCAGCTGAGTCTCATCCAGGTGTATGGCGCGACTGCAGCTGAACTTCACCCAACCAAGAATCAGACTGATACACTCCATCCAATTCAGAGGTAAGGGCAGGAGAGCAAGGTGTTCATCAAATGGTCAAGTGACTTTTAGATGGACGTCCTGCTGTCTTTATTTGGTATGTTCAGTAATTATTTCATAGCTCCTAAAACAAACTTGTCTTGTTCTTTGATGTACTGTGATTATCTGTGATTACAACCTCCATTTCTTATATCGAAACAACTTCCTGCTATTACAATGTTGAAAAAACAAACAAACAATATTCTGCAGAGGTAATCATTTCAACCTGTAAAAACTCCTTATTATAGCTTGTCACTTGATACTAGTAAATCATTCAATCTTTCAACATCAGTTGTGGGGCTTTTCAGTTTGATGTTATTGCTAGTTATAGTGAAAGCCAGAAATACACCCATCTCTAACATACTTTCTAATTATACCATGGCAGGCACTCTGTGTTTTGTTTGTATAATCTTAGCTGTTCTTGTATTTTAATAAACTCCAAACAGGCAAGGACCAGAAAACAGGTGAACTTCATCCATTTCAGAGTGAAGGACTAGGGTCAAGGTGCAAATGGAAAAGTCCCAGACATAGATATTCCACTGTCTTCATTTGGTATGTTCAATCATTTTTTTTTAGCTCTTAAAACAAGCAATGGACTAGAAACTGTATACATGTATTGACATCCATCTATAAAAGAACACAGGCATGCTTTTCTCAAATAATTGAATCTGAAAGTATTAAGACTTTCCCTAAATAAACAACTTCAATAAAGATTGAAGTCAACCAATTTCAGGTGATGGCTTATGAGATGCAGGGAATTCATTCTTTCATATTCTAGCAATTATTGTAGACTAGGTGACAGGCCATCTCACCTCTTATGTGGACTGTTCTATAAAGAAGTAATGAAGAAACTAGTGCATTTATAGACCCTGTTTGGATGTTGTTTTTATGCTGAAGTCTGTGTAGTTCGTAATTGGGGCTTCAGTATTGCTATCAATAAATGAAATTGATAAATGCATTGGCAAAGCAATGCAGCTGACTTGTTGCATAACCTGTTGAATCATATTTCAATTTACACGAAGTAAGTTAAAATGCTGTACAACAAAAACAAACTAGATATATCGCTACGGCGACTGATATGCCTCCGCCATAATGCATGGTTCTCCTAATATAGTATAGTACAATGTCTTGACAATGTCTTGACAATGTGTGATGACAGTTTCACACAATTGGCAAAATATTGAAATGACAGGTTTGACACAAATGTGCTGAATGTTCACTTTCCTAGAACTAGGTTCAATTGGATGAATGATTAAAATGTCAGAGAGCAGGTATTTGGGGAACTGATGATTTTTACTTGATTTTTGACCCTTTTATAAGTTTATGCATTGAGTAATTTTCAAGGTATTGAGAAAAAGTATAATTTCAGTATCAAATGGGAAAATAGCATTATCTAAACCTTTCATTTGACCTTTGACCTCACAGTTCCATAGAGAATCACTGTAAGGTAGAACATGCATAAATATGTAAGTTTCATGATGATACCTTGAGTTACTTTCGATATATGGAGGAAAAAGTGCAATTTAGCACTTTCACTTGACCTTTTACCTTTTGACCTTTGACCTTTTGGCAATTCCCCAAAAATATATATTGGGTAATACATGCCATACATCAAGTTTAAAAAAAACAACCCTTCAGGCATATTGCATTTTAAAGAAAGAAGTGCTATTTTGAGGAGTTGACCTTGACCTTTGACCCCCTTGACCTTTGACCCATGACCCCCAACTTCCCTAGATAATCACTGCCCGTCGGTACAAGCATATATACTAAGTTCCATGAAGATACCTTGAACCATTTGCGAGATATGGAGAAAAACATGAAATTTCAATTTTTTTTTTCCACAAAATAACCTGTGACCTTTGACCTTTGACCCTGTGACCCTAAAATTCACACAAAGTATTATCCCCCAAGGATATACCCTCATACCAAGTTTGATGTAAAACCACCACACGGTTCTTGAGATATCGACAAAAACAAAACGGGACGGACGGACGTACGGACGGACGGACGGACGTACGGACGGACGGACGGACGTACGGACGGACGGACGTACGGACGGACGGACGGACGGACGACCCGAAAACATAATGCCTCCGGCCACTTCGTTGCGGAGGCATAAAAATCGATTTAGTGTTTGCTGACATGAATGTAAATATCCGTCAAAGGAGTGTCTTTATTTGTAATCACATTCCCAGATTGCATGTGGGTCATGCCTTTAGAGAAAGATTTTTTTTTTTGTTATCAGAATGAAACTGCGAGACGAAGTCTCGTGTATGAAAAGCTAGACATTTTTTTGTTGTTGCTTGATTTATAACTGTTGTTTACATATCACTGAGCACTGAAAAGCAGCTCTGCATATCTGTGCTAGTTGTGTGTGTATTCATTCAATCGAAACCCTAGCTACTTTTGCCATTCTGTATGAGGCACAGTGAATGTTATTTGAGTGCCATGAAATTTGAGGATGTTACCAATGTTAATTGCATTTCTGTATTTTTTCTTGTTTCGCTTTTATCTTTCGTTTTGTTTCTTCCTTTCTCTTCTTTTAAATATAGATTTTCAAGGCATGGACCTTGCAGAGGGTGATGCAGACAAGTTGAGTGCAAGATATGATGGTTTTGGGTGCTATGATTTTTTTTTTTTTTTTTTGCCTGCACTGTGATGACAGTCGTGAATGCAAATTTCATAGTGACTTTTTAATAAGATATGACAAAAGATAAGATTTGACAAAATCTTCCAACACAACAAAAATTTCTGAAATACTATGTCTTTCAAGTACATGTAAGTTCAAATTCAAATAAGTTCAATATCAAGTCTTTTTAGGCTATCATGTGAAAAAATAAGAAAAAAGTCTATTGTTGTGTGGTGTAGTTCAAACACATGATAATGAATTTCAAATTCCATGTGTATGCAACAAATAACATGTATAATGTTAAATTTATAAAACATGTTGACTGTTTATTTTTTGACTGATTCTTTAACTTGTGTTCACATTAATATTATCAGCTTTATCTGATAATCCCTTCACTACTGTTGCTATGGAGCTTTCCATTATACTTTTGTCTCTTTCATGGTACTGGTAATTTTAATCTCTTAAGTAGACCCGATACTTCAGAGCCCATTTCTCAGTATCTTACTTTTCCAGAGTGTGTACTTCTTTCCAACATTCAAATAGCTTAGAAGAATCAATTTCAATTGAGTTATAGACCATTAAAGGCTGAGAGTCTGCTTATGCAGAATGTACTATTTAACTAAAAATCCATGTTTGAGGATTTTTTTTTTTCAAATGTAGGGTAACTATTGCAGTATTAGGCATTGAGCTACAACCAGACTGTTGCGGTCTAACCCCTGAACTTTACTCAGGGTTTTGTCGTAGATGAGTCCATAGGCGATCTTATAAGTGATCTGCCAGATATCAACCAAACCAGAAAAAAGAGAAATCCCCTTTGAAAAAAAAAGCAAAGTAAACAAAACAAAATAAAGCAAAAACAAAACAGAAAAAGAATAAGTAGTATAGGGGTTAATCATAGCACCAGGAAAGTCAAACGGATTCATAAGTGAAAGGAGGCATTTTAAAATGGACAAATGGAAATCTCTTTGAGCTTGGTTTTATAATTATATCATCATTACTACTGTTGTAATTATTATTATCATCATCATTTTCATTATTACTATTATTATTATCATCATTGTTACATTGATACAGAGAACCTCAGAGTGCAATGAGTATGAACTGGAACACATGTCAGTATATGCGAGTAAATCTCTGCCATGATAGATTTTGCTGGCAGTTCAGCTGCTTTCTTGATTTGCTTGATAAACTATGAAAAATATTTCTAATGACTATGAAAGATATGTTAGCCATCTATTGTCATGTTGCCATGCATTCTTAATATTTATACTTCCAGGCGTGTGACAGCAAACTGTACAATGTTGTATGTAACCCAGTTAGTAAATTTTATGTATCTGTGCAATTTCATTTGATTTTTTTTTTAATTCAAGTTCCATATTCCACATTCCATTTTCAGGTTTCATATTCCATTTGATTTCAGAGTAAAATATGTATAACACAACATTCAATTTTAGACATAATTTCACAAACGCATAAGGACATGTAATATAATGATGTGTAAATATGAGGAACCTACTAAAAGCAATGCTTGTAGGACTGAAAAGAAGAATAAAGAATAGCTTACTAATCACTGTACTCCTGTAATATAATAAATCTAAAGTGATTTTCAACTCGTAAGTTATTGGGTGACAAAATGCTCTTTTGTATTTGTGTATGTATGAGGGAGAGATTGTGTGTGTGTTTGTGTGTGTTCTTGTCTATGTCTGAATGTTTCCTTGAGTTTTATATTTTGATTACAAGTGTACTTCCTACTGTTTTGCAAGTTCACTTGCAAAATCACACACAAAAAATCTGCAATATAACTAAATATGACATGATGCAAAACGGTGATGATAAGTTTATTTGCTAGCTGAGAGTTGTGTGAGAGAGAGAAAGGCGGCATGTACGTATTTTCCTAGGAGCCCCTCCTTAAATGTCCTTTATGTATCGTTCCCACTAAAGGACAGTGTTTGATGAGGTGGTTCCCCCCATTTACGCTTTTAAATAGAGACGACACATCTGATATAGAAGGATACAGAAAAAGATATACTGAAACATTAAATAGACCGAAAGTCATAGAGCTCCAATGTGCAAGACGGAATCACACCAGAAAATGCTAGAAATGATGAAAAACAGTGACCTAATGGACACTAAAATTTTGTTTTTTTAATTGTTGCTTTTCATGTTGAAGTTTTTTTTCTTAAGAACCAACTGATATGAAAAAGGGGAAGAATAGAGAGCACATAGGTACATGTACATACTATATTAACAAGAACACAAGTTGATTTGTCAATGAACCATGAAAATCCACAGAACGAGGGGAAAAACAACAAATTACGTCTATATTATTTTGTTGTTTTGGCGTGGTACCTGGTCTAAATCTCCAGGCATGACAAAAGAACATTTACATTTTTGGAGCATGGGCCGAACCATGTAATAAGTGACAAATATCATCATTCCCATTGACTTACACGCGTTGCGCCTACGCGCCGAGATTCGACGAAGTGACGCACAGCGGTATTTGTCACTTCGTCGTATTTTCCCTTATACACGGGGTCTATGGAGATCGCAAAAAGGGGGAATTCGACGAACTGACGTTCCTTGTTTCCACATTATTCTCATTAACATTAGCCTTTATTTCTCTGTGAAAACAACATTTTCTGAAAGCCTAACTCTTACACTCACCACTTTCCAAGCATCTCATCAGTTTGATGGGGAGAAGGTATGAAATTAGTGCATTGACGCTACCCATTTTTTTTCAAATGCGATTATCTCGGAATTGTGTTTTTGCGCTGCACGGCGGTTTTCGTCGGTTCGCCGTATCACCGACGATATGATGGTGCAAGACTCATAAGAGTGAGTCGTTGTCAGGAGCATTGCTATGTCCATCAGGAGAAAAGTCTGTCTTACCCCACACGACTGTGGGAAGCATCTAGTTACTCCTACTAAAACAGATTTGACCTCATAAGTAGGCACCTATTATCACTTAACATGCTCAAAATAACATCAGGTAATCTTAATTTTGTGCTTCCCACTAAAATTGAAACATTCTCTGTTTGGAGATGAGTTCTTTGCTCACATCTTGCCTTCAATGATGAATTGTGGATTTATGGAATATCTGCAAATGTTAGTACAATGCAGGTGATTTATTATGGATATACTCTAATTACTGTTGCCCAACCCTCGGTTCCGCGACCACTACAATCCTGCAAATTGCTTTACAAGGTACTTAGAGGTCACTGGGTGATCTTGCCATAGAGACAGATTGAAGACATGGGGACTTGCTTGAGCACTCCTTTACAGAAGATCCACAGCCCAACTTTACCAGCAACCATCCACAGAGATGTCAAGATGTTGAGCCTCTGAGATCTGTTAAGTGTTGCCTCATTCTGGAAGGCAGTGCTATAACAACGTCACACTGCTTGTCTTTAATCTTTAGCACTCGCAGATTCAGGATTGCTCGAGATAACCAGACCAGCTGTATTAGGACTCTGAATGACGGTCTCCATCACGGTGGCTATAAACTCCACTCCTTTGTATATATACATGGTGACATGACAATCTGAATTCACTTAATGTAGGAAGTGTATTCGTGCAGATGATCTTGCCCTTACGTCTCATAGAAGGTCCTTGGATGACTACAGCCGAGTACTGACACATCTCAAGACAATAGAGTATTTCACCTTCTGGAGACTTTGCCCGAACCTTTACAAGATTACCATTAGGCCCATGCCTTCTATCTTAATCTGAAATCTGAAAAACGCTTTATGAAATGCCCCCCCCCCCTTGACCGAACAACTTGCCATTAATGCGTCTGAAATTGACAAGCCAACCTAGATTTCCCTCCCGTCACTTGCAAGCTTTGACCCCCAAACAGGTTGGTGCAGATGCTGATGTGATATCAACTCTGATACAACCCAAGTTACAACACTACAACACTGTCTCTGACCTGGCAACAAAACCAAAGGGCTTCAACGGGTGGTAAAGCAAGTCTTCATGCCTTCGTCCTGTTTTTTTATTTTTTTTTTTATTATCCTCTGCCCCCTGAGAAAGTGCTGAACATAATCAGATGTGCTTGCAACTTAGGCAATTGCTGGACTGATATGCATCTTTAGCCAGGGAATTCTGCAAAATCTGGGGCTGATGTCGCCTGCTGCCAAATATCAAATTAAAGAGATCTTTGAAGACAATAAAAATGACAGTTTTAGTTTGAAGACAAGACAGAATGACCTCATGATATACTATCAACACCTGGGAACTGTGAGAGAACTTAAAGAGGTACCTCACATTGCTCCTTGCTTGAAATTTAATGAATAGTTAGTACGGTATTGCGTTTGTTCGATATGTTTTTGTCCGCAACCATGTATCTCTGCAATACTGTTTAGATTTTTGTTTTTGTCTGTACCTTATTAACAATGATTTTATGAGAATGCATATAAGAATCTTTGCTTTCTAGCTTCTCCGTCATTCTCAACATCATTTGATAAATACCATCCATCTAGGCTTCTTAAGATATGTGACCCTGCACAACAAAACAAACAAAAAGTCGCCAGACATGGATTTTCAGTTAAGGGCATATTCTGAAGGAGCAGGCTTTAAGCTTTAAAAGGATGTATAACTCAATTAAAATGGACTCTCCTAACCTACCTTAATACTGGAAAGAAAGCACACACTCTGGAAAGTGTGAACTGAGAAAAGAGGCTCTGAAGTACAGGTTCTATTCAAGCGCTTAATCTTTCACCAAGCCGTGGTAGCTGTGCGATGAAAGGAAAAAAAACAAACAAACAAACAAACAAACATAGGATGTCATACACTGGAACAACAACAATGAAGGGATTATGAGATTAAGCTGATATTGCGCATTTTCTATTAACACATTCTGTCCATAATTTATGCCAACTTTCCAACCAGTAGCGCTATCCTTTCAAACGTTATTAGACTTGAAAGCGAAGAGTGTACAAAGGATTTCAAGAAATTGAAAGGGGCCTCTAATACATACTTGATCATTCTACTCTACTCTACTCTACCCCAAAAAGGGCTGTAGAAAAACTGCGGAAAAAGAAAAACACACACTTTCCCATTTGTGTTATGATCCTAAACTTAAGCATACTGTAGAAAAAACACAGCTCTTTCAGAAAATATAAAAACCTCAAGATTGACTTGCTTGACCCATTTCACCTATTTTGAGTCCTCATTTAAAATCAACGGGTGCGACTTTTTCTTCCTTTTGTGATGCACGGTCACATATTGTGTTAGCATTACACCTCAAGATTGTCTATATTCAACCTGCATGTAGAATATGATGGATATATTATTGATTTTGGGGGTGATGTTTAGTGATATTCCTTGTTGAAACAAAATCAAATATACGAAATTGTGTTGAACATCGTAAAGTTTATGAATACTAAATGCCCAAAATTCCATTCATAATTCCTAGTGGAAATCATAATTTATGTGGTGAGTTGGGAATTTTGCATCACAAAAGAATGACTTTTTGTCAAGATCATCCTTCATATAGCACTTAATCTTAGCAAACAATGTAGCCGCATGTCAGAAAAAACAGAAGATTGGTATTCTTTTTTCACATATATTTTTGCAATTATATTGTACAGGGAAATAAGAGTGGCGACTATTTTGAATTTTTGTATTTAGAAGAATAAAGATACACGTAGGCCCTATAAATTGTAAGTGACTTACAACATATTTGTAGTGCACATGCAACACTTTATAAAAGCGTAGGTACGGGACTGGAAATACAGTAAATTTGTTTTATATTTCCATGCATATTGTTTTTTTTTTTTTGCCATTCATATTGTACATGACCATAGGAATGGCGGCCATTTTGAATTGACAATTAGCTTAAATAAACTATGTAAAATTACAATTCTCTTACAAATGCAGATGGAGTAACTCTAGAAATAAAGAATGGACAAAGTTTGGTGGAATAAAAGCTCATAGAATGCACATTATTGTGATTATCACGGCAAAATTAGCTTATCTGTCGGCCATTTTGCATTTTTGCATTTTGCCGAAAATGCTCAAGGTTACGCGAGTGACATCAAGGAGATTTGGAATCAGCACCCTGGAATCGACAAGAATCCATCAAAAACATTGTATATATAATATATATATATATATATATATATATATATATATATATAACAAGGTTGGGTGCCTTCTAGCCTGGTCTATTATGTCGGGCATAAACCATGACACTCCTTTTATGTAAATGTATTTTTTTCCATCTGTGTGACAAAAGTGGTACGCTATATAAAGGGGGTAGCGTTAAAACGGCATGATTGTCTTCTGCCTCGTTTCTCCCCAACTGTGCCCCAACACATCATAAAACATACAGTGCTGATATTTCATCTTATACAACATACAATCAGCACTGTTGTTACATACAGGGCGGGAGAATCACATGGTTGGGTGCAACATTAGCAACAAAAGATATGTTTGTGCAGCAGACTCACAAAAGAATCCTTCCCCACAGTTGGTATCCTGCCAAAATTTGTCAGAGCCTTTCATTGGCTGCTGGCTATCGGAAAAAAAAAGACCCGGAATATCTATGCGAATTGACTCAATGTAGTGTTGTGACAGTGACAGTTACCTATGCGAGTCTCCACCCCACGCAGACACCGGAGAGAACAGATCTCCTGGGAGTATAATTCAACTCTCTTGATGTTTGTATGAGCAGGTAAATAGAAGCTTATTGCATTTTATATTTGCCTTTGCCAAAGGTGATTTGTGCTTTGTTTTTAATTTGATAGGTCTTTCATATTTTTTGGGGGGGAAGAAACAATTAATTTCCTCATGTCATCATGGCCACCATGATCCCATGCGCAAGCTAAGCACCGTTTTTGTGTCCTATGTACTTTGAAATAAGTACTGCCGATAAAATCCTTATTTTATTATGAATTGCTGTACAGATGTACATTAAGATAATGATAGATGGTTTGGCATATATAACTAAATGATTTTTGTTTTGTATTACACTTTGCTGTTGCCTATTAAGTTCAACACAAGTTCTCTCTCATTTTTAAGTAGAAGAACATCAGCAATGAATTCTTGTCTGTCTCATAATCTCAATCTAATGATAGGTTACATGCAACGCTGAGTCGCCCTCTTACCAAGTCATTTTAAGTGGAAGTTGTCCCGAACTTGTACAGACGTGCGAAATATGTAGATACAGTATGGGCAGAAAAAAAGTAAATTAAGCACCCCATGCCATTTTTTTAATGTATTGCTTAAAGTGATTTCCCTATTTACTTTTGTATTACTGTGAATAGAAGCGCCACGAGCGCTGCAAGGCATGCATTCGCTTTCCGCCATACAGGATGTCACATGTACTTTGTTTTCGGCCTGTTTTCGAATTATATTTATTTTTCCCCCTGTGGTGTGAGCATGACTATATAAGATGAAAATTTTGATTCTACATCAAGGGAAAAAAGACTGAGCAAGGCGTTAACAATGTTTTTTTTTTTTTTATTGTGGTGATGTTTGCTTTTCCTTTATGAAGAGTAAAGTATTATATCATAAATATAATTTAGGTTACTTAATTTACTGTGATCACACATACGCAACGACAAAATTTGCATAAAAATTAAATATGTGACCTGCTACAACAAAATGATCCTAAAGTCGGGCGAGGTCGATTATTTGAAAATTGCATAATATAATCTCCTAATCTTTCTGCTTTAAATTGATACATAACACATTTTATAAAAAATAATCGGCTGCGGAGATATCGATGTTTAAAAGAGAGCATGTCGAGACGTCTGGAAAATCACTGTTTCGAGAAAAGCGCCCTAAAAATCTTCCTTTCGACGCAATCGCGATCAAGGGACACGCAAGTCAGTTTTCACCTCTGGACAAAAGAAGGTAAGCCCTAGCAACCCCCGAAGAGTTCATTCAAGCACATCAGCGTCGGCGGTCTCACCAACCAATCAGTGACCAGGATGTGAAAAGCGGCTGAGCATAGCGCATCCCGCCCGCACGCACCAGTCGACTGGGCAGTGTGCGAGCTTCACGCTTCGGTTAGCAGCAAGCAGCAAACTGACCAATGAAATCACTCTGGTCGTTGTTAGGGGCGGAACCCATCTGTGGCGCTCAATCCAAATTTTCGAACCAGTTTCTGCTTCGTTGAAACGTCAAAAAAACATGGCTCAGAAAAACGCTATTTTCTTATATTTCCTTTGATCATTTTGCTTCAAAATTTCGACAGATGATAGAAGACATGTTAGACTCCAATAATATATCAAAATCAGAAAATCGTAAGTTTTGACCAATTTTAATGCTCTGACTTCACACTCGATTTTCACGGCTTCGACCGTGCGCGACTTTAGGATCTTGTTGTTGTAGCGGGTCACATATGTTAGGGAACAATTGAACTTGACATAATCATTGTTGTCACATTGAAATTTCTGTATTTGAAAGCGACGTATAACCTTTTTCGTTGTTATACAGTTTTTGGTATGAACATAAAAAGAGTAATCAGTATAATCTTACTAAGGCAAGCATCATTGTGTTAACGACGCTTTTTGATTCTCCTATGTTATCATGGTGATGGGACCTATCATTGCCTTAAATATGTGGAGTAGTAATAATAACTTTAAAAAAATAACGAGAATGATGATAGCCTTGATCTCTCATGATTAATACCTATACATCTTCTCATGATTTATCTTGTAATAAAATATCAAATTAAAGTAAATTAATGTATGTTCATTACCACCCACGGTTAAAGTCTACCTTATTTGTATAAATATTAGTTACTCTCTTCTCAATATAAGATTATGATCTCTGAACAAAATTTATGAAAGTGCCGTCAGTGTAGATATTCAAACAATGCTTTTACCTACTTTCTAAATATAGTTCTGAAGGGAAGCAGTTTGCTCCAAGCAGGCAGACCCATGTCCATCACGGACATGGGCTTGTATGTGACAGTATCACTTAATGAGTGATTTCAAGTACAGTGCTAGTGCTAGTGCTGGTGCTTTCTCAGCACTATGGCAACGAACTTGAAACCGAACTTGAAATCAGTCGGTGTTGGGAGGTAGGCCCGAAAATTGTGACTATTTTACGTTGCTGTTGCTGGGTTTGGTGTTAAATGTCGTCTACTGAACGGACCTCCGTCGTTTGTGCTAGCGATGTATGTACTGTTTCCTCATTGGCCAAAACTAGCCCCTAGGCATTATCATCTTTGTCATTAATTCTCAAGTCCGGTGCTATGTTGGCGTTGCTGTGTGAGATCAACATTCACGTACGCTTAATAGTTGCACGTAACTTGTATGTGCAAAGTCTATGCTAATACATTGGTTGCCCGCGTAACATACATGAACACTCTAGATATGCCTACACAAATCTAAGCCTCGAAGCATTATGAAGATCGTTGTGTTTTGAAAAATAGATGAAATTGGTGGCATTCTAATCCGTCTTCCTCATTCTATGCCTTAAAAAAGCAGTCATGACTATATCCTTTGATGTTTGACTTGAACATAGAATTCCTATGCCCCATCACTTTTTTCGTCGCGCAATTTCCGCGGACTTCGCGGTGGTGCGATACTAGCACTTAGTGCTGGAGTAGATAACTTTGATCGGTATGGCCTTGTTAATCTGACCGTCGCGTCGGTGTTTGAACACAGTGACAGGTCAATTAAAGGTAGTCATTTGCAAGATAGCACTAGCACTAGCCACCGAGCCTGAAATCACCCAATGTCTAACTCACAACTTGAAAGTGAAATAGTTTGCTGGATGAGCTGAAAAATACCATTTTATTTTTGTATGGCATGAACGGCTGCAATAGTGTTTTTTTTTTCTCAGACTACTTGCTGAAACTTCAATCAATCATCGCTCAAAATAAAAATGCTTTTCAACTATTCAATGCTCTAAATCTCAGACTGATGGGGAAGTTAGAAAACGCTGACAATGAAAAACTAATACATCCTGAAATATACTCACATGTAGCGTATTTTTATTGTTTTAATCAATTCTCCATTGAGCGCGTAGATTAACTTATCGTTTGTTTAGAACTAAAAAAAAAATGAACTGGTCTAAGTACTTGCAGTTGTCCGAATTAACCGCATAGACAGCAGTAATTGTGGACAGTTATGTGATTATTATAACCTAGTTATGGTAATGAAATGTGTGATTAGCACAAAACTGCTAAGGTAATGATTGTAGGGATGAAGACATATACACATATAAACAATATTAGAAGATCTTTCTAGATGATAACTGATGCTTCTTTTCTGATCAGCTGTCGAATTTAACAAGTATTCTTTTGGCATTATCTTTATTCAGTCCAAATCCAAAGTCGTTTTTGAAAACCATAAAGGTCGTGAATGAACTTATTAAAAGAGCTAGATTCGAGCTTATGTAACCATGGTTACTATGATGTTACGTAAAGATACTGTAACTATGTGATAACCTTACCTGCTACCTTCCCTGACTTTTTTTTTTTTGTCGACGCCACACAGTATGTTGCTGCACACATGGACAGGCCCTAATATCATTCACTCCATGATAATAGTATGAAATAGAGATTTTTTTTTTTCATCAGACACAGAATACCGCTTCATATTTTCCGACAAAGATATTTGTACTGATAATACATAAAAGTTACACTTTTTGGACATCATACTTGCTCAGATCTTTTCCTCTTTTATTTCATTATTTCATAAAGAAAGTATCGGTCAGCTATAGTACAACGCAAACTAGTCTCACGTGTAGTGAGGAAATATTGATTATTGGTAGTTTGCTTTTCCGTAATGGGCGGTTGAATAGATAGTTATCAGGACCTGATCTGTCATTCTTGACAAAGCTATTTTAAGGTATAATTGGCCAAAACATTCACGTGGATACAGTGCAAAAATAGGTAACTACAATTTCCGTTTATTTCTATCAGAAAACCCTTAAATTCTTGGGATGATATTACGTTAAAATTGATGAAAATGGAACCAATAAGTATGATCTTTACTATTATCATCATTATATTATAATACGTTATAACATGTTTAAAGGGGATGGCTAGTAACTGATCAGTGGGAATCAATGAGAATGCTGGGGGATGATTGTTCCAATTCTCGTGGGATTAACTCAAGAGTACATTATACCGTATGTCCCAAAAAAAAATTACAACGGGGCCCTATGCAATGATATCTTTAAAATATTGCATCAATCTAAATACAAATTTAGGGTAGGGAACTATAACTCATTGCCCACATCTTCCAGAAAACCCCATTCGATTTGCTTCAGTGGTCAAAGAGAAATGAGGAATTTTGTAGAGGATGTCGGGAATCTTTTTTTTCCAAGTTCTGTCTATTGTTTACACAAAAAATCATCGAAGTGCTAAACTTGGAAGAATCAGACTCATGACATGCTTTACTACAATCCACATTTCTCTGTGACCGCTTAACCAAATCGAATGGGGATTTCTGCAAAATAGACCTAAGATGTTATATTTTAAGAAACTGAAGTAGCATTGAAAAAAATAATCATATTGGATGTTATCAATGCAAAAATCTGATTCTAATTTTTGTGTGATATACTGCAGTATGTTCCCAAAAAATTACAATCAATTTTTCGAATTAATAACATCCAAAATGATCCACCTGTCTAAGTGCTACTTCAGGGTCTTAAAATATAACATCTTAGCTCTATTTTGCAGAAAACCCCATTCAATTTGGTTAAGCGGTCACAGAGAAATGTAGATTGTTGTAAAGCGTGTCATGAGTCTGATTTTTCCAAGTTTAGTACTTCGATGATTTTGCGGGTGAACAATAGACAGAACTTGGACAAATGAGATTCCCGATATCCTCTACAAAATTCCTCATTTCTCTTTGACCAGTGAAGCAAATCGAATGGGGTTTTCTGTAAGATGTGAACAATGAGTTACAGCTTCATACCCTGAATTTGTATTTAGATTGTTGCAATATTTTTAAAGCTATCATTGCATAGGACCCCGTTGAATTTTTTTTTTGGGACATACTGTATATTTACTGTTGTGTGAAACTTATTTGCTTCAGAACAGTCTCATATTCAAGAAATGTGCAGTTTAATGGCCCGTCGCTGTACAGGCATGCTAACCTAGAAACATTAGCTGATTTTACAGGTGAAACAGGTCCACCAAGGCTATCTTGGCTTTTTCATGCGCATATATTAAAGATTTTTTTTTCTCCTAATAAATTTGGGATCATAAAGATGAATGGGAAAATGTGTCTTCAGCATTTTTTTCTACAACTTTTTTCTTTTGTATAGAATTAGATAAGGTCTGTCTTTGAGGCCCCTTTTAATTTTTGAATATCCTTTGCACACTCTTAAGTTCCAACTCAAACAAATTTTGAAGGGAGAATGCTACTGCTTTGGAAGCTGGCAGAAATAATGAACGTAATGTGCTAAAAGAGCACGTTTAATTTCGGCTTAATCAGATAATCTCTTCATTGCTGTTTCTTCAGCGGTTTACATCCTGCTTTTCCCCCAATCCATTGCACAGATAGCAAGGCTTGGTAAAGATTAAGTGCTTAAATAGACCTTTACTATATACTTCAGAACTTCTTTTCTCGGCTCACACTGTCAGAGTGTGTGCTTTCTGTCCAATATTCAGATAGGTTTTTGAATTTGAATTTAATTAAACATCATTATAAAAGCTGAGAGTTTGCTCTTTCAGAACTGTCCTTAATGAAAAATCTATGTCTGGCGCCTTTAGTTGGTTTAGTGACGCAGGGTCACTTATAGCATCGCAAAAGTCCATTATTTGAAAAGGTTGGCATGAAGAGTTTGTTTGCAAAAACCGACAAGTCCTTTTATGAAGATTTTGAATTGCGGTCTCTGTCATAAAGTACAAAATAATACCCTTTAAATGATATATTGGTCAGTACATATAAAGGTACATTTTTGAAGTTATGGTCAAAAGAAGCATTTTGTTTTATTATTCTCTTTATTTTTCTTGACCTTTAATCGAAAATATCTCCATTTGGCAAATATGGGCGTATCGGTTTTTGCAAACAAACTCTTCACATATTCTGAAATCAGCAAATTATCGTTCATTTTTAGAACTTTTCTCGTAGTTCAAAGCTTGATAAAAAATAATTCATAAGAGAGTTATTTTAGTAGAGTGGCTCATGTATTGGTAATCATTTCCTTTTTTTTGTTGTTGGAATGTTCCAAGGTATTGAACAGAACCGATTAGCATATTTTACTCTACAAGTTCGTTCTCACAATATTGAATACGCGGAAATTCCTTGGAGTGGTTCAAGAGTTCTCAATAGGGAATAGAAGATAATAATAAATTTATGTTACAATCAGAGACAACAATTCAGTAGTTATATGATTTTAATGTGATGTGCGACAGTTTATTGAGACCATTTTTATTTTACACTTATAACAATAATTTTTGTCAGGTACCTGAAAAACTGTCTATCATTCATCTTGCTGACGAAACAATTTTTCCTAACAATATTGATTTTCTTGTTCAAAATGTTAGTTTGAATTTGAAAAGAAAAAGATATATATATATATATATATATATATATATATATTATATTGGGCGTAAAGAGGCAATGAATTTCGTTGAATAAGCGAAACATACAATTTTAGTAATACTGTTGACACTTCCAGCACATATCACAGTTTCAGTTGGTTTTCATTTAGAAGGAGCATCATTTTTAAATTCCTTTGAATTTACGTATAGATGTTACACTTTCTTTGAAGTTACATATTGATTGTATTCACAACATAATGTGTAATAAAGGCTTTTTTAATGGAATGTAAGGGGTCGGTGCAATATAGTGCTAACCCACACAATAGTCATTCTGAGATAATCGCTGTTGAATGTTTGGAAAGTCCATACATTGTACACTAATAAAACATGAATGCATGCATTTTTTACCATCTTATTGGTTGAATTCAAATATGATATTTTCACGGAGGTTAGAGTGAAGGATAAGGATTATGAAAATGCATGTAACTTAATTTTGACAAAAGTGTGGGTTAGCACTATATTGCACCGACCCCTACACCTATAAATAAAACAAATACTCATGTCATCTGCTTCATTCGAGTACTGCCTTACCTTGATTATGATGTCTTTATTTGGGGTAACATTCACCAGACAATACCGGATAGAGTGTCCTTTTTTTCAAAGAAAGCTCTCTTCGTCATCTGTTTTCTCCCATATGCTGTAAATCAGATCTGCTGTTTGTCTTTTAGAAAAGAAAGATCTATTTATATTCAATTTAGGGCAATTGTGACCGTGCACCTCAAAACAAACATAAGGTCGCACACACTGATTTTGCGTGAGGACTGAAAATAAGTGAAATGGGTTAACCTAGCCAAACTTGACTTTTTCATATTTTCTGAAAGAGCTGGTCTTATTTTACATTATGCTGAAATTTGGTATCATAAAACAGGCTGGAAAGTGTGGGGTTTTTTTTCAGCAGTTTATCTCGAAGATTTTTGGGAGAATAGTGTGATTATGTGTATCTTTAGAATCCCTTTTTCCTTTCTAAAAAAAAAAGAAAAAAAAACTTGTCCACACTCTTCACTTTCAACTCTAATAACTTTTGAAAGGATAGTGCTACTGCTTTGAAAGTTGGCATTGATTATGCACAGAATTTGTTAATAAGGCATGCTTAATTTCAGTTAAATTTGATAATCCCTTCATTGTTGCTACTCTGGTGGTTTACTTCCTGTTTTTTGTCTCATTCATCGCACAGCCAGCACGGTTTGGTAAAGATTAAGCGCTTGAATAGACACTGTACTTCAGAGCCTCTTTTTTCAGTTCACACTTTTCCTGAGTTTGTGCTTTCTTTCCAATATTAAGATAGGTTAGGAGAGTCCATTTGATTTGAGTTATACACCATTTTAAAGCTTAAAGTCTGCTCTTTCAGAATATGTCTTAACTAAAATTTAATGTCTGGCGATTTTTTGTTTGTTTTGAGGTGCAGAGTCACAATTTATGTATATTTCATGCAGCAACTCACTTCCGACCACCTTCGATTCTATGTTTAAATAAAGATCAAATATTTCATGAATATCTCATTCGACGTTCCATAAATTCTTTGTACCTCTTTACGAATGATTTTTGCTCGAACACCCTTTTATTTACCGACCCAAATTACTGGAAACTTTGAAACATGATAACAAAATGACATTTCAATATAAGTCACCCTGCACCACAAAACCAACAAAAAAGTCGCCAGACATGGATTTTTACTTAAGAGCAGATTCTGGAAGAGCAGACTCTAAGCTTTAAAATATTGTATAACTCAATTTAAAGGGGGTGGCTAGTAACTGATCAGTAGGAATCTGGGGGAATGCTGGGGGATGAATGTTCCAATTCTTGTGGGATTCATTTAAGAGTACATGATATATCTATTGTGTGAAAGTTATTTCCTTCAGAACGGTCTCATATTCAAGTACTGTGTAATGCCCATTCAGTGTACAGGCGTGCTAACCTGGAAACATTAAACTGCACATTACTTGAATATAAGACTATTCTGAAGCAAATTATTTTCCACAAAACAATAAATATAATACAATCCCCTTTAAATGGACTTCCCTAACCTACCTAAATACTGTAAAGAAAGCACACTGTAAAGAAAGCACACATTCTTGGAAAGTACAGGGTCTATTCAAGCGCTTAATCTTTCACCAAACACGCTATATGTGGAATCAATGAGACAAAACACAGAATGTCAAACCACCAGAGCAAAAACAATGAAGGAATTATGAAATTCAGCTGAAATTAAGCATGTTCTATAAACACATTCTTTCCGTGATTAATTCCAACTTTCAAAGCAGTAGCATTTCCCTTTCAAAAGTTAAAACTTTAGAATGAAGAGTGTACGAACGATTTCAAGAAATTAAAAGGGGTCTACATCATCATTCTACCCCCCCCCCAAAAAAAAAAAGCGGTACGAAAACTGATCCTAAACTTATGAATAATGTAGAAGAAAGATAGCTCTTTCAGAAAATATGAAAAACTTAAGATTGACTCAATTGACCCATTTCACCTGTTTTGAGTTCTTACGTAAAACAAAGGGGTGCGACTTTTAGTTCGTTTTGTGACGCACGGTCACATATTTATTAAAAAGGATACCGACGTTGTCTCTATTGTATTTTTTGGCTCTACAAAATTCAACTATCCAGTTGATTTATTTTGTTCACATTAAGAAAACTTGCATTAGAGCGGATATACCGTCACCTGTTTTCTCGTCCTATTGTCCGAATACACGTAGGGCCTACAGGGGTAAGATTCAACTTGTTTGTTTGTTTGTTTGTGTGGGTTTTTTTTTTGTTGGGGGGGGGGGTCATTTTGAAGTGTCCCATCCCCCCCCCCCCCATATTTTGTCAAGGGTCGCTGGATCTGTTGTGTCGGGTAAAGTTATCCAAGTGATACATAGTTAGGATAAAAAAGCTTTTCGGATAAACAAATCCCAGTGTAACATGGTAAGATAGGATAACAGACTATTTAGAAAAAATTGTCCGAGTGAAACATGGTAAGGATAAAAAGCTATTCCGATAAAATTGTTCCAGTGTAACATGGTCACACGGTAGGATAGCATACAAACTGTTCGGAGAAGAATGTCCCAGTGAAGCATACTACAAAAGAACAGACTATTCGGAAAAGATTCGGAAAAGAAATGAAACATAATAAAATAGCCTAAAAATTGAAAGTTGCTTTAAATGAAGGAACACCCCATGAAGCTTGCACCCGTATTAACTGAAGTCAACATTCATTGTATTTCCAAACTTTATGATTTTTTTTTTCATTTCTGAGACACGTTTTCTTTATATGATTTGTAAGGGTAAAAATATACATTAAGCGAAGATATTCCGTGTACCTGAACAAATCTACACCAACGCAAAACTCTTGTTTCTTGAATTGCTCATGAAGTAAATACAGGGATCATCAAAAAAAAAAAAAAAATCAGTTGTATGCACGAATGATCAGAACAATCGAAAAAAGTGTACACTTAGCTGCTTAGCTAAGCAGTAAATTGCTTTTTTTCAGGGAACACAGCCGGCGATATCGGGGTCTGAATGAGTGACTGGCTGACACTGCAAAAATGTAGTCCTGCAATTCTGTGATGATAGCAAGTCAAATTTTTATTGTTATTTTCTTACCTCCCCGTTCTGCAGCTGCAGCTAGACCAGGATGAAAGCTGGAGTGGAAACCAAACACCAATGGAAGCACCCTACGTATAGCCGTCCATGGCATCAAGACCCGAGAAGAGCAGACTCAGTCAAGACTACTCAGAGCTCAGAGCAAGACATCCTCCAAGAAGGGTTTTCTCAAAGAGCGCTTGTAAGTTCAGCGTGTCCATATCAAATAAAGCTGGAATAAATTTACACCAACGCATATCGATCTTCCTTTAATTCGTCGCCGGTCACACGAACCGACGAATCACTTGATTTTGGATCAAATTTTCGATTTTGAGATTTTCAATCATTTCGATAGTAGATATTCCGTACTACATATTCTGAAATTCTCAGTGTGTAATTCGGTGTAATTTTTACTTAATTATCACTTTTGTAGAAGTGCAATTCCATTTGTGAAAATTATTTGTTTTCCCCATAGACGCGTGTGTTAAAACAATCAGGCGATTCGACGGTTCGGTGACAGCGCGTACTAGTACGCGCGGTCATCGAACCGACGAATCAGTGCGCATTGACTTGCGTGTAATTTTTGAGATTCAACAGTTCATTGACCGCGCGCACAGTGCGCGTACTATGTAATACATGCGTTGACAATGACAACGCTCAATGTACATGTACTTATGGACACACATGGAAAATAACAACGTTCTTTGCAGACCGAAAATACATGCATGCAGCTCTTTGACGATTTTCCGCTTATTTGTTAACAATACAATTCGATAAAAACTTCACAAGTTAGAGCTAGAATTGAAGTCTGATGTACTACAAAAATAATTGGAAATTATAGACATGAAAGTGAAGCAACCATACATCAAAAATGGGTTAACTTCAAACGCGATTTTCTCGAATTGTCATTCTTACGCAAACCTGAGGGATTCTTTAGGAACAGTGGTGACATATAATAATTATAAATCATTTTTCCCACTTGAATCCAAGGCAACATCTGCATTCGCTGATTGTTTATTTCATACCCTACACGCTGCAGCTACTTAGGTCTGCAGGAAATTGCTTTTTCAGGAGGTAGGTTTTGAACATGCCTCGTCTAAATGTCGTCTGGTAATTTCAAATCCAGGTTCAGAGTCATTAAATCAAAGCAATTATTTTTCAGAGGGATGAAGGCTAGGTGTGAGTTTGTTCAATTTCTGCTTCAGTTTTTGCTTCCCGACATGTTTGTTGATTTACGGATCAGCAGTTGCGATTTTAACAAAAAATCAATTGTGGAGGGAAACAAATTGGAGAAACTCATAAGAGTCACTCTTATTCAAAGCCTTGTAGAAGGGGTAGCTCCCCCCTCCCCCCTTAAATATGTGTGTATGTATGCTTGGGTGTATTTGTCTACGGATCACTCTTTATAGATACAACGAAAAACAGTGTACATGTTTCTTTTTTTTATTTTACACTCATGATGACTGCCGCCAATATCAACCCGTCTCTTTGTCTTAAATGTTACAGCGATTTTGGATACTTGAATTTATGCTGTGCTGCTCGTCGCTGGAGTAATTAGTTGGCTCCAAATCAGCATTCATAATCATGAGTTTTCGCAAGCACGACGCGGCCGGAAGTTGAACGTGCCGTGTGCAAAATTTGCTTCTGCGCGTGATCAAATCCGAGAAACGTCCCGTCCTGGGGAAAACGAGTACGGTACTCGGCCAAAATAGCGTTCGGTCCCGATGCTGGACAGGAGTGAGCCAGCCAGCCAACCAGCCAATCAGCAACCTTAGCTCCACACCTCCGTCCTGTACAGGAAAGCGAAACTGCTTTTTAGATATGGGGACGGGAGTTCGGGTACAGGAACTTTCACAGCTAACTGCGTCCACTTATTCTTGGTCTTCCCATCATGTAGCGAAAAATCCCTATTCACACGAAGCATGTACCCGCACTTCAATTTTACGGTTCATCGCTTACCAACAAAACAATGCACCCCTCACATTCATGCAGGCACACAATCACCAGAGAATGCTTCACAATAATAATAAAAATCAGAAGCAACTGATACGTACCGTCTCTAATGTCTTTAATAAGGCCGGTGTTAGCAATCAGGCCAAGTGGTAACATGAAGAACCTACTTGTATCTGGAGGCGGCCTGTCTGGTCTGCCTCTCTAGTGGACACAGTGTTCCCCATTTCCAGTAGGTACATCAGCTCAGCTGACCGCACTGCTGCGGAACCAACCCCAAACTACTGCACTACTTGAGTAATCAGGCGCGGTGGAGCACCCCAATTATCTCGCAGAAATCCATCGGCAGCCGAGCCTCATTTGCATATAGTAAACAACATGTACTCGCGTAGTTGAGAAAAAGTAAACAACTTCTCAAGCTAATAACAATTTGAGGAAACCTATTTTTGGATTAAAATTGAGTTAGTTTGAATTTGAAAACATGTCCGAATATTCACATATAACATATCAAAGGATTTGACAATGATAAAATGTGAAATTTTAGCGAAAACCTGGCGAGCAAAATTACCAAAAATATGCCTCGAAAATCATCCTAAGATGCACGAAGTGTGATTGCGGAACAAAAGCGCCATTCGGACAAAGTACACCGACATTTATTTATCTGCTTGCATTTTAAATGTCATACCGTAATATTCCCGGCCATGGTTGTGTCGGAAAAAAACAGAAGGTGATGTCAAAAATGACACGAACGCTAAGCGTACAGGTCGGTCCCATGTATATATAATCGCGTCACTGTAGCGTTGCATGTCACAGCACACACAACGCATTGCTGCATGCAGCGTGCGCGGCAGCAGCTCAGCAGTCACCGCCGTGCGACACTCGGCCACTGCACTTTTATTTGATTGAATAAATGTAATTTCTTACCTTCTAAGAAGGAGATATTTTAACAGAAACAAAAACACGAGAGAGTAGAAGTATGCAGACTGAACTGAGCTGACATGTTAATCTAAAAACTGAGAACTGTGTTCTGAGACAATGTAGATCTAAATGCAAAAAATCTACTCCTGTGTCACATTACATGGCATTTGTGAGGAAGAAGAAAATATGGCCTAGGGAAGGGGGAGGGGGAGGAGGAAAAACTATTTGTTCATAAATATTCGATGACACAGAAAATCCAATCTTTATAATTTTTTTTTTTTATTTATATGATTATTATTTAAATTATTTTTTTATTACCTTCTACTGGGTGGATGGCATAGTTGGACGAAAGCAGATGGGGGGCCAGTTTATGTAAATCTGAATTATTTTCAGCGGCCATGTTTTTTATTGATGTACATGCAGGTAGGCATTAATTTTGTGTGTGTGTGTGTGTTTATCACTATCATGTGTGTGGTACTGTCTTTCTTCCTATGTACATTGTTTTAAAGTGTTTTTATGTATTAAGTACCAGTAATTTTTGCTACAATTATGTGTATGCACCTTCTTCCAACAAATCCTTCCATATTTCCTCTCAGATGTTGTCCACATTTACAAAATCAGGTATCATCCTCAGGGCTGCCAACTCTCACTCATTGAGAGTGAGACTCACTCATTTTGGTCCTTTCTCACTCTAAAACTTTATTTCATTTGCATGCATTTCTATTGATCTCACTCATTTTGACTCCGAAATTATAGCATTGGCCTATGGGAGTCTCACTCTCAAGTAGTTTCCAATGTTGGCAGCCCTGCATCCTTCTCACATATTCCAATTTGATAGCAGCATCACTTTCCTAAATGATTGCCTCTTCCAACTAGGTGCACATTAGATTCTAGTTCACAAGTTAACAGAGGGATGATCTGCATGAATGAGTGCTTTGATTTCTACTTGAATGTTATTATAATTTAGAGTTTAAATGTTAGTGTTACTTAAATACGGTGTTATTCATCCAGCTTTGCTGGCCATGGTCATTGCTAAATTCATAACTAGGAATAGAAAATTTCATAACAAACACATTCCTGCTTATGATTTTTATGAAGCAGTTAATCGCATGTGCTACCAAAATCGCAAAAACAACGCGCAAAATCACAAGCTTCACACCCGGGCCTCACACATTCACAAACACAATCACAGGCTCCGCTCAGCTTTCTACCAACTGCTAAGGTCCACCGCCCGGGCCGGCCTGGCCGGGCCGAACCTCGAGCTCGGCCTCGACAGAGACGCGCCGAAGAGTCCGAAACCACATCATGTCAGACCGTTACATTGTTATGATTATTTTACTCATTTAAACGAAACATTAAGATGTTTGTAAGAAATACAACATTCAAATATGATTATCACGAATGAAATTTCATCAAACTTCCTACTTACCAAATCACACAGCACGAGAACCCCAGCTGGCAAAATTGACTGCGGCCGCACAGCGTCACCGTTACATGCAAACCAACAACAACGCACGAAATCCTGAATCTCACGTATCACGCACGCACCCCCATGTTACGGGAAAAGAAATGACGTCATTTTCAAATGTTTCGCTGACTACAATTTTCTATTCCAAACCCTGTAGAAACAAGTTGATTTCTCAAAAAGTACAGGTGAAACCAAGCGAAAACTTTCACCATACATGGATTGAGGCCTGATGATCTTATGTTGCCAATTTCGGACACATTGGAGCCCGGCCATGGTCCAGTCGAAAAAAAACAGAGAGCATGTTTTGCGAGAGGTGATTTTCAAAAAGCTTTAATATCTCAAGTTCTAGTGCAGCAAATTTCATAATTTTTTCATCAAAAGGAAGATTTTTAAAAACTTAGATAGTGTGGGAAGTTTGAGTTTACTAGCGGCACGCATAGCGGCAAAAGGAGAAGGTAAAGATTTGACTTTTTCATGCACTCAGTTTCGGGCAGCCGTGGATGCCCGTTGGAAATTCAAATAGAACGGGGCGATAATGAGATGCAAATTGGGGTGCTCCACCGCGCCTGTAACTGCAAGAACAGAACTTTCACTGCACACCCATGACCTTTTATACCCCTGGCCAAGTGGCAAAGGGGTGCTTGCCTGGACACGCCGGCATTCATTTGTACGTGTGTGTGTCTATCCTACTTAAGTTCTACACAGTACAGGTAACTTCGAACTATCTGCTTTCCTCTCAGGCCAAAGGCTAATTTGGTTACAATATTGTTAGAATGTAACCATACAACAGTACTGTTTCTCTTTGAAATCATTCAAATTGTGAATACAAGCCTTCTTCAATAAAGGAAGTGCTGTGTTTCAAATAAAGCGTCATTTTTACAGTAAAATAATATGCTGCAAGCCGTGTTTACAAAACGTGAACATCCTATTGTCTTGAGATAATTTCAATTGCCACAATTCTTCACTCGAATGCAAGAAATCTTCTGCATTTACAATTTTTTTTTTTTTAGGTGAATATCATTACGGGTTCTATGCCCCTCATCTTAGTTTGTCTATTGAAGAGTTTGTTCGCAAAAACCGATGTCCATTTTTGAAGATTTTGAAGTACGGTCTCTGTCAGAGAGTACAAAATAATACAATTTAAATGATATATTGGTCACTACATATAAAGGTACATTTTTGAAGTTATGGCCAAAAGAAGTACGTTTTCAATTATTATTCTCTTTATTTTTCTTGAGCTTTAATCGCAAATATCTCCATTTGGCAAATATGGACTTATCGGTTTTTGCGAACAAACTCTTCATACAAAATACAAATAAACTGCATGTACAACTCTTCGATGACTATGACGGCGCATCAAAAAATCAATGAAATAGTTGCACCAATTCATTTTACGTAAGGACTGAAAAAAGGGAAACAGATGAACTTAGTCAATTTTGAGTTTTTAAAATTTCCTGAAAGAGCTTTTCTTTGTCTATAAATTATTTTTAAGTTCGTTGTCATACGACTTATTTGGAAGTGTTTTCTTTTCAGCATTTTTTTTTCTAGAGTACCTCGATTTGTATAGAACAGTGTCATTAGCTATAACAGTACATTATCATAGAGGTCCCCTATTCATTTCTTAAAAATCGTTTACACACTTTTCACTTTCAGTTTAAAAAACTAAAATAATGATGTTCCTCTTTTTATTATTGATATTAATCATAGACAGAATATGCTAACAGAGCATGCTCAATTTCGACTTAATCTGATAATCTCTTCATTCTTGTAAAGCCTACATCCTGTTTTTGTCCCATTCATTGCATATCTAGCAATGCCTATAAGGATTAAGTGCTTGAATAGACCGTATACTTCACAGCAGCTTTTCTCAGTACACACTTTATCATAATCCATTGTGCGCTTTCTTCCAATATTGCAAATAGGTTAGAAGAGTCCATTTGAATTGAGTTATAAATCATTTTAAAGCTTAGAGTCTACTCTTTCAGAATGTTCCCTTAAGTAAACATCCCTGGCAAGCGACCTTTGTTGGTTTTGGCATATTTCGGTCACATATTTGATATGTTTCCTCTACCTTAGCATATCGAAATATGATTTGGATTAATTTTCATTGCTGTTCTTACGAGGTCTTGTATAATATTTTGCGAACAGATGCGGTACTTTACAAAGAATAATAAAGGAGCAATCTAACGGTATCTAATTCAAAAAAAGAACATGTTGCGAATATCCACAAACTGAGTAAAATGGCCCTTGCTACCATTGCCGCTTCGCGAAACAAAACAAACTAAAAGATTCCATGAATTTATCATCCATGAACTATGTAATTCTATCACATTACAATAGCTATATATAACCTTCAGAAAGGAGAACAAAAATACATTCCTAGTTATTTATAAGGAGTCATGTCAACATTTCAGTTTGACCTCCTTACCTCTCCCTATTTTGCAGCTGCAGCGAAACTACGATTGGACCGCGAGCAGCGAGAACGCGGGAAGGAGAAACAGGGACCAATCGATGGAACAAGTGTCTACGTTCAGCCAATTTTTATGGTTTCCTGACCCCATGGAATCAGAGTCAGTAAAGACTATTCAGTGCTCAGAGCGGGACATCTATACACACAGATTTGCCCAGAGAGTACATGTAAGCTGAAAGAATAAATGCAATCAATGATTTATCAATGTTATAACTAAAAAGAATAATATTCTGCAAAATAATACGATAATAATCAAAATCGGAATAGAAGTGAGGAAGTTATGACATTCTGAGATTACAAAATTTGTCGGAAAACACTTTTGGCCAGTCGATATGAATATACATATTACTGACTTGATGATGCTGTAACTGTACCATAAAAGTACATTAAACTAAACATTTAAATATTCTTTTCATCAAAAAAATTATTTATATCTATAAACTTTATTTAACAAGTGATTTTTTTAGGTCTCTTCGAAATGAAGATCGTCCTCTTTCCTTTTGAATATTTTTGGGCAAACTATTCCAGGACTTTCACCCGACAAAAGATATAGAAAATGTACCATGTGTCGCTTTACATTTCGGGAGTCTAAGCATGGAATGATCTTTGCCTCTAGTCCTGTTTGCATTATTCATTGGCTCATAATATTGCGTGTGGTGGTAAATGTCCCTTGTGTAGATCATATGTGACCGTGCACCTCAAAACGAACATAAAGTCGCACACACTGGGTCAACCTAGCCGAACTTTACTTTTTCATATTTTCTGAAAGAGCAAGTCTTCTTTTACATTATGCTGAAATTTGGTATCATAAAACGGGCAGGAAAGTGTGTGTTTTTTAGTAGTTTATCTCGAACATTTTTTGGTAGAATAGTGTGATTAGGTGTGTCTTTAGAATCCCTTTTTCATTTCTGAAAAACCTTGTCCACACTCTTCACTTTCAACTCTAATAATTTTTGAAAGAATAGTGCTACTGCTTTGAAAGTTGGCATGAATCATGGACAGAATGTGTTAATGAGGCATGCTCAATTCCAGTTTAATCTAATAATCCCTTCATTTTTGTTACTCTGGTGGTTTACTTCCTGTTTTTTGTCCCATTCATCGCACTGCCAGCACGGTTTGGTAAAGATTAAGCGCTTGAATAGACACTGTACTTCAGAGCCTCTTTTCTCAGTTCACACTTTTCCTGAGTTTGTGCTTTCTTTCCAATATTTAGGTAGGTTAGGAGAGTCCATTTGATTTGAGTTATACATCATTTTAAAGCTTAAAGTCCTCTCTTTCAGAATATGGTCTTAACTAAAAATTCATGTCTGGCGACTTTTTGTTTGTTTTGAGGTGCAGGGTCACATATTAAAAAAAAAAAGCACGAATTATATTTCAAAAAAAATGCACACTCCGTCATGGTAACATAAGGTGATTAATCTTAACAACGGAAAAGAGAAAACTGTTAAGCTATTTAAGTGTTTACTGTCTATATCATTGCAACATGTTTATGATATAAAGACATTTTTTTTCGATACACTGTATTGGGATTTTTTGCCAAGTCATAATCATGTGAAAAAAAGCGGTTGGGACACCGTTGGCCCAGCGTTGGAAAAACGGCGTACAAAGATCATGAATAAAAAAAGGAGAATTTGCAATTCAAATCTGGCGAAAATATAAAAAAAAAAACGTTAAGTTTAAAAGTATTGATGCTGGAATTAAACTGTAAACTGTGCTAGAAATAGCCATCACATTATTGCTGATTTATGCACAATTTTAACTCGCATTTGTAAAAAGTATTCCGATGTTTTGATGGAATTTTGACGAAAATGTAGTGAAAGTGTCATCCAGTTAGTAACCATGTCTTGAAACATTATCCTCACGCAGGGGTTCATAAAGAAAACCAAATACTGTTCTTTCAGCTACGATATGGGAATAGATATAGGTATAGGTATAGGTATAGGAATAGGGATAGGATGTAGAAGCCTAGGAATAGGGTAGATTGTAGGAATTATAGGAATAGACTCTAATTCAGGCGGCTTCTGCCCAGAAACAAGACTACGATGGCCTAACACAGAAACATGACATTGGCCTAAAAAACTTTTCGTTGGTCATCGGACCAATATTGGCTGAAAAGTTAAAGGATGACGTTGGACCAACGGTGAAAAGTGAATTATGAACTGTTGATCCAGCGTTGGGACAACGTCATAATAAGGTCGGAGGGGAATTTTTATGACGTTGGTTGGAAGTTTAGATTGCGCTGATATATGGTGAAAAATAGTTGGTATAAGGTTGTTCTTTCGGTGGGATAACTCCAGACACTTTCAAAAAGTGGTAGGTATAACGTTGGGATAGTGTTATAGCATGGTAGAAAAATAGTTGCTACAACGGTGATTTAACATTGGGATAACGTCATAACAGATTGGAAAAGTGGTTGGTACAACTTTGGTCTAACATGAGGATAACGTCATTGTGGGGTGGTTGATACAACGTTAGTCTAAGGTCGGGATAACACCATAACACCTTTGAAAAGTGGTGGGTATAACGTAGAGATAATGTCAACATATAGTGGATCAACGTGGTTAGTAAAACGTGGAATATTGGTCGATGTAGCGTTGGTCCAATGTTGGGATAACGTCATAACAAAGTGGAAAAGTGGTTGGTTTTATGTTGGGATAACGTCATTACAAAGTCGAAAAGGGAATGGTTTAAAGGTGTGATAATGTCATATTACAGTGGAAAAGTGGTTGGTATAACATTTAACTTAACGTTATAACAGGGTGGAAAAAAGTTTGCTATAACTTTGGTATTACGTCAAGATTTCACTGTTGGGCCATTGTTAGCCCGACGGCCAAAATGACGTTGGATCAATGTCATGTTTCTGACGTTGTGCCAACATACACACAAATAGTTGGGCCAACGTTGAGCCGGTGCATCATGCAAAGTGGAAGAATGGTTGGTATAACGTTGGTCTGACATTGTACCAACGTCGGCCCAACATAAGGCTTTACCGTTGGACCAACGTTGGTCCGATGGTCAAGATGACGTCGGAGCGACGTCACGTTTCTGTTGTTGGCCCGACGTACATGTATGCCGTTGGACCAACGTTGGGCCAAAGCAGCATTGCTATCTGGGAAGTGGAAGAGCCCAGTAGGCGCGTTATACTAGGTGTCTTTTTAAAATAGGAAAACTCTAGTATGTTTATTAAATATTCAAAACGTTCTGTGGACGTTTTGCGGACGTCCAGAAAACCTTTGAAAACCGCCTAGAACGTTCAAAAAAAGTTTTAAGAATGTCTAAAAAGTCGTATAACCCTTTCCAGAACGTTCCGAGAACCTTCCATATCCGTCTAGAACGTCTTGAAAACATTTTAAGAATGTCTAATGTTTATTTTTATAGAGTATTAAAAAAATTATAGCTATGAGATTATAGACGCAATCTGAGATTAATGTATCCTAATCATAATTCTATATAATACGATCGTAACGTATTCCTAATGTCCTACCACCTATACTACACCCTATTCCTAATTGATGAATCTGTATCATATTCTTTTATACACCACCAAAATGTGATGCGTGAAGACATGGTTATTAAAATCAGATCACAACACCTTAAACCTCGAATATTCATAATCAAGAGACGTACAGAGCACGAAATAAAAACGTTTCTTAAACGTTCATTAAAGACGACGTCGACGTAGCAGACATAATAACAACGTTTTGTGGACGTTTGCAAAGGACGAAGACACTGCAGACATAATAAAAACGTTTTGTAACGTTCATGGACGTTTCTAAAACGTTTTTAGATTAAAACCTGTGCTTTGCAGTAAATGCTAAGTCCCCAATTTGACGTTGTATGTACGTTTTAAAAACTACCATTTTATACGAAGACGTACGGAACCTCAAAAAACATTTAGGAAACCTTCTGAAAACGTTCTGTGGTTATATTTTTTATGTATTTGAATATGAAAATGACGGATTGATAAACATGATAAATAAAATCACCTCATCATTAGACTGCATTTTACCAACTGTGCGAATTTACCTTAAGGCTGACATGGTGTGGAATATTTTAATAATAGGTTTTCCCGACCAATTTCGCACTTTTGTCAGTCCAAAAGCCCTTCGTTATCACGCAATCTGTCTTTCAAAATTGTGCGTTTAATTTAGCATTTCGATCAATGAAATTTACACATGTGGTTTTCGAATTCGTGCAAAAGGGCATTCAAATTAGTTGATACCATACGTTCATTCATATTCGCCACCAATCGCCAAAAACAGTGTTTTAGTCATTCAGTGTTGCAAATGGACAGTGGAATTCCAAACATGGCCATTCAAATTAACGTCACGTTATTTCATTTTTAAAAAGTTTAGAACATTTAAACGTGTATTTCTATGTGACTTTTCTTTTGTTTCATCTAAACACTGTTAAGCAGTAAAAATATTATATTTTGTCCCTACATAACCCGAGTTTCTTGTTCAAAAACGCCCCTTGTCATTCATACAGGTCATAATAGGCATACATGTACCAACACTACATTTATCTACTACTATTATCTTCATCTCCTTACAGTCATGAAAGCAAATTAAAGTTAGATACAGACTTATATCTCAAGAAGACAGAAAAAGAATTATAGGAAAATGAAATGATCACAACCTTGACTTCCTAGAACTTGCCGACACACTCAGAATAAAACACTCAACGGCCAGTAAGTTGTGGCTTCACACTGGGAGACTCAATTAGCACACTGAAAAAAGACAACTGTTGCCCAATTCTCTTAAATGAATACGAAAATATGAAATGTAACGATGCCTACATAGCAATAAGTATGTTGAAAAAAATAAAAACGGAAGCATAAACGTGTGCTAAATTGACTGCAAAAGACGTTAAATTGGATGCCCAAAAATGAATTCCAAATGAAAGAGCGCAACATATGCGTGATCACGTGACCACATCATTCTAAATTAAATGTGATCCTGCACCACAAAACAAACAAAAAGTCGCCAGATATGCATTTTTAGTTAAGACCATATTCTGAAAGAGCAGACTTTAAGCTTTAAAATGATGTATATCTCAAGTCAAATGGACTTTCCTAACCTATCTAAATATTGGAGAGAAAACACACACTCAGGAAAAATGTGAACTGAGAAAAGAGGCTCTGAAGTACAGTGCTATTCAAGCCCTTAATCCTTACCAAGCCGTGCTGGCTGTGCGATGAATGGGACAAAAAACAGGATGTAAACCACTGGAGTAGCAACAATGAAATGATTATCAGATCAAACTGAAATTGAGCATGCCTTATTAACACACTCTGTCCTTAATCAATACCAACTTTAAAAACAGTACCATCATCTTTTCGAAAGTTATAGGAGTTGAAATTTGAGAGTGTGTACAAGATTTTGAAGAAATGAAAGGAAGAATCTAAAAATACACTTAATCACACTATTCTGCCACAAAAAAAAAAAGTTTGAAAGGAACTGCTAGAAAACACACTTTCCTGCCCGTTTTATGATTCCAAATTTTACCATAATGTAGAAGAAGATTTGCTCTTCCAGAAACTATGAAAAAGTCAAGACCGGCTCAGTTGACCCATTTCACCCGTTTTCAGTCCTCACATAAAATCAGTGTGTGCGACTTTTTGTTCGTTTTGTGGTGCACTGTCACAAATGAACGAATAACGAAATGGCGCTTGTTTTACGAATTTCAATTGAAAAAGTATCAATAATATAAAAAGTAATAAGAGTGATTGTAGATGAATTTGAATAAAGAGAACATAGAATTGAAATACCAAACAAGTCATCTACGCTAAATTTAGCTAAAGTGAATGCAGCAATAACAAAACTAGGACTAACAAAAGTGCGAATTGGCGGGGAAATTGTATATTTACCAATGTTAATCCGAAATTACAGCTAAAAGGACACAACCTGTTCAATAGATGGCCGGTGATTGTTCTGATAGTGATCCTCGCCTTGGGCACTTCGGCTTCAGCGAGCAACCGGCATCAGTTGACGCTCGGAGCATCAGGTAGCATCACCTTTGATGCTCAGTGGAATTCTGAGGACGGGCTCTGTCCTCACTTCACGATCGGATTTGAGTCTGAGAGCAAGCCTTTCTGTACTCTGATCGAGCGTCACCAGCAAGGATTTAAGTCTCAACACCAGTATGAGCGTTTCAGAGTTAGCTACATACTGGCAGAAAGTTATATGCAGGCCAAAGTCCAGATATCACACGTGTCTTACGAAGATGCTGGGGTGTACATCATGACGCTGACAGCGATTGGTGCTGTGAGTGGAAGTATCAGAGTCGTGAGAGAGGTTGATGTATCTCAAGCTCTTGGCAAAGCTCAGTGCCTAATACTCGAGTCCCCCGAAGAATATTCTAACCATTACGCATATGTTTCATGCCGAGCCGTTGCGGGTAGAGGGAATGCCACCCTGACTTGCTATCAAGATGGCATTACAATTCCCTACATTACGAAAACCCGCAACAACGGCACACACCTTCATGGTAGGTTCTGGATGGAATTAAGTGGTAGCTCCGTGCATTGCTGTTCTCATAATCAAGCTACACATATTGATGAAAACACATGTATGGATTTTGAATGGCCCTCTCAAAAGCCTAGCACAATAGAGAGATGTGTGACTGTCTCCGGGCCGGAGTTACAGACAACCATCAGTGCAATGACTGATTCTGGTTGCACCTTACAAATCCCAAGTATTTCTGTTTACGCCCTGATTGTTTCCGCCCTGATTGGTTTCGTAATGTTGTTCCATAGTGGTCAGTACTAAAACATTTTCATCAAGTGATATGACGAAATGTAGTATCCGTCCAAAGGATAAGACGGTGAAATCAATACATGTATATACTATATATATATGTATATATATGTATATATATATATATATATATATATATATATATATATATATATGTATATATATATATACATATATATATATATATATATATATATATATATATATATATATATATATAATATAGACGGTATCAATTTCATACAGTACTTCAGTCACATCTGTTTTCAACAACAATGTTATTGTCTCGTAGGATTTAATGAGTGTCAGGAATGTTACCTGTGTATGATATTTAAACTATGCTATTTTTATTTTTCAAATGAGATTCCATAACTATGTGTTTGTACGGTTTTTTTTTTCAGTATTTTTTGTGCACTATCAATGAGATAATAGGTATGCAAAAAAAAAAGGGGGGGACGGCGCAGTGTACCATACAAATCGATACATACAGCATCTGTCTTTTATATCATGTAAATCAGAGAAACATGTTAAAGCATACTGTATTCATACGTCAACAATTAAAGGAGAAGTCAATACAGGGACCGTCATCATAATCGGAGCTTGACGTGGACGAAGCTCTATCTTATTTTCGAATATGATAACAAATATGCATCATCTTTTCAATGAGTACTTAAAAGGACACAATAGAAACAAATTGACGTTTATCTTCTTTTCCAGTACATTACTCTCAATATGTGTATGCATATTTTTCGGATTTTTATTTTCTATTACCAATGTTTTCACGCACAAAATAACAAAGATGCTGCGTCTGTCTAGCTTAGTGTATCTGCATTTAATCGTCCCATGATAAGAATAAGAAGTGGATGGGCAATGAAGGTGCCTATAAATAGCCACCTGAGTCTCACGTACCAGGTATTTGTTGTGTATAAACATATTATGCCAAAGCAGCTTTGAAAACGTGGATATTCATTCCAGTATGAGTGCAGTGTGTTTTGCACGATTAAAAATCGAAGCAACATTAATTACCACCAAAACACTTAATTGTAGAATTTCCTGTCAAAGTGTGCTTGAAGGACGCGTTGTCACACATTTTTTTTTTCTGCAATCCACGTTGTAAATGTTCCACGCACTTATATACACAGTAGAGTATATTTATTATCATTGTGTACGCGTCATATAGCACATGTACACAACATCTGAAGTATTCGAAGAGTTTGTTCGCAAAAACTGATAAGTCCATATTTGCCAAATGGAGATATTTACGATTAAAGGTCAAGAAAAATAAAGAGAATAATACGAAAATTTTTGCTTCTTTTGACCGTAATGTCAAAAATATACCTTTATATGTAGTGACCAATATATCATTTAAAATGTAATATTTTGTACTTTATTACAGAGATCGTACGTCAAAATCTTCAAAAATGGACTTATCGGCTTTTGCAAACAAACCCTTCATTCACTGAAGTTCTGTTCTTTAACGTGTGTGACATTACGTTTGATAAACAGGGTTACGTGCACTACGGAATGTACTGAAATGTAATATGTTGAGGGGTATGTCTAAAGTAGCGTTACAAAAATCCCATTTGTGACCCTGCACCTCAAAACAAACAAAAAGTCGGAAGACAGGGATTTTTATTCAAGACCATATTCTGAAAGAGAGGACTTTAAGCTTTAAAATGATGTATAACTCAAATCAAATGGACTCTCCTAACCTATCTAAATATTGGAAAGAAAGCACAAACTCAGGAAAAGTGGGAACTGAAAAAAGAGGCTCTGAAGTACAATGTCTATTCAAGCGCTTAATCTTTACCAAACCGTGCTGGCTGTGCGACGAATGGGACAAAAAACAGGAAGTAAACCACCAGAGTAACAACAATGAAGGAATTATCAGATTGAACTGAAATTAAGCAGGCCTCATTAACACATTCTGTCCATAATCAATGCCAACTTTCAAAGCAGTAGCACTATCTTTTCAAAAGTTATTAGAGTTGAAAGTGAAGAGTGTAGACAAGGTTTTTCAGAAATGAAAAAGGGATTCTAAAGACACGCCTTATCACACTATTCTAAATGATACATTCCCTTTACTGAATTTGCTGGAGTATCAAGCATCACGTGCTATGTCGAAGACATTTAGAGAAGTGCAGTTCATTCCGTTAGATAATTTGCTGGGACTGTAGTATGAGAAACAGGCCGAAGTATAAACAAATTGAAATAATTATATGTGACCGTGCACCACAAAACAAACAAAAAGTCGCACCCCTTGATTTTAAGTAAGGACTAAAAAAAAAAAAAAAAAAAAAAGGTGAAATGGTTCAACCAAGTCAATCTTGAGTTTGTCATATTTTCTGAAAGAGCTATACTTCTCCTACATTATTCTTCAGTTTGGTATCGTAACATGAATGGGAAAGTGTGTCTTTAGCAGTTTTTCTACAACCCTTTTTTGGGGAAGAGTTATGACTTAGAGGCCGCTTTTCATGTCTTGAAATCCTTTGCACACTCTTGATTTTCAAGTCTTATAACTTTTAAAAGGATGACACTACTGCTTTGAAAGTTAGCATTAATCATGGGCAGAATATGGAAAGAGAACACGCTCAATTTCAGCTTAATCTCAGCTTAATCTCATAATCCCTTCATTCTTGTCGCTCCGGTGGTTTACATCCTGTTTTTTTTTTCCCTTTCATGGCACAGCTAGCACGGCTTGGGTAAAGATTAAGAGCTTGAATAGACCGTGTACTTCAGCGCCTCTTTTCTCCGTTCACATTTTTTTCCCGAGTGTGTTCTTTCTTTCCAGTATTTAGGTAGGTAGGTTAGGGGAGTCCATTTAAAATGAGTTATACATCATTTTAAAGCTTAGAGTCTGCTCTTTCAGAATCTGTCCTTAACTGAAAATCACTGTCTGGCGACCTTTTTGTTGGTTTTGTGGTGCAGGGCCACGTATTGTGTATTGACATAGACTGAGTGGCATTAGAATGACAACAGTGTTTTGCTTGTCATTTCTATTATATCAGTATGTAATTTATCCATCGTAATTATCTTGTTTATTTATTCTCCCTGTACTGATAAATTGTTGAGGCTCTTATTAAAGTCACACACAAAAAAAGTAGATATCAAACCTAGGTGTTGAATTCCCATATACTTCCTGTAACAGTAAACATTAAAAGTTACATACTAAAGCTGAAAGCATTGGACTTTCCGATAATCTGAATGAGACTGGACACAGTATTTTACTCGCTGGAAAAAAATGTTCCCCTGCAATGAAACGTGTCATTATAATCGTGTCCATTCAAGAGCACGAAAAGTTTGCCTGACATCGTATTCTAGTGGCATAGAATTTGTCCTGCAGTTTGTGTGTTTCCGTAGATTAAATAGATACAGTCACATAAACAGAGAGCCGGTATATCCCCCATTCCAGAATCCCTCAGGAGTTTATTGTGAAATTCACACAATATAGTTATTATGATGGTTATTACATGTTATGTGCTTGTTTCATGAATGACGTAGAGGTGCATAGTTATATCTGTGTATAAATCTACACAGAATCCTGATTGTAAACTATGATTATAATAAGTGAATGCCTCCATTCAATACATGCGGCATATGACTTTGGAAAATGATGGAAAATAAAGAAGTGACTGCTTTGATTCACCAATTTCCTTATTATGTGTCATTTTTCTTATATCATTACAACAAGTCTACACGCCAACGGTGACAAACAGATAGTGAGCTATGACGTAGATTCATCATTTGCATATCACATTTCAGAGTGCGTTGAGCGTTAAAGAATAATACATATTCATGATGCAATCACGCGCCGCAAATGCAGTGTATGTGAAGATACGTTCATTTGCCGTAACAGCGAAAATGCTTTCTTTGTCATTTCTATACGTATCTCAGGTTACGTTGTTTTGCCTAACTGGAAACGGCAAAGTTGTGAAAAAGGTGTGTTAGATACGCTTTTTATCTGTGAAATGGTTCACATTTGAGAATTGAGACATTCACCATTAAAAAGAGCGCATTCTATTTAGGAGCCATATGTTCATAACTCAAAATGCCCACATTTTGGGTTACAGTCCTCTGCCTTATCACGGCCATGGGTTATCCCCCTCCCACACGGGAGATTTTTTTTTTTTCATTTTCAGATTTGAAATTATACAATCTTTTGCTCACTTTGTATAAGATATTTGGACAATTTTCTGTAAAAAACGCAAGAAGTGAGGATCAAAATGATATGTTTGCCCAAGTCCTCCGGGATCGACACCCTTGCATACGAGAATACATTTTTTTTTTTTTTTTTGCATTTTTAGAATTCAGGATAAAATATCTCGTAAACACAATTATGATGTAATCTGGGGAAATTTCAATCCCAGAAGTGTACTATATATATATATATATATATATATATATATATATATATATATACATATATATATATATTTTTTTTTTTTTTTTTTTTTTTTTTGGGGGGGGGGGCCTCCGTTAATTGAAAGTATCTAGATATCTCCTCCCACCCACGGAACTTGAACTTAAACTGAAGTAACAGACATGGTGCACACTTTCTATGAAACATTTGGAAATCTGTCAATCTAAAGGTGTATTAAAAGTAGAAAGGACTGAACGGGGAGGGTATGGAAGTTGATATAGGCCTATCCCCTCTCACGCGACGGAGATTTTGTATTTTCAGATTTGAAATTCACCCTTCTTTGGGTGAAATATTTAGAGAGTTTTATATCAAAAAAAGTTAGAAAGTGTCCACACCTCGGGATTTACGAAGAGGAGCAAAATGATACGTTTGTCTCCAATACTTTTAAGGGGAACCATCCCCACCCCCCCCCCCCTTCGACGCCTCTGCATATGAGGGAAGCCTTGCTGTACACTCTTTGATTAAAAAATAGGAAATACGTCCTCTCAAAAGTATACAGAGTCTATCGAAAGGGACCCAAGCAGTAGTGGAGCTTTTGTATGTTTATGATTGCAATTCAAAGAACTGGTGCATAGTTCTAGGGGTATTCGGTTTTTGGACAATTTTCCATAGAGAATATGCGAAAATTGTCCTCATCTCGGGAATTGCTTCGGGAACAAACTAATAATTTGTCTGCCCCCACCCCCTCCCCCGGATTTACGCCCATGTACACCAGTCACGGATCCAAAGGTGCCCCCACCCCCTATTTGTTTTTCTTTACACAAAAGACATGAGTTCGAATTTATTTGAAGACCTGAATATAAGAACGACCCAAGTCCAATTTTTGGCCAAATTCAGTTTGACATGAGAAATTGTAGCTTTTGCAAGGACTTATCTTGTGTATACATGATAAATCCTAATTACCCCCGGAAGTGCTTGAAATGAATGAGTTAAATGTTATATTTATGTAAGAATGAAGGACTTGGGTCATTCTTACATTCATATAATAATAGCGCCCTCTCTCGTCCTTCTCTCATCTCTATAGCAGAATATCATGTATATGAATCAAATAACGACCCAAGTCCATGTCAATCAAAGAACGACCCAAGTCCATCACACAAAATGCCCTCTCCACAATTAATGTAAATGTTAATTTTCATAATAATATATGTTGTAATTTGTATATACAATGTTGCCTTTCCATCACAGTGAAATAGAATATTATTGGACAAATTAACCCTTTATGTGCCATGGTGGAAACCCCCTGTGTGCCACGTCATGACGCAAATCTCTCGTTTGAAGAGGCTACACCCCCGTAAATAATGCCAGTGTATATCTTGGCAGTCAATGACTTAAAAACCAAAGATATAAAACACCTGTTTCTTGACTCTGGCCTAATCTAAGCATCAGTCATCGCCACTACGCCCCCCCCCCCCCCGGGGGGGGGGGGGGGCACCGCGAGAGGAGGAGATTGTTTTAGTTTTGGCATGGGCTATGTAGCTCCATGGTGCGTGTGTGTGTACGTGTGTGTGTGTGTGTGTGTGTGTGTGAGTGTAGACATTCAGCGTATGCAGACAGAGCATGCCTGTACTGCAGCCCACCTCCCCAACTCGATCCACGGCTTGTACTTTATCCCCAACAGTGAGCAGCACCGGCAAACTGGCAATGCACTCCTTCTTATTCCTGTATTTTCGTTATTTACGGGTCAATTCTTTTCGTTCGAAATGTAAAATGGATGACCATAGAATTTCTCAATAGAATATAAAATTGAAAACTTTAGAAAGGATAGAGAAAATTGAGTTCACTTTGAATGGTGTGCCACAGGCAGATATCCTTATCATGCTCTTACGTAATACGACAGCTGCTGGAGTCATCAAACCCTGGCTTGGCCTCCAGGTTTGTCACGCCTGAGCAGAAACTTTATTTGCAATGGACAAACACTTCGACTCCCAACTCCCAAACGAAAAATCTTTAACGAGATATAGCACCCCACTTTCTTCGTGGAAGTTGGGGTCTCGCCTCAAACGAGGGATTGACGGCATGTTATTCCGAGACACGAAGGTAGTCATGCTTTGAGAAAGAATTGTTTTTTTTTCTAATTTGTATAACCTCTACAAATTTCTGTTAGGATGGGCATAATAGTAGGCAAAGTAAAAGAGGAATGCAAACTTTGTTTCAGTATAAACTGTATGACGAATCTATTTTCAATTTCTCTTTCGAATGACCAGTTGGTACATTACTGTAAAGGCATGACTTTTGCACATTAAACCGTGACAGAAACTTACAATATCTGCCCCCGCCCCCCCCCCCCCCCGGGGGGGGGGGGAGAAACAGTAACTGACATTTTTATGAATTTGTACTTTTTTGGAAAAATGAATAGTTTACCCAATGCTCTAAAATGTGAATAAGTCAGTTTTGAAAAAAAAAAATAAGATTGACCAAAAATGCAATTTTTCACTTTTGTAAAAAGTGAAAAGCATGACTACCTTCGTGTCTCGGAATAACGTGGCACACAGGGGGTTTCCACCATGGCACATAAAGAAATTAGGTTTTATCATTTATACACAAGATGAGTCCATGCATAAGCTACAATTTCCCATGTCAAACTAAATTTGGCCAAAAATTGGACTTGGGTCGTTCTTATATTCAGGTCTTCAATTTTATCATAAAATGAGAAAGTATGTGATTTCATTAATTCAAACAAAATATTTCAAGCTTAGTTATAATTCATGAAAAATTAATATTGTTAACATGAATTTATATGTATTTTTAAATCAAATATACCATGAACTTCACATCAAATAGGCACGGTCCTTTTCTAGCCTCCGTCCGTGTTGCATACCTCTTAGCGTACAAACCACTCTCGCGCGCGAATTCTTACCATATTAAAATGTACACAGTTCTCCGCCTAACAGAGTTTGGCGTTCAAACCGAAGATAACCTGTGCATAAGAGAGTCGAATTCTTCTGAGAAAATATCTCGATATTTCTGTAAGTACTCAGATATCGCCTTTCCTCGAAAAAATATGACGTCTGCCAGGCAGGGTAAACACAGGGATTCGTAGAGATGTGATTTCGCTCCACTTTGCCGTGCATGTCCAGTCGGCACTGGCAGCAGCTAGCTCAGTGGCATTGTACTGCAGTTCAACCCCGGCTGCAGCCCCACCGTAAATAAAACATAGCTAGCCACTTCTCTTACCTCTCACGATTTTTTCCTCGGTTCTCTTCGAAGTCGATGCTCGAGGTGTTTCTCTTTTATAACTCATCTGAGCAAATGGTCGGGATTGCATCTGGTTCAGGAGTTTTCTCGGTTTATTTGATTTATTTATTCACCGTGAATTCAGCATAAAAAAAGAGTACAGTAAAAGTATGACAAGCAATATACAACATATGATCAACAGTAGAATAATACATAGAATGCATCAAATATGGAAAAGAGGAAGAAAACAAGAGAGGGAAATAAGCAACGAATATGTACGGTAGGATAGCCCATTCAGCTCAGTCTACGAAGACATGGCTGTTCTTCCATGGGGTCCTAGTATGAAATTGACATTGACATCAGGAAGAAAAAACAAACAAAACAAAACAAAAAACCAAACATTCAAACTGTAAAAAATATGTATATCACTGACAAGAGAAAAAAAAGGACATTGCATGTCGACTAAGCTACAAAGAAAGTAAACATACTATAATTTACTATATATATGTATAACCGAGGGCCACAGCCTGCCGGTTCACGTAAAAACATTGCTTCTCAAATGGCCCACGCACAGGGTAGGTCACAGCAAGATATCGAGATTTTGTAGGCCCTAAATTTCTTATCACGGCTTCGTTGTACAGAAATTTTCCAGCCATACAGCTCACCTTTCACGATACTTTTGTGGATCTGGGACGGAAAGAAGTATTTTCCTGGGAAATTTTCTGCACGATTCGAGCAAAACTACTGATGTAAGATAGCCTGACCAGACGACGCTGAATGCAATCGCCCCTCTTAGTGTACTAGTACAGTTGGTCTGTGTAGAACCGGACCGTTTCTACCTACAATCTGTACGTATAGACCATGCATGCGCGGCAACAGGGCTGCAGCTGCGCTTGAGACTGGAAAAGTGCGAAGGGCAAACCGCGTACGGGGTATCTACCGTAGATCTAGTTGTACCGTCCACACGTGTACTGTGCGAATATACAATACACACACAGTAATTGGAAACAATGTCAAATACTAGTGGCCACCGACTTCTTCATATATCCGGGTAACTATGAAGCGTACGGATAACGAGCAGAACACGGCTGGGAAGAGTTGTGCCTCGGTGACGTCTGACTCATTAGCATATTCACCATGCAGATTCACACTTTTTCAACCAAAAATTACGAGCATATTTTTGTGATTTGTTTTTGGTGAAAGTAGTTCTTGGGATACCAACAACAACATATATATATATATTTTTTTTTTTTTAATTCGTGAGGACTGTCTCACTTTAAGTTTGTTAAGTTTGCACATCAACATACAATAGCGGTCACATCACTGGTCAAAGACTGAGGAACTAACTGAATCCACAATCCATTTTTGTAGGATATTCATTAAAAATAATTGTGCTGTTATACCATGGCAACGTGTTGTTGAACAGTCCCGAAATATTAAGTTTTTTTCACATAAATTACACGTACCATAGCGGTTACCTCAAGTGCAAAACACGAGTCATATAATAAAAAGATTGAGGGAGTTAGCTGAGTCTACCAAATTTTGTGTATTCTTGTATTATTCAACATCGACATGTGTTTGGCACTTCTACATACTGTAGTGGTCACATGTCCCAAAATTCTAGTCAAATACTCAAACAATCAGGGAGTTAGGTCAATCCACATTTTTTGTATGATCGGCATAAAATAAACTGTTGTTGCTGTGGCAACAGTTTTATTCACAAACAACAAAAAAGTTGGCCCGCACAATTACACATTACATTTACCATGCATTCAAAATCTCAACTGAATTGCTAAAAAACTGAGAAAGTAATGTTTTTATTTTTGACAAATTTGCCGTTGCCATATGAACGCATTATGCAATGCCAAGAAAAGGGGTGTTTCCCACAACTACCTTTGATAGCGATCACATACGCTGAATTTCGGGTCAGTTGCTCAAAAAATCAGAGGGTAGTTCTATCCACAACATTGTGAAAGAATTTCAATGATAATATGTGACCGTGCACCTCAAAACGAACATAAAGTCGCACACACTGATTTTGCGTGAGGACTGAAAATAAGTGAAATGGGTCAACCTAGCCAAACTTGACTTTTTCATATTTTCTGAAAGAACGGGTCTTCTTTTACATTATGCTAAAATTTGGTATCATAAAACGGGCAGGAAAGTGTGTTTTTTTAGCAGTTTATCTCGAACATTTTTGGTAGAATAGTGTGATTAGGTGTGTCTTCAGAATCCCTTTTTCATTTCTGAAAAACTTTGTCCACACTCTTCACTTTCAACTCTAATAACTTTTGAAAGGATAGGGCTACTGCTTTGAAAGTTGGCATTAATTATGGACAGAATGTGTTAATGAGGCATGCTTAATTTCAATTTAATCTAATAATCCCTTCATTGTTGTTACTCTGGTGGTTTACTTCCTGTCTTTTGTCCTATTCATTGCACAGCCATTACGGCTTGGTAAAGATTAAGCGCTTGAATAGACACTGTACTTCAGAGCCTCTTTTCTCACTTCACACTTTTCCTGAGTTTGTGCTTTCTTTCCAATATTTAGGTATGTTAGGAGAGTCCATTTGATTTGAGTTATACATCATTTTAAAGCTTAAAGTCTGCTCTTTCAGAATATGGTCTTAACTAAAAATTCATGTCTGGCGACTTTTTGTTTGTTTTGAGGTGCAGTGTCACATATGCCCTTGCCATGGCAAGACATCACGTGATACTGACGAATGAGGTTTCTGGCACATCTACCTTTGATAGTGGTCTCACGAGCCCAATTTGGGGTCAATTGCTCAAAAAAAAAATAAATAAAAAAAATATTGCAACGTACCGACCGATCAACCCACCGACCGACCGACGGCCCGGTCAGCCGACCTCCGAGTGATTCCTACGTATACCCCCATACACACTAGGCTTATCTCGGAAGGGTGCGGCGCGGAGTGGAGAGGAGCGGATCGCTTAACGCACCCGTTCGAGGCACCCCCCCCCCCCCATGTGTGTCTCGAAAATGTGTGTCTCGAAAGGGTGCGTTCGGCGGAGTATTTTGATGAGCGCACCCATTCGAGACAACGGGGGGGGGGGGTAGTTTCGAATGTACGCGTAAGCTAGTCATAGAGGCCAGACTTGTTGTCCCGCCATCGTTCGCGAGGGGACTATCATGAAACAGGCTTTGTACGCAGACACGTGTGTGGCAATTTCGTCAAAACACACACACACACAAACACACAAAATGCTACTTCTACTCTATTCTGATTGTTTTATCTGATAGGGCTTGCTGGGAGCTACCAAACTTGACACATAATACTGAAATTCATTAGGCCTCATGAAAATTTCTCTTAAAAACATGACAATGACACTTCTCAAGACATTTTACAGTGGATTTTCATCCTATTTGTTTTATCTGATAGGGGATTGCATTAGCTATCAAACGTCTACACAAAATTCTGAATTAATAATTGTAATTTATGAAAATTTATGTCAGTCATGGGATCTACACGGAAGAGACATTGTATGACATTGTATATCATTTATTGTGTACAGGACCCCATGGAAGACCAGAAGTGGCTGTCATTGTCACTGCTGAAAATGGGCTACCCTCCATATGCATTTTTTTTTCGTCACTAGACCTTTATGTATGAAATATGCTGTTTTTTCTTACGGAAATAAAACAAACAAACAAACACGGAAGAGACAAACCGGTCGTGATTTGGCAAAAAACGTATCTGCATTTTGGTACTTTCGAGATATTCGCGATTTAAGATTTTGAAGCCACAAAGTACTACAATTGTTCCTATTTCTCTCCAGTCGAATAATTTTCCAAGATACTTTTTTTTTAAATTATGGCTTACATCATTCTTCTAATATCTAGTTAAAATTTAAGTCAATAAGAGATTTCTTTTTCTTCAAAATATTAACGATATTTTGTAGATACGTTGTTTTGCCAGATCACCCAAACTTCGGATCACGTGCGTGGTTAGGCAAAACAACGCAAGTTGTTCTGCGCACCACGGCAGTAGCATGGCAGAACAACATATCTTACCTCGCACAGAGCAGCAGCAAGGCAGAACAACGTATGTGCAGCGTGCAGCCTCTCTGCGCATCATTCTGTGCAGGGAATGTGATTTGGCAAAACAGCGTATCTGCGTTTTGGTACTCGGCAGCAGCAAGACAGAACAACGTATGTGCAACGTGCAGCGTGCAGCCTCTCTGCGCTTTATTCTGCGCAGGGAATGTGATTTGGCAAAACAACGTATCTGCGTTTTGGTACAGTAGTTGCCGACGCTGCGGCTAAGACCGGGCGGGCAGCTGCATGCTGCAGTTAGTTTTTTTTTGCCGTGTCGCACAATGAAGATGCGTTATTCTGCCAGAAAAACTGGAAGCTCAAATGAGATTCTGGGACAGAAACTGTTTTGGCAGAACAACGTAAGATGAAGTTTCGTTGTTTTGCCAAATTATTTCGACTTATTTTGAAAAATTTCTGAAATCTAAAAGCATTTTTCTAAAAATTAATATCACTTTGAGAGCTGAAATTTTGACAGATGTTCAAAAATGGCTTAATTTATCTAAAAAGCCCCCCCCCCCCAAAAAAAAAAAAAAAAAAATGAAAAACCACGAATGTTTAGATACGTTGTTTTGCCAAATCACGTCCGAGACACCCTTAGTAATCTGCTGAATCACTAATCAACTTGTCTTGTATTTGTTTTAAATGTATGAAGGGCACCATGAAATTAAAGGTCACTAGCAAGAATCAACAAACTTTTGGAGTCCTTATTAAGTTTTCCGAACAAGGTTCTACACACAATTTTCCCAGTTGCACCAAACTTGGGTGGTAGATGTCTCACAGGGAGCATTAACGGTCACTGAAACTTCAAAGGTCACTGTACGTTTGCAGTTTTAACGAGACTCAAGATTCATGTATATCATAATTTATTCAACAGGGATAGGAAAAATTTGTGATTTCGTTTTTAATAAAATTGTTATATCTGACTATGATAAGTTTTTTTATGGAGTTGTGTGATTTTCTTTATATTTTTTTTGCTTTGCCTTCTTTCCCCCAAAATGGATCAACGCCCCTGCCCCTCCTTCAGTGGATACCTCTGCACCCCCCCCCCCCCACACACACACTTCAAATACTCCTTCTTTTCTCTTACCTTGGTGGACTGAATCCTACTCTTTGGATAATCTCCCAATTTTCACTTTTTATGAAAGCAGAGTTGAAGGTTTGGTTGTTGTGGATTTAATTGCTAAGAAATTACAGTAACTGCATTGGTTAAACCAGGGAGCTGAGAAAAAAAAAAACAAATTTTCTTCGTCTGCTTTGACACTGTAAATTCCAGTATGGCATACACATATACACAACCATTAATTGTTGACAGAGTCAGTTTCTTCGTTGCCTTTACAATGTACAACAAAACATATCAGCTATGTAACGAATAATACAGAAGAGCTACAGCTTAGGCATTGCTTGATTTGCATGCAGCCCTCGTATAAATTCAAAAGGACGATTTCCACGAGGGAACTTAATACAATGCAATACAAAAACATTATAAGATCACTGATATCCAGAGAGCAGCATTGTCCTTACAGCTTTATTAAATTTCAGAAAGAAGAGAGTTCCAAATATCGGGTCCAGTGTGTCTGAGAGATTTCAGAGACATCACCGTTTTAGGATTTTGTAAATGAAATTTATCAGATTGCCCAGTGCGATAAGAATGTAAGTCGTTGTTCAACTGAAATAAGGAGAAAAAAGGAGATGGCAACTGACGTTATACAAACGAAACATAAAACGTGAATTTTGCAGAAAATTAATGTTATTTAACTGTAGTGTTTTTAATGCCAAGAACAAAGGATCTGAAGGGTCCCGATATTAACCTGAATTGGTGCATATACGCATAGCTTTCTTTTGTAGAAGAAATATACGGTCGATGTGACTTTTTGCAGTTAACAATATAACAATGTTACAATATGAGATATTCTATAATATCAGCGAATTATAAAGATTAAATAAAATGTTCTTTGGGACATAATACTTAAACTTACAGAGCATACAAACGTTACTAGACACTCTACCTGAGATGTATTGCACATGAGCATTCCATTTCATATTTTCATATATATTCCAAAAAATGTGACACTTTCTTTTTTTTTCCAATGATATACCATCAACCATAATATGAAGAGGTTGTTCGCAAAAACCGATAAGTCCATTTTTTAAGCTTTTGAAGTACGGTCTCTGTCATAAAGTACAAAATAATACCTTTTAAATGATATATTGGTCACTACATATAAAGGTATATTTTTGAAGTCATGGTCAAAAGAAGCAAAACATTTGAAGGGTTTGTTTGCAAAAACCGATAAGTCCATTTTTGAAGATTTTGAAGTATGATCTCTGTCATAAAGTACAAAATGATATCTTTTAAATGATATATTGCTCACTTCATATAAAGGTATATTTTCGAATTTATGGTCAAAAGAAGCAATTTTTTTTTATTATTCTCTTTATTTTTCTTGACCTTTAATCGCAAATATCTCCATTTGGCAAATATGGACTTATCGGTTTTTGCAAACAAACTCTTCATTTCTTATTGTTCCCTATATTTTTCTTGACCTTTAATCGCAAATATCTCCATTTGGCAAATATGGGCTTATCTTTTTTTGCAAACAATCTCTTCATATTTAAATATTGCATTTCATTTTTATGCTTCTTATTATGAACTTTTTTAAGTTGAGTGATAATTTATTACTCTAAAACCATGTTGATAATTTCGGCAACATAGCATAAAGAGTTCTTAGAAGCGACTGAAAATCAGAATTGTAACAAAATGCATTGGTGTCATCGGCGAACAGAACATATTGCAGTAACTTAGATGAATTTGTTATTTAATATCAGTGATATACACTAGAAATAGTAACGGTCCCAATATTGATCCTTCTGTGACTCCACAATGTCACGTATAGGTAAATCTTCAGAGTTTACCAAGTTATTCATAGCATGCGTACTGCTGTCTATTTGATAAGTAATCTTCAAACCATTCCAGTGGAATGTCACGAACTCCATAACAATGTAATTTGAGTAAAAGTATGGTGTGGCCAAATTGTACGACAGAGTGTCGAATGCATATGTCTATGCACACACCAATGACATGTTTTTGTTCTGCTAAGGCAGTCGACACTCTGTCGCACAATTGGGCTAGTGCCATATCTGTGGAATGAAATTTTCTGAAACCATATTGGTCTTTGTTCAGTGTATTATTTTGTAACAAAAAATCATACAGTCTGTTATAAACAAACCTTTCTGTGACTTAAGGAAGACTAAGAAGAATAGAGATAGGACGGTAATTCGAGATAAGAAAAGAGTCACTTTTTTGTATATTGGAATAACTTTTGCAATTTTACATGCGTTCGGAAATATACTAATTGACACTGACAAATTACAAACATGTACTATAGGTGTCAATATAATCCCAACAAATTGTTTTAAAAGAGACTTGCTCATTTCATCATGACCACATGTATGACTTGATTTTAAAGAATGCACAATATCAAGGATCTCACTAAAATCTGTCGGTTTGAAAAATAATGAATTATCGTTTGACGTGGCTAAATACTGAGAGATATCTGTCTGTGTACCACTAGGACCTACATTAACAAAATAAATAATTTAAACAACATGATACATCTGTAGGATTACAAAGCGTTTGTCCGTTATTCGTATTGTGAAATGTTGACACCTTCTTTTGCTTACCAATGACCTCATTGATAACCTTACAAGTGGCTGACATATTTCCAGTGACATTTTTAAAAGCTTCCGTATAATACATTTTGCGGGAAAGCCGAATAATCGGTGAAAGTTTATTTCTGTATAATTTATATCGATTAACATTGTCATCATTAGGATAGCGTAAATTATGTTTATACAAAACTTTTTTTTTGTTTTTATAATGGAGCGAAAAATTCAATTTGTAATCTACGGATTTTTTTTTTTATTTTTTTACTGTTTTTCATTTCAATTGTGGGAATATGTTTGTCAAAATAAGAAAGAAATATATTCCAGAAGGTGTCATAAGCAATATTTGAGTCTGGAGAAAGTAATGCATCATCCCATGTTTCCGTGATTAAATCGTCGTTGAGTAATGATATATTTTCTATTGTGAATGTTCGCTTCTTCTTTCGTTTTTTTTTTTTTTTTTTTTTTTTTTTTTTTGCTTGACGTAGGAATACTGTGTGTCGTCACAAATTAAATATATAGGTAAATGGCCAGAAATATCACTATACAAAAGGCCAGATTTCGAATAATCTATGTCAATATTATCAAAAATATTATCGATCAACGTTGATGAGTTGACCATTATTCTCGAAGGCTTATCAATTGTAAGATTACAAAAATGTGCTTGCAAAATATTGCAAAGTTTATTTCTAAGAATGTGCTCTTCTTTCAAGAGATCAATGTTAAAATCACCCATAATATATACATCTTTGTTTTCTTCATTCAAAAGCTCTAATTAAACATCGAAATTATCCAGAAATTAATTATTATCTGTATGAGGGGGCCTGTATATTAAACATAATATATATATATATATATATATATATATATATATACATATACATATATATATATATATGAAGGGTTTGTTTGCAAAAACCGATAAGTCCATTTTTGAAGATTTTAAAGTACGATCTCTGGCACAAAGTACAAAATAATACCTTTTAAATGATATATTGGTCACTACATATAAAGGTATATTTTTGAAGTTATGGTCAAAAGAAGCAAAACATTTCATATTATTTTCTTTATTTTTCTTGACCTTTAATCGCAAATATCTCCATTTGGCAAATATGGACTTATCGGTTTTTGCAAACAAACTCTTCATATATATATATTTTTATTATTATACATAATACATTCAACACATGTGCAATTAAATTCATTCCCAGTGTATATCAATTCAGGCCTTAATTTATACGATAACGTGTGTGATATGAACAGGGTGACTCCGCCTCCTCGTCCGCATTTTCTATCAGAACAGACAACGGAATATCGATCAATGTTATATAAGGGGGGGGGGGGGGTCGTTTAGCCATGTTTCTGTGTCACCGACATCGGAAAATTTCATATTTATCGTAGACAATAAAAATTGCCTATTTTCACAATTTCTTAACAGACTGTGGCCATTGACATGTAATACACTGAACGAATGCTCATTATTAGTAAATTCTGAATTGAACTCATGTGGCAAGCAATTTTGACATTGGACATTTCTATGTTTACATGAATTAAATTCACCCATATTTCAAATAAAGACAAATTATGAAGCGAAATATGATCATCAACATTATTTTGTTTAAGAATTGCTGAAAGCAGACAAGAAGAGAAAGAAGGCATATAGCAAGTCATACAGAGTGTAAATTGTTTACGAAGTACTTTCATGAGTAGTGGCCGCATCGGACAGGTGAGATCTCACAGTAAGGTCATTGCTATACATCAACTCTCCCTGTACATAATTTACATTGAAGTCAAAATATCTTTTGAAATATTCTATTTACAGATGGTACACCTATACACAACATGATATTCAATTACATCAGTACACATGGGTATTCATATTTTCCGTCGTGCAGACTTAGAGGCCGTCAGAGAAAGAAAGCAGAGAGAAGGATGATCGGAGAAAAAGGAGAAATAGATATAAAGAAGATGGTTGTTACGTGATGAATCACACAAGAGATATTGAGAAGCATTATAGTACATACACGCTGCGGACTGTAGTGATCTAATTGGAGGAAAGGAAGTTGAACGGGACTCCGGTTCGGTTCATCCATTTCCTTGCAAAGAAGCGAAGCTTCACACCGTTCTTGTACAGCTCCCGAACGGCTGCTGACCACTTCCTGTTTTCAGCCTGATCGTCAGCTGTGAGATCATCTGTCATGAAGTACGCTTCCTTCGCGAGCTTTAGGCGCTGATTCTTCATGGTGTCAACTTTCTCGCGGTATGACAGGGTTTTGAAGAGGATGTGTCAAGGTCGATCCGTTGAGGCTTTTCCATCGTGGTTTCTTTCTACCTTGATGTCAAGGCCAAACCTCTCCTTCGTGATTTTCTCGACGATAGCCGTGCAATCCTCGTCGGCATTGGTGGACTCGGGTATACCCACGATGCGAATGTTGTTCCTCCATGAGAACCTTTCACTCTTGTTGATGGCCGAGTTGTGCCTCTCCACTTCCAATCGCAGTGCACTGACCTCCTTTTCTAGCTCGCCCATTCTTTTCTCCAGCTGCAGATACCTGCAGATACATCCGTCACTTTCCTGCTTTTAAACGAGATAGTCTGTCCCAGATGTGTCTCCACCTGTTTGATGTTATCTATCAAGGAATCCACCGCTCTGTTTATCATACTTCGAAGTTTTTGTTGCTTCGAGGAAGTAGCGGGCAATTCCTTCATAATAAGTTACGTCATCCTTTTTGTCATGCAGATCTCTTGATATGTCGGACATGTTGGGTATCGGATGGTACGGGTGCTGCGGTCGATGCTTTTGAAGTTGTCTCGGGGTGGTGGCTTACCCGGGGTGGGCTGGCGGGTTGAGCTGCGAAAGCCCATCTCCTTGGTGGCGGCGTAGAATTCTTCGGAGAACGAAGAGTGGCGTCATGGTTTTCCATCCCAAAATAACACTTCCTATCTTGCTTTGCCTTCCTTGGCAGCACCTTCCTTGTCTGGGTACTCATTCTGATGTTTTAGTATAGGAGGAGATGTCGACATTAGTATCCAAAGATTGATATCACAGTGAGATTCGGGAGAGATGATAAGGAGACGTGACGTTAAAGGAGATGGAGATATAATATGCGTATAAAGAGTATCATACAGTACCATCTACAATAAATGAGGTTGTTTGGGTGCCTGTTTTATTTGTTCACCCGTCTGTTTGTTTTTGGACGGCAATAAACCTGATCAATATCAATATCATACTCGTTGGCGGCCATTGATATGAAAACCGGTCATTGATATAAAAAATAATAAATAAAAATATGAAATATTATCATTATTGATTATTCGTTTTAAGGTATCAAAAACATACATTTTCCCTAAAAACACACATTCAAATATTTCTTTGAACGGCTCTGATATCAACAGAGGGTTCTTGCTGTATGAGCTTTAGATTTTAGACTGAATATACATAAGTTTAATGGAGATGTTTCACTTGCCGTGTGTTCTACTTTGCCCCTGGTTCCTCTACTAAGAAACTGATAGTCTTTCTAAGTTAGAGGTAGGATCCAAAAAGTCGCTGACGGCTGAGCCGAGAAAGTCGAGTTTAAAGTCAGATCATCAAAATCGGTCATAATGATTCGATTTCTGTTTTTGCCATAGTGTTGTCTAATGTATTGTCTATTATCCGGTGAAATTTTGAAGCTACAATTTGTAAATGATCAAAGGAAAGGCAAGAAAATAGCGTTTTCTGGGCCATGATTTTTCTGACTTTCAACGGAAGGGAAACGTATCCAAAGATTTGGATTTAGCACCGCAGCTATACTCCGTCCCTAGCAACGATGGAGTGATCTCATTGGTCAGTGCGTTGCATCCTGGTTACTGATGGTTCGTGCTAGACCGCTGGCGCTAAGCTGGAATGAAATCGCGGAGGTTGCTAGGAGCATACATTCTATTGTCAAGCGGTGAAAACTGTCTTGCCTCCCCTTGATCATGATAGCGTCGGAAGGAAAACTTTGAAATCAGTTTTCTCGAAATGACGATTTCATATACCACTCAACATGCGATAACAAAAACCTGGATATCTCCGCAACCGAGTATGAGTCGAGTAATATATGAAATTTAAGTGGAAAAGTAAGGGAATAATTATGTCATGTCGGTTTCAAAAATTGTCCTCCCCGACTTTAGGATATTTTTGTTGCAGCGGGTTATAATTGTCGGTGTCCGACTGCGGGCGGTCACTATGATAAGCAAAATATATCTTCGTCTATTTTCTTTTTAATGATTAATATGATATTCTTCATTCTGAATGACCCCCCCCCCCCCCCCCCCGCTGATATGTGCTATTATATTTGTCACAACAGACTGTTTGGCTGAGTTGGGGAGACCTATTCATTGCAAACAATTTCATAAAATGTTTAAGTATGAGGATGGATGCCTATTGCACGTGTTTTGTGTTTGTTGTCATGTTATTGACACTAAGAGACAACGCATTATTCTCATTGGTTTGGGAGTGGGGGAGTATCAAAAAGGGTTTTGTGCACTGACAAAGCATTTTTCAGTGGTTCTTCATGCACCACCAAATCACAATAGTCTGAAGCACAAAGGTTCGCTCAGAGTGGCGGGACTATGAACGACCAAAAATTCTTTGTCACATTCAATGGCATGAAAAAAAAAAATGACTCGGGTTCCCACATTTGAGACCAGTGAGGCAAGATTGGTGAGGGGTTCATTGCGTGATTTCCAGACAAGATACAAGGTACTGTATTCTCTGTATACAACCATATTGTCTACTCTTTTTTTTTCTCTCCAAAAAAAATCTCTACTGTGCACACAGTTTTGCTTCCCAGGGAACGGGACGTCTTTCATATAGATCATGCAGAGTCAAAGTTAAAGGCATACATTTTTGTCTATTTATTTGCTGATGGGGTTCAGACATTAGTCTTTTGAAGTTAATATTGTTTGCCATCATTTGAATGTTAAATGGGAAAATGTGACATTCATCCTTATATATATATATATATATATATATATATATATATACATGAAGAGTTTGTTTGCAAAAACCGATAAGTCCATTTTTGAAGATTTTGAAATACGGTCTCTACCATAAAGTACAAAATAATACCTTTTAAATGATATATTGGTCACTACATATAAAGGTATATTTTTGAAGTTATGGTCAAAAGAAGCAAAAATTGTCTTATTATTCTCTTTATTTTTCTCGACTTTTAATGGCAAATATCTCCATTTCACAAATATGGACTTATCGGTTTTTGCAAACAAACTCTTCATATATATATATATATATATATATATAGAGAGAGAGAGAGAGAGAGAGAGAGAGAGAGAGAGAGAGAAGTTAATACTGTTTGCCATCATTTGAATGTTACATGGGAAAATGTGACATTCATCCTTGAATATATATATATGTGACCCTGCACCTCAAAACAACAAAAAGTCGCTAGACATGAATTTTTAGTTAAGACCATATGTGACCGTGCACCTCAAAACGAACATAAAGTCGCACACATTGATTTTGCGTGAGGACTGAAAATAAGTGAAATGGGTCAACCTAGCCAAACTTGACTTTTTCATATTTTCTGAAAGAGCGGGTCTTCTTTTACATTATGCTAAAATTTGGTATCATAACACGGGCAGGAAAGTGTGTTTTTTAGCAGTTTATCTCCAACATTTTTGATAGAATAGTGTGATTAGGTGTGTCTTTAGAATCACTTTTTCATTTCTGAAAAACCTTGTCCACACTCTTTACTTTCAACTCTAATAACTTTTGAAAGGATAGGGCTACTGCTTTGAAAGTGAGCATTAATTATGGACAGAATGTGTTAATGAGGCATGCTTAATTTCAGTTTAATTTGATAATCCCTTCATTGTTGTTACTCTGGTGGTTTACTTCCTGTATTTTGTCCCATTCATTGCACAGCCAGTACGGCTTGGTAAAGATTAAGCGCTTGAATAGACACTGTACTTCAGAGCCTCTTTTCTCACTTCACACTTTTCCTGAGTTTGTGCTTTCTTTCCAATATTTAGGTATGTTAGGAGAGTCCATTTGATTTGAGTTATACATCATTTTAAAGCTTAAAGTCTGCTCTTTCAGAATATGGCCTTAACTAAAAATTGATGTCTGGCGACTTTTTGCTTGTTTTGAGGTGCAGTGTCACATATTCTGAAAGAGCAGACTTTAAGCTTTAAAATGATGTATAACTCAAATCAAATGGACTCTTCTAACTTATTTAAATATTGGAAAGAAAGCACAGACTCAGGAAAAGTGGGAACTGAGAAAAGAGGCTCTTAAGTAGAGTGTCTAATCAAACACTGCTAAATCATTACCAAACCGTGCTGGCTGTGCGACGAATGGGACAAAAAGAAACCAGGAAATAAACCACCAGAGTAACAATAATGAAGAGATTATTAGATTAAACTGAAATTAGGCATGCCTCATTAACATATTTTGTCCATAATCAATGCCAACTTTCAAAGCAGTAGCACTATCCTTTCAAAAGTTATTAGAGTTGAAAGTGAAGAGTGCGGACAAGGTTTTTCAGATATGAAAAAGGGGTTCTAAAGACACACCTAATCACACTATTCTAAAAAAAAAATGTTCGAGATAAACTGCTAAAAAAACACACTTTCCTGCCCGTTTTATGATACCAAATTTTAGCATAATGTAAAAGAAGACCCGCTCTTTCAGAAAATATAAAAAAGTCAAGTTCGGCTAGGTTGACCCATTTCACTTATTTTCAGTCCTCACGCAAAATCAGTGTGTGCGACTTTATGTTCGCTTTGAGGTGCACGGTCACATATATATACAGTTAAACTCGCCTAAGTCGACGTCGCATATGTCGAATAATCGCGTAAGTCGATGATTTTAAAAAGTCCCGATTCTTCCCCATTGACGTACGTGTATTAATTCACTCACAAGTTGAATTTTGTAGGTCGAATACTCGCCTAAGTCGATGAAATTCCAAGAACACTTTCACGGAAAAACCATTGAATTCACTGTGCCTAAGTCGAATAAGATTTTAATGTGTAATAAATCACTGTCATTTATTATTCATTATTTATCACTCATCATTATTTTGTTTGTCAGATGAGTTTGAGGTGACAAAAAAAAAATGATCTAAAATCAAAATTCAAAGCGACCGCATGGGATCGTTTAACTCTCTTCGTATTTGGAGGTCCGCTGGTACAGCCCTATCAGCTGTCGCGCTACGTACGTACAGCGTTCGTACAGTACACAAGCGTTCATTTACATGTACAGTATTGAGCTTGCAGTGAACATGTAGCTTGGCATTTGCAACGCTGTGCAGTGGAGTGGTATAATGGATGAAGCTGCTGAGTTTTCAAAGCGGAAAGTGCGGGGAAAAGTTACGGGCACGGGTAAATCAGAATTGCACCTCTACACGCATTTCAAGCCACGGTATGGTAAACTGGAATCAATCACTGCTCAAATATCGTTCATATTCACTTCCCCAAGGTTTAACAAGGGTGTAAAGTAATCGGACCTGTGCCAATACTAATGCACTGTCCTTGCAAAGTTAGCCGCGGCCCTGCTGGGCGACCCGTGCTGCGGCACACCGCTCCAGCTCTCGGCTCCAGAGTAGACAACATACATGTATGTTCCCGTGTTGAAAATGTAAGTCGATTTTTTTTCGACTTACGCACAAATCGAAAATCGCGTAAGTCGATGTGTTTTGCTCAGACCCGAGAAGATCGACTTATGCCAGTTTAACTGTATATATATATATATATATATATATATATATATATATATATATACAAACGCACACCATGAACGCACACACATGCATGCGCGCACACATACACACAAAAATGTATTTACATTTTGCTTTTAATTCTATCTCGGCGTGTATTACAATTGCGTACATTTTAGGAGTGTTAGTGAATCAATCAAGAAGCCATCAAGCCATGTCACGAAAACTGAATACAAAATCGTAGCTTCGGTCCATATAATGTAATTATACATTCATTTATGGAAAAAAAGAAATAAGACACAACAGGCGTTTATTCCAATGGTATGCACTGTTGTCATTCCTCCCTGTCTAATCGACCAAAAATAGTCAAAACAAGTAGAAGGGGTATAAACTTTACAAGTGCCTTGTGATTACATCGGTGAAATTTGGGGCATTTCTGTTTACAAGTTGGACGAAATGATGATATATATGGTTGTTCTTTTCTCTTTTTTTTTTTCTCTCTCTCTCTCGAAACTGGATCGTGACCAACGAGAGCATTACAGACGTGCTAGCCAAGGGAATGACTCTAGTGTAGACATCCATCAACTTGCGATGGGATCATCTAACTCGAAAACGTCAAATTAAAAGAAAAATAAACTAATAACTTTACTTCTTCTTTAGATAATAATGAAGCTAATGTAAAAAAAAAAATAAATAAAACGTAGTCTAGATATAGCATAGATATATCTACTTCTTTCTAGTTCTTTTGACTTCTTTCTTGTCTAAACCGAGACCCTAATGCCTTCTATGAAAATGTGCATGCGTTGAATGGCCGGTATATGGTAATCTGCTAGACAATCTGATGCCTTATTAACCATTACCATGATAAGGCGCGATGAGAGTGGCAAAAGATCGCGAAGTTTAAGATTGCGAAGTCTTTGCGATCTCAAGGTTTGTTGTCCGGTTACGCTGGCAAGAGATCGAAAAGTTTGGCGGGGATGGCAAAGGATAAAATGAAGAGTTTGTTCGCAAAAACCGACAAATCCATGTTTGCCAAATGGAGATATTTGCAATTAAAGGTCAAGAAAAAATAAAGAGAATAATAAGAAAATTTTTGCTTCTTTTGACCATAAGTTAAAAAAGGTACGTCTATATGTAGTGACCAATATATCATTTAAAAAGTATCATTTTGTACTTTATGACAGAGACCATACTTCAAAATCATCAAAAATGGACATCGGTTTTTGCAAACAAACTCTTCATATGTATATATATATATATATATATATATATATATATATATAATGTAATTCAACTTTGTAGGCTTATCCTTCCATAATTATCGGCTATGGAGAACAGAATTTTGGTTGTGAGTTGTGAAAAGAAGAATTCTTCTTCTTTCCATTCATTCCTGATCATGCTGGCAACTATCATGATTGTGCTCGTGAGCTTTAACGAAAACAATGACAAATTTTACTTTTTTTCCAAGGTTTAGTTTCACACGAGGGAACAATGGATCTCTCTCGCTCGCTCTCTCTATATATATTATATATATATATATATATATATATATATATATATATATATATATATATATATATGAATATAAGAACGACCCAAGTCCATGGAAGACCATATCGAGTAAACTAAAAAAAACTTCATATCTGTTTTGTTTGTCCAATAATATTCTATTTAACTGTGATGGGAAGGCAACATTGTATATACAAATTAGAACATATATTATTATGACAATTAACATTAACATTAATTGTGGAGAGGCCATTTTGTGTGATGGACTTGGGTCGTTCTTTGATTCATATGGACTTGGGTCGTTCTTTGATTCATATACATGATATTCTGCTATAGAGATGAGAGAAGGACGAGAGAGGGCGCTATAATATGAATGTAAGAATGACCCAAGTCCTTCATTCTTACATTCATATAAGATTTAACTCATTTATTTCAGGCACTTCCAGGGGTAATTAGGATTTATCATTTATACACAAGATGAGTCCATACATAAGCTACAATTTCCCATGTCAAACTGAATTTGGCCAAAAATTGGACTTGGGTCGTTCTTATATTCATATACTCATATATATGAAGAGTTTGTTTGCAAAAACCGATAAGTCCATATTTGTCAAATGGAGATATTTGCGATTAAAGGTTAAGAAAAATAAAGGGAATAATAAGAAAATTTTTGCTTCTTTTGACCATAACTTCAAAAATATACCTTTATATGTAGTGGCCCATATATCATTTAAAAGGTATTATTTTGTACTTTATGACAGAGACTGTAGTCAAAAATCTTCAAAAATGGACTTATCGGTTTTTGCAAACAAACTCTTCATATGTATATATGAACCGCTACAACAAAAGGATCCTAAAGTCGCAAACGGCCGAGCCGAGAAAAAAAAAATGAGTTTGAAGTCACATCATCAAAATTGGTCAGAATAATCGTTTTTCTGTCTTTGGCGTAATTTTGTTTTCTAACGTTTTGTCTATCATCTGACGAAGTTTCGGAGCTAAATGATTAAAGGAAAGGCAAGAAATCAGCGTTTTTCTGGGTCATGATTTTCTGACTTTCAACGGAAGGGAAACGTATCCAAAGATTTGGATTTAGCACCGCAGCTATACTCCGTCCCTAGCAACGATGGGGTGATCTCATTGGTCAGTGCGTTGCATCCTGGTTACTGATGGTTCGTGCTAGACCGCTGGCGCTAAGCTGGAATGAAATCGCGGAGGTTGCTAGGAGCATACATTCTATTGTCAAGCGGTGAAAACTATCTTGCCTCCCCTTGATCATGATAGCGTCGGAAGGAAAACTTTGAAATCAGTTTTCTCGAAATGACGATTTCATATACCACTCAACATGCGATTACAAAAACCTCGATATCTCCGCAACCGAGTATGAGTCGAGTAATATATGAAATTAAAGTGGAAGAGTTAGGAAATAATGTCATGTTAGTTTCAAAAATTGTTCTCCCCAACTTTCATCGGATCCTTTTGCTGCAGCGGGTTACAATTGTCGGTGTCCGACTGCGGGCGGTCACTATGATAAGCAAAATATATCTTCGTCTATTTTCTTTTTAATGATTAATATGATATTCTTCATTCTGAATGCCCCCCCCCCCCCCCCCCCCCCGCTGATATGTGCTATTATATTTGTCACAACAGACTGTTTGGCTGAGTTGGGGAGACCTATTCATTGCAAACAATTTCATAAAATGCTAAAGTATGAGGATGGATGCCTATTGCACGTGTTTTGTGTTTGTTGTCATGTTATTGACACTAGGAGACAACGCATTATTCTCATTGGTTTGGGAGTGGGGGAGTATCAAAAAGGGTTTTGTGCACTGACAAAGCATTTTTCAGTAGTTCTTCATGCACCACCAAATCACAATAGTCTGAAGCACAAAGGTTCGCTCAGAGTGGCGGGACTATGAACGACCAAAAATTCTTTGTCACATTCAATGGCATGAAAAAAAAATGACTCGGGTTCCCACATTTGAGACCAGTGAGGCAAGATTGGTGAGGGTTTCATTGCGTGATTTCCAGACAAGATACAAGGTACTGTTTTCTCTGTATACAACCATATTATTGTCTACTCTTTTTTTTTTCTCCAAAAAAATCTCTACTGTGCGCACAGTTTTGCTTCCCAGGGAACGGGACGTCTTTCATATAGATCATGCAGAGTCAAAGTTAAAGGCATACATTTCTGTCTATTTATTTGCTGATGGGGTTCAGACATATAGTCTATTGAAGTTAATACTGTTTGCCATCATCTGAATGTTAAATGGGAAAATGTGACATTTATCCTTATATATCTATATGTATATATATATATATATAGAGAGAGAGAGAGAGAGAGAGAGAGAGAGAGAAGTTAGTACTGTTTGCCATTATTTGAATGTTAAATGGGAAAATGTGACATTCATCCTTGAATATATATATATATGAAGAGTTTGTTTGCAAAAACCGATAAGTCCATATTTGCCAAATGGAGATATTTGCGATTGAAGGTCATGAAAAATAAAGAGAATAAAAAGAAAAAATGTGCTTCTTTTGGCCATAACTTCAAAAATGTGCCTTTATATGTAATGAACAATATATCAATTAAAAGATATTATTTTGCACTTTATGACAGAGACCGTACTTCAAAATCTTCAAAAATGGACTTATCGGTTTTTGCAAACAAACTCTTCATATATATATATATATATATATATATATATATATATATATATATGTATATATCCCTAGTTGGGACCTTAGGGAGACATATTGGGGGGAAGTGTCTTCATTAGGGAGACAACTGGTCATTAAGGAGACAATTTTCGTGTCTCCATTGCGTAAATTGCCATTGAACATGTATTTTAAAATTTGCATATAAAACAAATGGAAATGTCTTCCAAATGACCCATCTAGAAGTATATATATATATATATATATATATATATATATATATATATATATATATATATACACACACCATGAACGCACACACATGCATGCGCGCACACATACACACAAAAAATGTATTTACATTTTGCTTTTAATTCTATCTCGGCGTGTATTACAATTGCGTACATTTTAGGAGTGTTAGTGAATCAATCAAGAAGCCATCAAGCCATGTCACGAAAACTGAATACAAAATCGTAGCTTCGGTCTATATAATGTAATTATACATTCATTTATGGAAAAAAAGAAATAAGACACAACAGGCGTTTATTCCAATGGTATGCACATTCCTCCCTGTCTAATCGACCAAAAATAGTCAAAACAAGTAGAAGGGGGATAAACTTTACAAGTGTCTTGTGATTACATCGGTGAAATTTGGGGCATTTCTGTTTACAAGTTGGACGAAATCTGGATGATACATATGGTTGTTCTTTTCTCTTTTATCTCTCTCTCTCTGTCGAAACTCGATCGTGACCAACGAGAGCATTACAGAAGTGCTAGCCAAGGGAATGACTCTATTTTAGACATCCATCAACTTGCGATGGGATCATCTAACTCGAAAACGTCAAATTAAAAGAAAAATAAACTAATAACTTTACTTCTTCTTTAGATAATAATGTAGCTAATGTAAAAAAAAAATAAATAAAACGTAGTCTAGATATAGCATAGATATATCTACTTCTTTCTAGTTCTTTTGACTTCTTTCTTGTCTAAACCTAGACCCTAATGCCTTCTATGAAAATGTGCATGCGTTGAATGGCCGGTGTATGGTAATCTGCTAGACAATCTGATGCCTTATTAACCATTATCATTATAAGGTGCGATGAGAGTGGCAAAAGATCGCGAAGTTTAAGATTGCGAAGTCTTTGCGATCTCAAGGTTTGTTGTCCGGTTACGCTGGCAAGAGATCGAGAAGTTTGGCGGGGATGGCAAAGGATAAAATGAAGAGTTTGTTCGCAAAAACCGACAAATCCATGTTTGCCAAATGGAGATATTTGCAATTAAAGGTCAAGAAAAAATAAAGAGAATAATACGAAAATTTTTGCTTCTTTTGACCATAAGTTAAAAAAGGTACGTCTATATGTAGTGACCAATATATCATTTAAAAAGTATCATTTTGTACTTTATGACAGAGACCGTACTTCAAAATCATCAAAAATGGACATCGGTTTTTGCAAACAAACTCTTCATATGTATATATATATATATATATATATATATATATATATATATATATAATGTAATTCAACTTTGTAGGCCTATCCTTCCATAATTATCGGCTATGGAGAACAGAATTTTGGTTGTGAGTTGTGAAAAGAAGAATTCTTCTTCTTTCCGTTCATTCCTGATCATGCTGGCAACTATCATGATTGTGCTCGTGAGCTTTAACGAAAACAATGACAAATTTTACTTTTTTTCCAAGGTTTAGTTTCACACGAGGGAACAATGGATCTCTCTCGCTCGCTCTCTCTATATATATATTATATGTATATATATATATATATATATATATATATAATAATAATAATGTATATATGAATCGCTACAACAAAAGGATCCTAAAGTCGCAAACGGCCGAGCCGAGAAAAAAAAAAATGAGTTTGAAGTCACATCATCAAAATTGGTCAGAATAATCGTTTTTCTGTCTTTGGCGTAATTTTGTTTTCTAACGTTTTGTCTATCATCTGACAAAGTTTCGGAGCTAAATGATTAAAGGAAAGGCAAGAAATCAGCGTTTTTCTGGGTCATGATTTTCTGACTTTCAACGGAAGGGAAACGTATCCAAAGATTTGGATTTAGCACCGCAGCTATACTCCGTCCCTAGCAACGATGGGGTGATCTCATTGGTCAGTGCGTTGCATCCTGGTTACTGATGGTTCGTGCTAGACCGCTGGCGCTAGGCTGGAATGAAATCGCGGAGGTTGCTAGGAGCATACATTCTATTGTCAAGCGGTGAAAACTATCTTGCCTCCCCTTGATCATGATAGCGTCGGAAGGAAAACTTTGAAATCAGTTTTCTCGAAATGACGATTTCATATACCACTCAACATGCGATAACAAAAACCTGGATATCTCCGCAACCGAGTATGAGTCGAGTAATATATGAAATTAAAGTGGAAGAGTAAGGAAATAATGTCATGTTAGTTTCAAAAATTGTTCTCCCCAACTTTCATCGGATCCTTTTGCTGCAGCGGGTACAATTGTCGGTGTCCGACTGCGGGCGGTCACTATGATAAGCAAAATATATCTTCGTCTATTTTCTTTTTAATGATTAATATAATATTCTTCATTCTGAATGCCCCCCCCCCCCCCCGCTGATATGTGCTATTATATTTGTCACAACAGACTGTTTGGCTGAGTTGGGGAGACCTATTCATTGCAAAAAATTTCATAAAATGCTAAAATATGAGGATGGATGCCTATTGCACGTGTTTTGTGTTTGTTGTCATGTTATTGACACTAGGAGACAACGCAGTATTCTCATTGGTTTGGGAGTGGGGGAGTATCAAAAAGGGTTTTGTGCACTGACAAAGCATTTTTCAGTAGTTCTTCATGCACCACCAAATCACAATAGTCTGAAGCACAAAGGTTCGCTCAGAGTGGCGGGACTATGAACGACCAAAAATTCTTTGTCACATTCAATGGCATGAAAAAAAAATGACTCGGGTTCCCACATTTGAGACCAGTGAGGCAAGATTGGTGAGGGTTTCATTGCGTGATTTCCAGACAAGATACAAGGTACTGTTTTCTCTGTATACAACCATATTATTGTCTACTCTTTTTTTTTTCTCCAAAAAAAATCTCTACTGTGCACACAGTTTTGCTTCCCAGGGAACGGGACGTCTTTCATATAGATCATGCAGAGTCAAAGTTAAAGGCATACATTTTTGTCTATTTATTTGCTGATGGGGTTCAGACATTAGTCTATTGAAGTTAATACTGTTTGCCATCATCTAAATGTTAAATGGGAAAATGTGACATTTATCCTTATATATATATGTATATATATATATATATATATATATATATATATAGAGAGAGAGAGAGAGAGAGAGAGAGAGAGAGAGAGAGAAGTTAGTACTGTTTGCCATTATTTGAATGTTAAATGGGAAAATGTGACATTCATCCTTGAATATATATATATGAAGAGTTTGTTTGCAAAAACCGATAAGTCCATATTTGCCAAATGGAGATATTTGCGATTGAAGGTCATGAAAAATAAATAGAATAAAAAGAAAAAATGTGCTTCTTTTGGCCATAACTTCAAAAATGTGCCTTTATATGTAATGAACAATATATCAATTAAAAGATATTATTTTGCACTTTATGACAGAGACCGTACTTCAAAATCTTCAAAAATGGACTTATCGGTTTTTGCAAACAAACTCTTCATATATATATATATATATATATATATATATATATATATATATATATATATATACACACACCATGAACGCACACACATGCATGCGCGCACACATACACACAAAAAATGTATTTACATTTTGCTTTTAATTCTATCTCGGCGTGTATTACAATTGCGTACATTTTAGGAGTGTTAGTGAATCAATCAAGAAGCCATCAAGCCATGTCACGAAAACTGAATACAAAATCGTAGCTTCGGTCTATATAATGTAATTATACATTCATGTATGGAAAAAAAGAAATAAGACACAACAGGCGTTTATTCCAATGGTATGCACATTCCTCCCTGTCTAATCGACCAAAAATAGTCAAAACAAGTAGAAGGGGGATAAACTTTACAAGTGTCTTGTGATTACATCGGTGAAATTTGGGGCATTTCTGTTTACAAGTTGGACGAAATGATGATATATATGGTTGTTCTTTTCTCTTTTTTCTCTCTCTCTCTCGAAACTCGATCGTGACCAACGAGAGCATTACAGAAGTGCTAGCCAAGGGAATGACTCTATTTTAGACATCCATCAACTTGCGATGGGATCATCTAACTCGAAAACGTCAAATTAAAAGAAAAATAAACTAATAACTTTACTTCTTCTTTAGATAATAATGTAGCTAATGTAAAAAAAAAAATAAATAAAACGTAGTCTAGACATAGCATAGATATATCTACTTCTTTCTAGTTCTTTTGACTTCTTTCTTGTCTAAACCTAGACCCTAATGCCTTCTATGAAAATGTGCATGCGTTGAATGGCCGGTGTATGGTAATCTGCTAGACAATCTGATGCCTTATTAACCATTATCATTATAAGGTGCGATGAGAGTGGCAAAAGATCGCGAAGTTTAAGATTGCGAAGTCTTTGCGATCTCAAGGTTTGTTGTCCGGTTACGCTGGCAAGAGATCGAGAAGTTTGGCGGGGATGGCAAAGGATAAAATGAAGAGTTTGTTCGCAAAAACCGACAAATCCATGTTTGCCAAATGGAGATATTTGCAATTAAAGGTCAAGAAAAAATAAAGAGAATAATACGAAAATTTTTGCTTCTTTTGACCATAAGTTAAAAAAGGTACGTCTATATGTAGTGACCAATATATCATTTAAAAAGTATCATTTTGTACTTTATGACAGAGACCGTACTTCAAAATCATCAAAAATGGACATCGGTTTTTGCAAACAAACTCTTCATATGTATATATATATATATATATATATATATATATATATGTATATATAATGTAATTCAACTTTGTAGGCCTATCCTTCCATAATTATCGGCTATGGAGAACAGAATTTTGGTTTTGAGTTGTGAAAAGAAGAATTCTTCTTCTTTCCGTTCATTCCTGATCATGCTGGCAATTATCATGATTGTGCTCGTGAGCTTTAACGAAAACAATGACAAATTTTACTTTTTTTCCAAGGTTTAGTTTCACACGAGGGAACAATGGATCTCTCTCGCTCGCTCTCTCTCTATATATTATATGTATATATATATATATATATATATATATATATATATATATATATATAATAATGTATATATGAACCGCTACAACAAAAGGATCCTAAAGTCGCAAACGGCCGAGCCGAGAAAAAAAAATGAGTTTGAAGTCACATCATCAAAATTGGTCAGAATAATCGTTTTTCTGTCTTTGGCGTAATTTTGTTTTCTAACGTTTTGTCTATCATCTGACAAAGTTTCGGAGCTAAATGATTAAAGGAAAGGCAAGAAATCAGCGTTTTTCTGGGTCATGATTTTCTGACTTTCAACGGAAGGGAAACGTATCCAAAGATTTGGATTTAGCACCGCAGCTATACTCCGTCCCTAGCAACGATGGGGTGATCTCATTGGTCAGTGCGTTGCATCCTGGTTACTGATGGTTCGTGCTAGACCGCTGGCGCTAGGCTGGAATGAAATCGCGGAGGTTGCTAGGAGCATACATTCTATTGTCAAGCGGTGAAAACTATCTTGCCTCCCCTTGATCATGATAGCGTCGGAAGGAAAACTTTGAAATCAGTTTTCTCGAAATGACGATTTCATATACCACTCAACATGCGATAACAAAAACCTGGATATCTCCGCAACCGAGTATGAGTCGAGTAATATATGAAATTAAAGTGGAAGAGTAAGGAAATAATGTCATGTTAGTTTCAAAAATTGTTCTCCCCAACTTTCATCGGATCCTTTTGCTGCAGCGGGTACAATTGTCGGTGTCCGACTGCGGGCGGTCACTATGATAAGCAAAATATATCTTCGTCTATTTTCTTTTTAATGATTAATATAATATTCTTCATTCTGAATGCCCCCCCCCCCCCCCCCCCGCTGATATGTGCTATTATATTTGTCACAACAGACTGTTTGGCTGAGTTGGGGAGACCTATTCATTGCAAAAAATTTCATAAAATGCTAAAATATGAGGATGGATGCCTATTGCACGTGTTTTGTGTTTGTTGTCATGTTATTGACACTAGGAGACAACGCAGTATTCTCATTGGTTTGGGAGTGGGGGAGTATCAAAAAGGGTTTTGTGCACTGACAAAGCATTTTTCAGTAGTTCTTCATGCACCACCAAATCACAATAGTCTGAAGCACAAAGGTTCGCTCAGAGTGGCGGGACTATGAACGACCAAAAATTCTTTGTCACATTCAATGGCATGAAAAAAAAATGACTCGGGTTCCCACATTTGAGACCAGTGAGGCAAGATTGGTGAGGGTTTCATTGCGTGATTTCCAGACAAGATACAAGGTACTGTTTTCTCTGTATACAACCATATTATTGTCTACTCTTTTTTTTTTCTCCAAAAAAAATCTCTACTGTGCACACAGTTTTGCTTCCCAGGGAACGGGACGTCTTTCATATAGATCATGCAGAGTCAAAGTTAAAGGCATACATTTTTGTCTATTTATTTGCTGATGGGGTTCAGACATTAGTCTATTGAAGTTAATACTGTTTGCCATCATCTAAATGTTAAATGGGAAAATGTGACATTTATCCTTATATATATATGTATATATATATATATATATATAGAGAGAGAGAGAGAGAGAGAGAGAGAGAGAGAGAGAGAAGTTAGTACTGTTTGCCATTATTTGAATGTTAAATGGGAAAATGTGACATTCATCCTTGAATATATATATATGAAGAGTTTGTTTGCAAAAACCGATAAGTCCATATTTGCCAAATGGAGATATTTGCGATTGAAGGTCATGAAAAATAAATAGAATAAAAAGAAAAAATGTGCTTCTTTTGGCCATAACTTCAAAAATGTGCCTTTATATGTAATGAACAATATATCAATTAAAAGATATTATTTTGCACTTTATGACAGAGACCGTACTTCAAAATCTTCAAAAATGGACTTATCGGTTTTTGCAAACAAACTCTTCATATATATATATATATATATATATATATATATATATATATCCCTAGTTGGGACCTTAGGGAGACATATTGGGGGGAAGTGTCTTCATTAGGGAGACAACTGGTCATTAAGGAGACAATTTTCGTGTCTCCATTGCGTAAATTGCCATTGAACATGTATTTTAAAATTTGCATATAAAACAAATGGAAATGTCTTCCAAATGACCCAGCTAGAAGTATATATATATATATATATATATATATATATATATATATACACACACCATGAACGCACACACATGCATGCGCGCACACATACACACAAAAAATGTATTTACATTTTGCTTTTAATTCTATCTCGGCGTGTATTACAATTGCGTACATTTTAGGAGTGTTAGTGAATCAATCAAGAAGCCATCAAGCCATGTCACGAAAACTGAATACAAAATCGTAGCTTCGGTCTATATAATGTAATTATACATTCATGTATGGAAAAAAAGAAATAAGACACAACAGGCGTTTATTCCAATGGTATGCACATTCCTCCCTGTCTAATCGACCAAAAATAGTCAAAACAAGTAGAAGGGGGATAAACTTTACAAGTGTCTTGTGATTACATCGGTGAAATTTGGGGCATTTCTGTTTACAAGTTGGACGAAATGATGATATATATGGTTGTTCTTTTCTCTTTTTTCTCTCTCTCTCTCGAAACTCGATCGTGACCAACGAGAGCATTACAGAAGTGCTAGCCAAGGGAATGACTCTATTTTAGACATCCATCAACTTGCGATGGGATCATCTAACTCGAAAACGTCAAATTAAAAGAAAAATAAACTAATAACTTTACTTCTTCTTTAGATAATAATGTAGCTAATGTAAAAAAAAAATAAATAAAACGTAGTCTAGACATAGCATAGATATATCTACTTCTTTCTAGTTCTTTTGACTTCTTTCTTGTCTAAACCTAGACCCTAATGCCTTCTATGAAAATGTGCATGCGTTGAATGGCCGGTGTATGGTAATCTGCTAGACAATCTGATGCCTTATTAACCATTATCATTATAAGGTGCGATGAGAGTGGCAAAAGATCGCGAAGTTTAAGATTGCGAAGTCTTTGCGATCTCAAGGTTTGTTGTCCGGTTACGCTGGCAAGAGATCGAGAAGTTTGGCGGGGATGGCAAAGGATAAAATGAAGAGTTTGTTCGCAAAAACCGACAAATCCATGTTTGCCAAATGGAGATATTTGCAATTAAAGGTCAAGAAAAAATAAAGAGAATAATACGAAAATTTTTGCTTCTTTTGACCATAAGTTAAAAAAGGTACGTCTATATGTAGTGACCAATATATCATTTAAAAAGTATCATTTTGTACTTTATGACAGAGACCGTACTTCAAAATCATCAAAAATGGACATCGGTTTTTGCAAACAAACTCTTCATATGTATATATATATATATATATATATATATATATATATATAATGTAATTCAACTTTGTAGGCCTATCCTTCCATAATTATCGGCTATGGAGAACAGAATTTTGGTTGTGAGTTGTGAAAAGAAGAATTCTTCTTCTTTCCGTTCATTCCTGATCATGCTGGCAATTATCATGATTGTGCTCGTGAGCTTTAACGAAAACAATGACAAATTTTACTTTTTTTCCAAGGTTTAGTTTCACACGAGGGAACAATGGATCTCTCTCGCTCGCTCTCTCTCTATATATTATATGTATATATATATATATATATATATATATATATATAATAATGTATATATGAACCGCTACAACAAAAGGATCCTAAAGTCGCAAACGGCCGAGCCGAGAAAAAAAAAATGAGTTTGAAGTCACATCATCAAAATTGGTCAGAATAATCGTTTTTCTGTCTTTGGCGTAATTTTGTTTTCTAACGTTTTGTCTATCATCTGACAAAGTTTCGGAGCTAAATGATTAAAGGAAAGGCAAGAAATCAGCGTTTTTCTGGGTCATGATTTTCTGACTTTCAACGGAAGGGAAACGTATCCAAAGATTTGAATTTAGCACCGCAGCTATACTCCGTCCCTAGCAACGATGGGGTGATCTCATTGGTCAGTGCGTTGCATCCTGGTTACTGATGGTTCGTGCTAGACCGCTGGCGCTAGGCTGGAATGAAATCGCGGAGGTTGCTAGGAGCATACATTCTATTGTCAAGCGGTGAAAACTATCTTGCCTCCCCTTGATCATGATAGCGTCGGAAGGAAAACTTTGAAATCAGTTTTCTCGAAATGACGATTTCATATACCACTCAACATGCGATAACAAAAACCTGGATATCTCCGCAACCGAGTATGAGTCGAGTAATATATGAAATTAAAGTGGAAGAGTAAGGAAATAATGTCATGTTAGTTTCAAAAATTGTTCTCCCCAACTTTCATCGGATCCTTTTGCTGCAGCGGGTACAATTGTCGGTGTCCGACTGCGGGCGGTCACTATGATAAGCAAAATATATCTTCGTCTATTTTCTTTTTAATGATTAATATAATATTCTTCATTCTGAATGCCCCCCCCCCCCCCCCCCCCCGCTGATATGTGCTATTATATTTGTCACAACAGACTGTTTGGCTGAGTTGGGGAGACCTATTCATTGCAAAAAATTTCATAAAATGCTAAAATATGAGGATGGATGCCTATTGCACGTGTTTTGTGTTTGTTGTCATGTTATTGACACTAGGAGACAACGCAGTATTCTCATTGGTTTGGGAGTGGGGGAGTATCAAAAAGGGTTTTGTGCACTGACAAAGCATTTTTCAGTAGTTCTTCATGCACCACCAAATCACAATAGTCTGAAGCACAAAGGTTCGCTCAGAGTGGCGGGACTATGAACGACCAAAAATTCTTTGTCACATTCAATGGCATGAAAAAAAATGACTCGGGTTCCCACATTTGAGACCAGTGAGGCAAGATTGGTGAGGGTTTCATTGCGTGATTTCCAGACAAGATACAAGGTACTGTTTTCTCTGTATACAACCATATTATTGTCTACTCTTTTTTTTTTCTCCAAAAAAAAAATCTCTACTGTGCACACAGTTTTGCTTCCCAGGGAACGGGACGTCTTTCATATAGATCATGCAGAGTCAAAGTTAAAGGCATACATTTTTGTCTATTTATTTGCTGATGGGGTTCAGACATTAGTCTATTGAAGTTAATACTGTTTGCCATCATCTGAATGTTAAATGGGAAAATGTGACATTTATCCTTATATATATATATATATATATATATATATATAGAGAGAGAGAGAGAGAGAGAGAGAAGTTAGTACTGTTTGCCATTATTGGAATGTTAAATGGGAAAATGTGACATTCATCCTTGAATATATATATATGAAGAGTTTGTTTGCAAAAACCGATAAGTCCATATTTGCCAAATGGAGATATTTGCGATTGAAGGTCATGAAAAATAAATAGAATAAAAAGAAAAAATGTGCTTCTTTTGGCCATAACTTCAAAAATGTGCCTTTATATGTAATGAACAATATATCAATTCAAAGATATTATTTTGCACTTTATGACAGAGACCGTACTTCAAAATCTTCAAAAATGGACTTATCGGTTTTTGCAAACAAACTCTTCATATATATATATATATATATATATACATATATATATATATATATATATCCCTAGTTGGGACCTTAGGGAGACATATTGGGGGGAAGTGTCTTCATTAGGGAGACAACTGGTCATTAAGGAGACAATTTTCGTGTCTCCATTGCGTAAATTGCCATTGAACATGTATTTTAAAATTTGCATATAAAACAAATGGAAATGTCTTCCAAATGACCCAGCTAGAAGTATATATATATATATATATATATATATATATACACACACCATGAACGCACACACATGCATGCGCGCACACATACACACAAAAAATGTATTTACATTTTGCTTTTAATTCTATCTCGGCGTGTATTACAATTGCGTACATTTTAGGAGTGTTAGTGAATCAATCAAGAAGCCATCAAGCCATGTCACGAAAACTGAATACAAAATCGTAGCTTCGGTCTTTATAATGTAATTATACATTCATGTATGGAAAAAAAGAAATAAGACACAACAGGCGTTTATTCCAATGGTATGCACATTCCTCCCTGTCTAATCGACCAAAAATAGTCAAAACAAGTAGAAGGGGGATAAACTTTACAAGTGTCGTGTGATTACATCGGTGAAATTTGGGGCATTTCTGTTTACAAGTTGGACGAAATGATGATATATATGGTTGTTCTTTTCTCTTTTTTCTCTCTCTCTCTCGAAACTCGATCGTGACCAACGAGAGCATTACAGAAGTGCTAGCCAAGGGAATGACTCTATTTTAGACATCCATCAACTTGCGATGGGATCATCTAACTCGAAAACGTCAAATTAAAAGAAAAATAAACTAATAACTTTACTTCTTCTTTAGATAATAATGTAGCTAATGTAAAAAAAAAAAATAAATAAAACGTAGTCTAGACATAGCATAGATATATCTACTTCTTTCTAGTTCTTTTGACTTCTTTCTTGTCTAAACCTAGACCCTAATGCCTTCTATGAAAATGTGCATGCGTTGAATGGCCGGTGTATGGTAATCTGCTAGACAATCTGATGCCTTATTAACCATTATCATTATAAGGTGCGATGAGAGTGGCAAAAGATCGCGAAGTTTAAGATTGCGAAGTCTTTGCGATCTCAAGGTTTGTTGTCCGGTTACGCTGGCAAGAGATCGAGAAGTTTGGCGGGGATGGCAAAGGATAAAATGAAGAGTTTGTTCGCAAAAACCGACAAATCCATGTTTGCCAAATGGAGATATTTGCAATTAAAGGTCAAGAAAAAATAAAGAGAATAATACGAAAATTTTTGCTTCTTTTGACCATAAGTTAAAAAAGGTACGTCTATATGTAGTGACCAATATATCATTTAAAAGGTATCATTTTGTACTTTAAGACAGAGACCGTAATTCAAAATCATCAAAAATGGACATTGGTTTTTGCAAACAAACTCTTCATATGTATATATATATATATATATATATATATATATATATATCGGCTGCGGAGACATCGATGTTTAAAAGAGAGCATGACAAGACGTCTGGGAAATCACTGTTTCGAGAAAAGCGCCCTAAAAGTTCTCCTTGCGACGCAATCACAATCAAAAGACACGCAAGTCAGTATTCACCTCCGGACAATAGAAGTTAAGCCCTAGCAACCCCCGAAATGCTTATTCAAACACAGCGTCGGCGGTCTCCTCACCGACCAATCAGCGACCGGGATGTCAGGAGAAGCGGCTAGGCATAGCGCAACCCGCCCGCACGTACCAGTCGACTGGGCAGTGTGCGAGCTTCACGCTTCGGTTAGCGGCAAGCAGCAAACTGACCAATGAGATCACTCTGGTCGTTGTTAGGGGCGGAGCCTATGTGTGGCGCTCAATCCAAATGTTCGAACCAGTTTCTGCTTCGTTGAAACGCCAAAAAAACATGGCCCAGAAAAACGCTATTTTTTGGTCTTTCCTTTCATCATTTTGTTTCAAAATTTCGACAGATGATAGAAGACATGTCAGACTCTAATAATATGTCAAATTCAGAAAATCGTAAGTTTTGACCAATTTTGATGCTCTAACTTCAAACTCGATGTTCACGGCTTCGACCTTGCGCGACTTTAGGACCTTTTTGTTGTAGCGGGTCACATATATCAATTTAAAGCAGTAAGATTAGGGAATTGTGTCATACAATTTTCAAATAATCGACCTCGCCCGACTTTAGGATCATTTTGTTGTAGCGGGTCACATATATTACACATTGATCATTGCTCTCAGCTCATTGCATCGGTCTTTATGCACATTATTTCGGATCATAATTTCCAAGATTCACTCTCTTCCTCGGAGCATTACTGTATCTCGTGCTATAACCACGAAGCATGTTGTTTTCGAATATGAAATGTAATCAATTTGCTCTATTGCTTTGTGAAAGAGTAATTCTTGTAAAGAAAATAATTCTGCGCTGGTAACATCACTCTCTTTTCCACCCGTTCTTTCGCTTTCTTTCTCTCTCTCTCTCTCCCTCACACACACGCAACACACACATACACACAAACACATACACAATCTCTCTCTCTATTTTTTTTTTTACACGTGACACCTTACAAAACTTTTTAAATTACATAAAAACTAAATGAGCTTTATTTGGGTATCTTTTCTCATTCATAGATTTATTACTACGTGTGTACACGAGTTTTAATTATTGTTTTTCAATAAACTATACGTGGATCATACTACTCATATAATACAGATTCCAACTTGAATGAAGTTAAGGTACCAGTACATTACCTTTCATTTATTGTTCAGATGTAACAAAGGTTTCTGTTATGTTCTAACATTTATACCAAGCTCTGTATGTATCACCCACCATGATGATATTTATATTTTATGGCATTCAGGCTACTAAAATATTTGATTTTTTTTTTTTGAGATTCAAAAATGTTAGTCAGATGTATGAGACTAGACTGTCTGTTGCCTTAAAGCTCAAAAATCTTACGCAATAATGATCAAAATGTTCCACCTCCTTCCATATCCCATCACCTAACTTCAACCTGGTCAAATGCTGTTTGCCAAACATTAACTTTATAATCAATTTAGAATTTGATGATATGAATACAAGTACATAATTACAAAGACACTAGCTGATTTGGTATGGATAACCTTCTTCATATTAAAGGCAATACAATCTTGTAGACAATGACTGAACTAATTGCTGTTTAAATTGCTGTGACAGTTCACAAAGTGTATTATAAATCTTCTGCAAACAGTCTTGATCTTCTCTAATTTTGTAAAAGTTTGTAAGCACTCATATTATGCACAGTATGTGCCTGAAATTCAATTTATTACCATACCTTGTTATTTTGCAAGATATAAAAATCCTCATGTTTCCCTTTCTTTTCTCTCACTGCTAGAGGATACCATATACAAAGTTCCTTATATCTAAGCTCAGTAAGAAGTGGCTATCAGATCTGCATTTACTCATTATTGTTTCAAAAATAAAATCCACAACAATATACAATATAAAAAGACATAGATAATGATGTCTGGGCCATAATTTCTCATTTGGACACAGACTGCAATAATATGGCTGTGTGCTGCAGTACAGCTATCATCCAAGAAAACATTGTCTGTCAAAGTTTATTAGTAATTTTTGAGTTGCAGAGAGAGAGAGCAAGCAGAGGAAATGTAAGGATCCAATTGCTTATATCCCTCTTCCAGTCTACTAATACCTTTCTAACTTGCACAACTTGACTTGACTTGGTCCTGACTTTAGTTTACATCTGCTGTGGGTGTCACAGGTTCTGGAGTAGGCATAATTCAAAAATACTGAAAATTGTTTATGGGTTTGGCCTAATGATGGCTGGGCTAAGGGAGACAAAATTAATAGTTTGATGGGAGAGCTGGTTCATAAAGAAAGTAAAAGAAGAGACATCTATATGGTACTTAACATTGGTATGGTTTTGTTGTGAAAAGCACTGTTTAAAGTCAGAGAGGGGAAGCATAATACAGTGGAAATTGAAGATGGCATCATTGTGACAAAGCTGTATGAAGAGAACCATGGATTGATGGTTATCAAGAGTAATGCCAGTGAATAAGGTGACAGTGTGAGATACAGTATGCAGGATCAGGGAGGTGAGACAAATGTCCCTTAAGGTCTCCTTGATTCTGTCAAATACAATATTTGGAAAATTTGAGGCTTTACTAATAAATGCACAGCAGTACATTCAGTTCATGGTTTCTTAATGTGACATGTTGATCTTGTCATTACTTACATTGTGGATAGTCAGTCAAACAGATACAGAGATTACAAGTAATTCCAAACTCTGCTGCAAGAGTAGTGTTCAAATTCCAAAAACATGAACAAAAATTTCACCGGTTCTAAGAAGCTTGCACTAGCTTCCAGTCAAAATTCATATACAGATCAAAGTGTTGATATTAACTTTTGAATCCACACTATTTGAAAGAACTACTTTAAACAGGAAACACACCAGGGAGAAACCTTTGTTCAAAAGGTAGTGACTTATTTGTTATTCTGAATAAAAAAGCAATGTCATACATTTGCTTGTAATGTCTCTACCATATATGGAATAATTTTACCCAGAATTTAAAAAGAATTGCAAATGTTGACAAATCTAAGTCTGCCTTGTGAACACCTGTCATTACAGTCTAAACATGAAACAAGGTATCACTGTAATTGCAATTGTATGTTTTTGTTCGATCATTTCTATCCTTGAGCACAAAAGGCATAATACAGAATGTTCCCATATGCTATATAAGCACTTGATTATTATAATTATTACTATTCTTATTGTTGTGATTATGATTATGATGTTGATGGTTATTATGATTATGATTGTGATTATTATGATTATGATTATTATTATTATTATTATTATCATTATTAAAAGTGATGTCCTACTTTATGACACCACTACCCCCCCCCCCATTTCTGCACCAATACAAACCCAATGTCATTAAATAGAAAATCAAAAAGAACATCGAAATAATGCTCTGTCAGAACCTGCCTGTCCATTCATAAAGCACACACTCTTGTGAAAAGTTTGCTGCTGCTGTGTGGAGCAACTCTGTGATTGTGGTGAAATATTGCTATGATCTCCTTCCATAATGATCCCATGGCTTGGATTTTAGTGCAGATGTTCAGCTGAGCCACCCTAGTCATTTGTAGCTGTTTCGGGTTTCTCGTGGCTTTCTCCAGTAGACAGTTGTTATCTGCTTCTCTCCCTATGCAAAGAGGAACAATTGTTTTTTTCACAGACAATATTACTTCTCCATTGCAGAGGGGAATGATGACATTTGATACAACAGTCAAAACATACTTCTTAACTAATTTTCCACGTTTTTAAAACTACACCGATTTCCCTAAGAAAATAATTACATGATAATATTCCTTTCATATCAACACTTTGGTACTGTTTTACTCAAAAGTGCTAATGCATTTTTTTTAAATCATAAAGTTTAAATCGATGTGATAATGTGCATAACAAGACTGTACTAGGATTGCACCTAATTGTCCATTGACACTGGATTTTCTAGTTGTCTATGACAAAATAAAAAAACAAATACTACATTAAAAGGTGTTGCATGGATTGCTGTTTATATCTTGCTCACCTTTGGCATGGTGCACAATGTAACCTTTGAGTGCAGCAAGAATAGGATGCTAAGCCAGACGAAATGGTGAATGAACGCATTGTTGATGAGAATCAGGAGCAGAACTAAAGTAAAGAATAAAGAAAGCAGGACACCACAAGTGAAACTCAGGGACGTAGTCAATTCCATGTAAGTAATGTCTCAGACATTTGACTTCTGAGTGTACAAAGAAAAAAAACACATTGACATGAGTAAAACTATAAATGTATACTGAGACAGTTCATTTTCATCGTCTCTGCCAAGAATTTGTCATACAGTATGTGCCATTTACTTTTGCAAAGTTGATGGTATCTCATATCAGTACAGAGTGTATAACTGTTCTTCCTCATCTCCCTTGCCCCCCCCCCCCATGAAAAAATAAAAACACAACAATAATCAAACTAACAATCTCAAAACTACAGTTACAACAGTCCTGAAAGATACATGACACTGAAGAAAGGCATACTGCTACCATATCAAAATCAGACTGAGGGACAGCATTGCCTTTATACCAAAATGCAGCATGACTGCAGGTAATTAGATGTCAAAATATTGGATTCCATGTTATGTCAGTGCTTCACATTCATAAAACTACAAATACAGTTGTAATTAAAGAAAGAGTAAGACAAAACAATTATTTCAGTATGTGGCAAATCATATTACATATGTAGCAATATTATCATTACTAGTAGTGTGCCTGCACTGTCTATTATACACTGGTCTGTCTAAATCCTTGACAGATAGCAATGTAACTTACGGTTCTTGTTCAAGCTTGAGATGATAGGAGAAATCTACATGAATGTGGTATGGAGTACAATACTGTAAAGTAGCCCATCATCGAAGGACAGCACTCATTTCATTCCAGTCTGCAGGTTGTTGGGTTGTCCACATAAATGCCTCAATATCTGTGTGTAATGGAAGATGAATGAAAGATGTCAGTCACATGAAACTCCATCACTACCAGTTCTGTAAGATCATAAAATTGATGCACAGATTTGCAAAACATCACACTGCCCCCCCCCCCCCCCATCCCTTTCAGGCCTATATTCTACAGCTTACCAGAATCTGATGTTTATGAACATCACTCTGATTTAATTTTACAATTTGCCCAGCTCCGAATCCCCAGCCTCCATCCCCCCCCCCCCCCAAAAAAAAAACCCTCTGTGTTTCAAAGAACCATAGATTGTAGAAAATCAAAACAAACAAAACGAAAAATCGCAAACTAAGGCAACAGTACTTGCCACATATAAGCCAATTACATCTACATTGAGGCTTTTAGGCTCATAATATAGCATGATAGAACAATTTATGAATTCAGGTGCAGCTGAGCATAAACGTTGCACAGCAATTTTGTTTGTTTGTTTTTTGCTTGTTGTCTATCCAAATCAAATTTGCTGGTACGGTATTCACGACAACATTATCAAACTCTTCATTGTTGTTGGTAACGCCTCAATTTAGACAGGGAGGTGGGAAGAGGACTTCCCTGATTTAATGTTAGACTTTTAGCAGAAGTAACTCTAAAATCCTTCTTTTTTTTTCATTGAGAATTCAAAGGTAGTCAGTGAAATAACATCACTTTTAGAGTAACCTGGACAGGTAACGCCAACGGTATTCAAGAACACTATAATTAACATTGTAACACAGTTAACTATCTTAATTAGATCTAGAAGTTGTAGGCCTAGATATAGACTCCCTAACAGTTATGCCTGGATCTAAATTCCTGGAAGATTCAGACATACCACTCTTTAATCAAGTAAGATAAGACTGAGAGTTAAATTACCTGCCACCTGGGAAGAAGTAGGCCATAGCATTACATATTTGAGCTCGTAATACAGGCAACAATAAAACTTCACAATATATCACCAGTTGGTGCGTTTAAGATTCGATGTTGTTCATTTGTCTTTAGTTCGAATCACTTTCCCTGCCTATTCTCCACTTACACTGAATAATAGATGTGGGACTGCACACGTAGATCACGAAGCTAGGACAGCGCCAAACAAAGTCAATGTGATCTGCAAGAGTACATATTTACGCTGTTTTGATATTCTGATTCCTCATTCATAAATCTTCATTTAAGAATGTGAAAAATTCGAACAATTAAAGTGTCAATACAGAGCGAAATGTAACTTTACCGATTTCATCTGTCTGGTTTCCGTTGTTCTGGGCGCAGCCATTATAGACGCGCGCGTACGAGGACGTTTGGCAGATGAATGATTTATGATGACGTCCGGCGTATACGCACCATCAACCCACGATCGTGCCACTTCGTGAAAATCGTAGACCGACCAGTCGAAGTTTTCAAGAAGTGACACGGTCGTTATTATTACGTAACTATTTGAGATTGAGGTTCAAAAATTTGTCAGGTTGTAGATCTCGATATTTACTATCATAATATGTGTGACGCTCCAACAAAATGAGTCATAAGTCGCACGGGGAGTTTTCCCGTAATGAGCCGAAAATGAAGGGGAAGCACTGCTCTGGTCGAAATTTTTTTATGACGGATTTTGATTCCTTGATGTTTTATCTATTCGTACAGAAAATTTCAGAGCGTAAAAATGAGTACAAGTGTCCCGGCGGCGAGGGCTTTAGAATTACGCAATAACAGTGAGCTGACCAAGGCTATCAATTGCATGACCAGCGAGTTGCGTTTGATAAGTGCACCACTTTTCATGAAGTGGTGATTGATGTGACGCACAAATGGCGCTGAAAAATTTTATTCCAACGACGATCACGCAAAATTTATGATACTTTATCAATGAGCTAAAATGATCACATATCGAACTTGAAACCTCTCTAGTGATGCGTGTGTGTACTTTTACAACCAGTACGGTTATTGGCCTCATTAATGAATAACATTCAAATTATTATAACTTTCGTTCCCTGGTATGTGACTTGCTGTTTAAAGTTCATCTTTGGAGATATAGTAGGGCCTAAGTTGTCAATTATTCTCGTTTTTATAAAGTCGACAATTCGTGTGATAATTAGCCAAATGTATGTTATGCGTAATATTATTTCCCTGGTTAATAAAAAAATTATTGCCCTATTTACTTATGATGGTTTGGGCCGTGACGGCATGGAGAGAAATCGGAAGACAAACATTATTATTATGCCCAAATAGCTCGTGTTCCCTTTGGAGGATATTCTGACTCTTGTCATCTGTGTATCTTTTTAGAAGCAAGACCTATTTGAGAAAGTGACAGAAAGCTGTGTCGCTACTCAAAAGTGTGCTTCTTCATTTTTTTTTTTTAACAGAATGTTTGTAATGATAGCTGTTTGTAGTGTATTACGTGTAGCTGACATGTGAGAGGTCAAGTCTGCAAAGAATTTGGCTAACAGCTTTGCGAAGTAGCAGCGCTAATTGCCTATTGAATTGTGTATTGTGAGGAATTCGAATGAAAGAACTCGGGCGGCACTGTTCACGCCTTTTATCCGAGTACCCCGCATCAACGAAGCCTTGAACAATGAAAGGTAAACTTCCTGCTATCAAGGGGTGGATAATCACGCAACCAGTATTCTTTCTTCGCCATTGATAGCAGAATCAGTGACATACTGTAATGGAGCAACAGTGTTGAAGGATCGGCATTATGTCTGCTAATTTGTAAAAGAATTTTCCAGTCCCCTTTTGTGTTCAGAACCACAGTCAGGGACGCTAATTTACTTTATCTCTTACAAGCTATCGTTACTATCTTAAAACGTGAATTTTATGAAAAGTTGAAAGCGATAGCGGAATCAGTTCTTCTGCGTGACACCAGGCTTTTATAAAAGCATACCAAGCTTAAATTGTTAACCTGTATAGAAAGGGCGGGAATACACACTTATCGCAATAATCCGGATTTGAGAGTGATACACTCTACTATTTTTCTTCATCTTTACCCCGACAAAGACCATGGTAATTCAAAACAAACAAACAAACAAACAAGCAGTTGCATTATATCAGAACGTACAGAATTTTTGTGTTTCATGTATATATGTATAGGTCATCTCTTGATGTATAGTAGGCATTTGTATGTCGTTTTTTATAGCGTTTCCTAATAAATGCCTTTAGCGAAAACCCAACACAACTTTTATCGAGGGAAGGGAACTTAAATTTGAATATAACATAGTTTACAAAAATCAGACATGTAAATAAGGCAATCATATAAATTATCCGCATGGCCGATTGTAATCTCTTACTTTGACTATTAAACATGATCGCCTGCATTTACATGCTTTTTCGAATTTCTTGAACTTTGCCTCATTTTCTCTTTCTCTTTTTTTAAACAATTGCTCGCAATATTTAAAAATCGTAACACAGTCTGCTATCCCACAATATAATGTTCCATTTGATTCGGCACTTATTGTTGGTCGGGTGACGCCAAATGTTGGAAACTCGAGCAATGATACATGGCATTTTGTTTGTTGGTTTTCGTCTCATCGCTCAAAAGAATTTTGACTACGATTACAGAGGTATCATCTACAATACTTAACTGATGGTTTACAAAAGTGATCATCAATTCCGTAAGGATAAGTCAACAAGTCATGAATTCACTTTACCCATCATGTCTAATCGCACTACGACATTGTTGAGGTAACCGCGCCTTTTTATTCTCATAGTTCAAACTAATTCTTGACATAATCAAAACAAATAGTTCTTTATACAATTTCTCAAAATACTCAAAAGATGGCCTAAGTCAAAACTTTCTACAAAGATTGCATACGGCAATCTTTACTGGCCTAAACAAGTTTTCTAGAGCTATCAGTTCCCCCTATGACGATGACTTCGATTGCGTTTTGAACTTGTACCGAACTACTTTCAAAACGGCTATTACCTTTATAGTTCGATTAATGAACCTGTCTTTTGAATTCATAACCAACATTAGTAACATAATCCTGTCAATAACAGTTGGAAAATGTAAATGCTATTAGAGCAAAATATTTAAGTAACGATTATCTTCATACATTCTAATTCCTAAGTGATGTCGCTACGAAAATGACACATGGTTTGACTACTGCTTTAAGCAAATAAAAGTAAAAAGGAATGGGATATACTTTTAATGATAATACCATCACGCCGTACAATGCATTCCACTGTATTTGGTAACATTTGGTTACGTTTCTGTGCCCTTTACGTACGGAAAATAAAAGGCAGATTGATGCTATTAACATGCTAACGCACAACGCATTAAAATACATCGTGTACAATGTAATGTTTTAGTATACGGTTTGAAACTTTGAATTTGCGAGTCCTTTATAAAGTTATAAGGGTTATTACATTATCAAGCAAAAATTAAAGTATTTAGGGTTTCGGATTTGCTCAGAAGACTAACAATGCTATATACATGTATGACGATCGTTCGCAACAGAGACAATCCGCTTCAATAGATGTACAATGTAATTCTGTTTCATAAATTGAAAGAGAAACGTAAAGAAGTTAACTTTTTAACTTCATTTAGCTCTCTCACCAATTGAACTTGAATTGATCGGTGGATCTGCCATGCATGATATCGGTGTGTACAGTGTGTTCTATTAATTCTATTAAATTATTTAATTGGCGTGCTTGTTTTTTATGCAGAATATTACAGGTAAGTATAAATTCATAATGTTTGTACATATGTTCGTTGTTTTGTATTTGCATTTTTATAATATATTACGTGTCCATTATCTGATTCTGACCACGAAAATTGGGCGACTGTTTAAATGCGGAGTATGTACTGGAAAACTAATGTCTCCTGCCAGTATAGACAAACTAATTTCTATTCTATCCCCGCTTGAAATTGAAATAGAAAAAAAAAAAAAAACGAAGTTCGACTTTCAGCACATTTCAACCGTTTTTTATAGTGCCTGATACATGTAATGGACATAATTCTTTAGCGCATAAGCAATCACACAACTTTCGGGGATAGGTTAATGTATGCTTGCGGGAAAGAAATAGTTGAACATCAATCGCAATCATAAAGAGAGGCACATCCTTAAAAATAAACACAGGAGTACTGAGACACACTACGAAATATAAACGGGCCTTTTATCACTATTGACAACGCATGACATTGAAATGCTTTTTTTTTATGGGGGGGGGGGGTATTGATTGTTCTGAAGGTTCGTTAATCACACAATGAAATATGGTTCGCTATTAGCTTAGGTTCGTTAACTCTTTATGTGCCACGTTCGCACGTCTGACTCAGTCGACGGCGTGCCAACTTCGCATATTCTGCTCAACAAACAAAGCCGCCAAGACCGATCGATAAACCGCTAATTACTGCTAATCCCTCGGCACAATGAAAACGTTTCTCGTGCTTTTGTTCCTCTCATATACGGCTTGCACTCTATGTGTTGATCGACTATCAAGCGATGTTCCCAAATAGATTTGCTCGTACATTCTAAGTTTCTGTCACGGTTCTATGTGCAAAAGTCATGCCTTTACAGTAATGTATAGCATCTGGTCATTCAAAAGAAAAATGGAAAATAGGGTCGTCATACAATTTATATCGAAACAAAGCTTGGCATTCCTCTTTAACTTTGCCTACTATTATGCCCATCTTAACAGAAATTTGTAGAAGTTATACAAACTGGAAAAACAGAATTCTTTCTCAAAGCATCACTACCTTCATGTCTCAGAATAAAGTGGCACACAGGGGGTTTCCCCCATGGCACATAAAGAGTTAACAAGAAAATCAAATGCGGTTCCTCTTCCGGTGGTTCCTTTAACCGAAAGTAATCAAGCAATCATTTTTATTTTAGTAAGGTTTGTGAATACAAAACGAAATGAGGAAGGCCTAAGTATTAATTCCGAATATTTGTCAGTATAATTATCTATCTCAAATGCAGAAAGATTCTAACTGTAAATGTGATGTAAAAAACATTAAGCTTAAGCCACAAGTTAATGGTTCTTTATATGCTATGGTATTACAGAAGTGACCGAGAATAAGAAGTATATTTATGATACAATCATAATATAAACCCAACGTGAAGCTCTCAGGCCTACATCAACCTTTGCTTCTGATACGTACGTATGTGCAGCATTGGCAAGTGTGATAAGCGATAATTACTGTGGACGCAACGTCTGTAAAGGAATGTGCATAATGGCGGGAATTCAGAATGTTACGACTGTATACAACTGCAGCAGAACAGACTCGAAAGCAGTCTTTGATGCTCTGCAACATTACGACCATGTGCATAATAATGGTTTTTAGTACATGCAAAGAACACGATCTCAAAAGACGACTATCGTTAATTAACTTAATTGATTTTCTCTACCAATGCTGTCTTTTGAACTCCCGTCTACAATGGGTTCACAGGTTCTATTTAGCTATTGGTACTTGCTAAACGTTTCCATTGACAACAACATGGGAGGAGAATGGAAGCGATCAACGCCCTCACTAAAAAGACGCATTGCGTGCGTTTTTTTCTTTCTACTGTTTCCTATTGTTTGTGAGTTCAAAACTTGCGGCAAACTACACCGCAGCCGACACACAACGCGTACCGACTCATTCCTGCGCTGGCAGCGGCACGGACACAAACGCACCGAAGTTTACATTCGGGCTGGCGTATTGGTCAGAATCGTTAATGATATACCTGTCATGCAATTGGTTAATTATCTTGCACACCCAAGCTATCGCCTTATATGGTAGTGCGTACGATGGAGCGTAAACGCCGTCGCTAAGCAGGACTGTTGTATTGTTTCGTCCCGTGAAAGAAACAGGTCGTGAGCTTGAACATAGCCTGAACTTTGAGAGCGATTTTCTCCGTTATTTAGAAAATGAACTGACATCATAAGCGTAGTTAATATTCGTTTTTTTATGATCCTTAGGGATGTCGAAATGAGTTGTATTATATATCAGTGTAAAGCTTAGAGTCTGTAGAATTCACGTATAGGCATAACTACGATTTCATTTTTTGCGACTTTTGACTCATTCCGACGGAGCGCATCACATATGCAAAAATCTTAAAATACAAAATTTACTCGATTTTGGCCGGTCGTGCCACTTCGTGAAAACACCGACGATATATATATATGTATATATGAACCGCTACAACAAAAGGATCCTAAAGTCGCAAACGGCCGAGCCGAGAAAAAAAAATGAGTTTGAAGTCACATCATCAAAATTGCTCAGAATAATCTTTTTTTCTGTCTTTGGCGTAATTTTGTTATCTAACGTTTTGTCTATCATCTGACGAAGTTTCGAAGCTAAATGATTAAAGGAAAGGCAAGAAATCAGCGTTTTTCTGGGTCATGATTTTCTGACTTTCAACGGAAGGGAAACGTATCCAAAGATTTGGATTTAGCACCGCAGCTATACTCCGTCCCTAGCAACGATGGAGTGATATCATTGGTCAGTGCGTTGCATCCTGGTTACTGATGGTTCGTGCTAGACCGTTGGCGCTAGGCTGGAATGAAATCGCGGAGGTTGCTAGGAGCATACATTCTATTGTCAAGCGGAGAAAACTGTCTTGCCTCCCCTTGATCATGATAGCGTCGGAAGGAAAACTTTGAAATCAGTTTTCTCGAAATGACGATTTCATATACCACTCAACATGCGATAACAAAAACATGGATATCTCCGCAACCGAGTATGAGTCGAGTAATATATGAAATTAAAGTGGAAGAGTAAGGGAATAATGTCATGTCAGTTTCAAAAATTGTCCTCCCCGACTTTCGGATCCTTTTGTTGCAGCGGGTTACAATTGTCGGTGTCCGACTGCGGGCGGTCACTATGATAAGCAAAATATATCTTCGTCTATTTTCTTTTTAATGATTAATATGATATTCTTCACTCTGAATGCCCCCCCCCCCCCCCCGCTGATATGTGCTATTATATTTGTCACAACAGATTGTTTGGCTGAGTTGGGGAGACCTATTCATTGCAAACAATTTCATAAAATGCTAAAGTATGAGGATGGATGCCTATTGCACGTGTTTTGTGTTTGTTGTCATGTTATTGACACTAGGAGACAACGCATTATTCTCATTGGTTTGGGAGTGGGGGAGTATCAAAAAGGGTTTTGTGCACTGACAAAGCATTTTTCAGTAGTTCTTCATGCACCACCAAATCACAATAGTCTGAAGCACAAAGGTTCGCTCAGAGTGGCTGGACTATGAACGACCAAAAATTCTTTGTCACATTCAATGGCATGAAAAAAAAAATGACTCGGGTTCCCACATTTGAGACCAGTGAAGCAAGATTGGTGAGGGTTTCATTGCGTGATTTCCAGACAAGATACAAGGTACTGTATTCTCTGTATACAACCATATTGTCTACTCTTTTTTTTTTTCTCCAAAAAAATCTCTACTGTGCACACAGTTTTGCTTTCCAGGGAACGGGACGTCTTTCATAATATAGATCATACAGAGTCAAAGTTAAGGGCATTCATTTCTGTCTATTTATTTGCTGATGGGGTTCAGACATTAGTCTTTTGAAGTTAATACTATTTGCCATCATTTGAATGTTAAATGGGAAAATGTGACATTCATCCATATATATATATATATATATATATATATATATATATATATATATTTATTTATTTACACACACACACACACACGACATGCGCGCACACATGCACACAAAAATGTATTTATATTTAGATTTTGATTTTAACTCTGCGTGTATTACAATTGCGTAAATTTTCGGAGTGTTAGTGAATCAATCAAAAAGCCATGAAGCCATGTCACGAAAACTGAATACAAAATCGTAGCTTTAGTAAACTTCGTAAAATCTGGAATGAGACATTAGTGCTCGTCAAACAAGCGACCCTTCAATGCTGTATTGTTCAAGATTGTATTAAAATATTCTTTTAATGTAGACAAGAATCAAATTCAACTTCGGTTCAAATAATGAAATTATATATTTATTTATGGAAAAAAAGACATAAGACACAACAGGCGTTTATTCCAATGGTATGCACATTCCTCCCTGTCTAATCGACGAAAAATAATCAAAACAAGTAGAAGGGGAATAAACTTTACACGTGTCTTATGATTACATTGGTGGAATTTGGGACTTTTTTGTTTACAAGTTGGACGAAGTGATGATATATATGATTGTTTTTTTTTTTCTCTCTCTCTCTCAAAACTGGTTCGTGACCAACGAGAGCATTACTGAATTGCTAGCCAAGGGAATGACTGTAGTGTAGACATCCATCAACTTGCGATTGGATCATCTAACTCAAAAACGTCAAATTAAATGGAAAAAAAAAAACTAATATCTTTACTTCTTCATTAGACAATAATGGTACTAATTTAAAAATAAATAAATAAAACGTAGTCTAGATATAACAGAGGTATATCTACTTCCTTCTAGTTCTTTTTACTTCTTTCTTGTCTACATCTAGGCCCTAATGCCTTCTATGAAAATCTTACTTTTTAGTCTAAAAAAGTGTTACTTTCTTTGAAAAAAAGAGGATAAATCTCTTTGCATAACAACATTATAATACATCTTCTCCAGACAACTGCTAGCACATAATGGGATATACTAGATCAAGATCTAGACCCTGGATCTCGAGCTATGCGCTTCTATGGATTCTACACGTGGAAGAGGCCTGATCGTACAGAAACACTGATTTATCACACTCCTTCCGATATTAACTTGTTCTTATAGATAAACGTTTAGCTTTTCGTCTTGTCTATTTTTTTTCTTAATCAATTCAAACGCAATGCTTCATGACATCGACAATGACCCAAGTACCAGCTAGGCATATGCTGTGGAATTTTTCTTGCCGCTAAATGAGACTGAAATAATAATAAAAAAAATAAAGTCAGGCAATTTTTGAAAACAGGTTATTTTCCACGTAGAAATAAAACGTGAGGAATAAGGTGGCTTTCAACGTGAATCAATAATGATGACTTTATTCATTGGTAATTAAGAATTTTATAAGTTGTACATAAGGCAAATCAAGCACCAACAACAACAAAATTATTCTTCGGACACTGCATGCGATAAATAGCCGGTGTATGGTAATCTACTAGACAATCTGATGCCTGATTAACCATTATCATGATAAGGCGCGATCAGAGTGGCAAAAGATCGCGAAGTTTAATATTGCGAAGTCTTTGCGATCTCAAGATTTGTTGTCCGGTTGCACTGGTAAGAGATCGAGACGTTTGGCGGGGATGGCATAGGATAAAATGAAAAACCAATAAGATGAAAAACTTATAAATCCATGTTTGCCAAATGGAGATATTTGCGACTAAAGGTCAAGAAAAATAAAGAGAATAATAAGAAAATGTTTGCTTCTTTTGACTATAAGTTCAAAAATGTACGTCTATATGTAGTGACCAATATATCATTTAAAAGGTATCATTTTGTACTTTATGACAGAGACCGTACCTCAAAATCATCCAAAATGGACTTATCGGTTTTTGCGATCAAAGTCTGTAATTCAACTTTGTAGGCCTATCCTACCATAATTGTCGGCTATGGAGAGCAAGAATTTTCGTTGTGAGATGTGAAAAGGAGAACTAAAGGATCCTAAAGTTGCTGACGGCCGAGCCGAGAAATAAATCGAGTTTGAAGTCACATCATGAAAATTGGTCAGAACAATTGGTTTTTTTTTATGTTTTTGACGTAATTTTGTTTTTCAAACGTTTTATCTATCATCTGCCGAAATTTCAAAGCTAAATGATTGAAGGAAAGGCAAGAAATCAGCGTTTTTCTGGGTCATGAGTTTCTGGCTTTCAACGTAACAGAAACGTGTCGTAAGATTTGGATTTAGCGCCGCACCTAGACTCCACCCCTAGCAACAAGGGAGTAATCTTATTGGTCGGTGCGTGGCATCCTGATTATTGATTGATTGCGGAGGTCGCTAGGTATGGAATGCGGAAAAGACAACCCTGATTTGGTCGCCTACACGGTTTTATGGATCACCGCTTTTTTTTTCATTTGATTACCGTCACTTTTCATTTCATCACCTTCATTTTTAATTTGATCACCGTCACTTTTTATGTGATGGCTCTCGATAGCACCAGCCATCAGATGGTTTCTAGCAGCGATCAAACCAGTTCTGGCCATCAAATCAAAGTTGTCCTTTCCGCGTTCGTAATGTGTGCGCGAAAAGGACAGTTTTAATTTGATCGGAGCCACTTTTAATTTGATGGTGGCCACTTTTCCTTTGAAGATGGTCACTTTTTACTTGATGTCAGCCACTTTTTATTTGATGATGGCCACTTTTTATTTGATGATGGCCACTTTTAATTTAATCGCAGCTACTTTTAATTTGATGGTGGTCACTTTTTATTTGATGATGGTCACTTCTTATTTGATCGCAGCCACTTTTTATTTTGAGAGAGTCACTTTTCATTTCATCGCAGCCACATTTCATTTGATGACGGCCACTTTTCATTTGATCGTAGCAAATTTATTTGATGGCAGCCACTTTTCATTTGATGGTGGTTTACTTTCATTCGTTCGCCGTCACTTTCAATTTGATGATGGCCACTTTTGATTTGAAGGTGGTCACTTTTTATTCGATGATGGACACTTTTTATTTGATCGCAGCCACTTTTTATTTGATGATGGTCACTTTTCATTGTATCGCAGCCACTTTTAATTTGATGGTGGCCACTTTTCATTTAATGATGGTCACCTTTCATTCGTTCGCCGTCACTTTCAATTTGATGGTGGCCACTTTTCATTTGATGATGGTCACTTCTTATTTGATTGCAGCCACTTTTTATTTGATTATGGCCACTTGTAATTTGATCGAAGCCACTTTTCTTTTGATGGCCGCCACTTTTCCTTTGATGATGGTCCCTTTTCATTCGATCGCAACCACTTTTAATTTGATGGTGGCCACTTTTCATTTGATGATGGTCACTTTTCATTTGATGAGGGCTACTTTTTCTTTGATCGTAGCAACTTTACTTGATTGTAGCCACTTTTCATTTGGTGGTGGCCACTTTTCAATCGATCGCAGCACTTTTAATTTGATGGTGGCCACTTTTTATTTGATGATGGTCACCTTTTATTCGCTCGCCGTCACTTGTTATTTGATAATGGCCACTTGTCATTTGATGATGATCCCTTTTCATTCGATCGCCGTCACTGTTGATTTGATGGTGGTCACTTTTTATTCGATGATGGACACTATTTATTTGATCGCACCCACTTTTCTTTTGATGATGGTCACTTTTCATTGTATCGCAGCCACTTTTAATTTGATGGTGGCCACTTTTCATTTAATTGTGGTCACCTTTCATTCGTTTGCCGTCACTTTTAATTTGATGATGACCACTTTCATTTGATAGTGGCCACTTTACATTTGATGATGGCCACTTTTTATTTGATCGCAGCAAATTTATTTGATGGTAGCCACTTTTCATTTGATGGTGGTTACCTGTCATTCGTACGCCGTCACTTTTAATTTGATGATGGCCACTTTTCATTTGATGATGGTCACTTTTCATTCGATTGAAGCCACTTTTAATTAGATCGTGGCCACTTTTTCATATAATAATGGTCCCTTTTCATTCGATCGCCGTCACTTTTGATTTGATGGCGGTCACTTTTTATTTGATTGCAGCAACTTTTTATTTAATGATGGTCACTTGTCCTTTTATTGCAGCCACTTTCAATTTGATGGTGGTCAATTTTTATTTGATGATGGTTACTTTTTATTTGATCGCAGCAACTTTATTTGATGGTAGACACTTTTCATTTGGTGGTGGCCACTTTTAATTCGTTCGCCGTCACATTTAATTTGATGATGGCCACTTTTAGTTTGATGGTGACCACTTTTCATTTGTGACCGTGCACCTCAAAACGAACATAAAGTCGCACACACTGATTTTGCGTGAGGACTGAAAACAAGTGAAATGGGTCAACCTAGCCGAACTTGACTTTTTCATATTTTCTGAAAGAGCAGGTCTTCTTTTACATTATGCTAAAATTTGGTATCATAAAACGGGCAAGAAAGTGTGTTTTTTTAGCAGTTTATCTCGAACATTTTTGATAGAATAGTATGATTAGGTGTGTCTTCAGAATCCCTTTTTCATTTCTGAAAAACCTTGTCCACACTCTTCACTTTCAACTCTAATAACTTTTGCAAGGATAACGCTACTGCTTTGAAAGTTGGCATTAATTACGGACAGAATGTGTTAATTAGACATGCTTAATTTCAGTTTAATCTGATAATCCCTTCATTGTTGTTACTCCAGTGGTTTACTTCCTGTTTTTTGTCCCATTCATCGCACAGCCAGCACGGTTTGGTAAAGATTAAGCGCTTGAATAGACACTGTACTTCAGAGCCTCTTTTCTCAGTTAACACTTTTTCTGAGGTTGTGCTTTCTCTCCAATATTTAGATAGGTTAGGAGAGTCCATTTGATTTGGGTTATACATCATTTTAAAGCTTAAAGTCTGCTCTTTCAGAATATGGTATTAACTAAAAATTCATGTCTGGCGACTTTTTGTTTGTTTTGAGGTGCACTGTCACATTTAATGATGGTCCCTTTTCATTCTATCGCCGTCACTTTTGATTTGATGGTGGTCACTTTTTATTTGATGATGGTCACTTTTTATTTGATCGCAGCCACTTTTTATTTGATGATGGTCACTTTTCATTGATCGCAGCCACTTTTAATCTGATCATGACGCAAAACTCTCGTTTGAAGAGGCTACACCCCCGTAAATAATGCCAGTGTACATCTTGGCAATCAATGACTTAAAAACCAAAGATATAAAAAACTTATTTCCTGACCCTGGCCTAATCTAAGCATCAGTCATCGCCATAGCGCCACGGGGGGGGGGGGGTACCGCGAGAGGAGGAAATTGTTTTGGTTTTGGCATGGGTTATGTAGCTCCATGGTGCGTGTGTGTGTACGTGTGTGTACGTGTGCATTACACATTGTCAGCACCGGCAAACTGGCAATGCTCTCCTTCTTATTCCTGTATTTTCATTATTTACGGGTCAATTTTTTTTTTCGTTCGAAATATAAAATGGATGACCATAGAATTTCTCAATAGAATATAAAATTGAAAACTTTAGAAAGGATAGAGAAAATTGAGTTCGCTTTGAATGGTCTGCCACAGGCAGATATCCTTATCATGCTCTTACGTAATACGACTGCTGCTGGAGTCATTAAACCCTGGCTTGGCCTCCAGGTTTGTCACGCCTGAGCAGAAAGTTAATTTGCAATGGACAAATACTTCAACTCCCAACTCCCAAACGAAAAATCTTTAGCGAGGTATAGCACCCCATCAGCTTCGTGGAGGTGGGGTCTCGCCTCAAACGAGGGATTGACGGCATGTGGTGGCCACTTTTCATTTAATGATGGTCACTTTTCATTCGTTCGCCGTCACTTTTTATTTGATGACGGCCACTTTTCATTTGATGATGGTCACTTTTTATTTGATCGGAGCCACTTTTTATTTTATCGCAGCCACTTTTAATTTGATGGTGGCCACTTTTCATTTGATGATGGTCACTTTTCATTTGATGAGGGCTACTTTTCATTTGATCGTAGCAACTTTACTTGATGGTAGCCACTTTTCATTTAGTGGTGGCCACTTTTCATTCGATCGCAGCACTTTTAATTTGATGGTGGCCACTTTTATTTTGATGATGGCCACTTGTCATTTGATGGTCCCTTTTTATTCGATCGCCGTCACTTTTGATTTGATGGTGGTCACTTTTTTTCGATGATGGACACTTTATTTGATCGCCGTCACTTTTTATTTGATGACGGCCACTTTTCATTTGATGATGGTCACTTTTTATTTGATCGGAGCCACTTTTTATTTTATCGCAGCCACTTTTAATTTGATGGTGGCCACTTTTCATTTGATGATGGTCACTTTTCATTTGATGAGGGCTACTTTTCATTTGATCGTAGCAACTTTACTTGATGGTAGCCACTTTTCATTTAGTGGTGGCCACTTTTCATTCGATCGCAGCACTTTTAATTTGATGGTGGCCACTTTTATTTTGATGATGGCCACTTGTCATTTGATGATGGTCCCTTTTCATTCGATCGCCGTCACTTTTGATTTGATGGTGGGCACTTTTTTTCGATGATGGACACTTTATTTGATCGCCGTCACTTTTTATTTGATGACGGCCACTTTTCATTTGATGATGGTCACATTTATTTGATCGGAGCCACTTTTTATTTTATCGCAGCCACTTTTAATTTGATGGTAGCCACTTTTCATTTGATGAGGGCTACTTTTCAGTTGATCGTAGCAACTTTACTTGATGGTAGCCACTTTTCATTTAGTGGTGGCCACTTTTCATTCGATCGCAGCACTTTTAATTTGATGGTGGCCACTTTTATTTTGATGATGGCCACTTGTCATTTGATGATGGTCACTTTTCATTGTATCGCAGCCACTTTTAATTTGATGGTGGCCACTTTTCCTTTAATGGTGGTCACCTTTCATTTGTTCGCCGTCACTTTTAATTTGATGATGGTCACTTTTCATTTGATGGTGGCCACTTTTCATTTGATGATGGCCACTTTTTATTTGATCGTAGCAAATTTATTTGATGGTAGCCACTTTTCATTTGATGGTGGTTACCTTTCATTCGTTCGCCGTCACTTTCAATTTGATGGTGGCCACTTTTCATTTGATGATGGTCACTTCTTATTTGATTGCAGCCACTTTTTATTTGATTATGGCCACTTGTAATTTGATCGAAGCCACTTTTCTTTTGATGGCCGCCACTTTTCCTTTGATGATGGTCCCTTTTCATTCGATCGCAGCCACTTTTGATTTGATGGTGGTCACGTTTTATTTGATCGCAGCCACTTTTTATTTAATGATGGTCACTTTTCATTTTATCGCAGCCACTTTCAATTTGATGGTGGTCACTTTGTATTTGATGATGGTCACTTTTTATTTGATCGCAGAAACTTTATTTTTTGATGGTAGCCACTTTTCATTCGGTGGTGGCCACTTTTTTATTCGATCGCAGCACTTTTAATTTTATGGTGGCCACTTTTCATTTGATGATGGTCACCTTTAATTTGTTCGCCGTCACTTTTAATATGATGATGGCCACTTTTCATTTGATGATGGTATCTTTTCATTCGATCGCAGCCACTTTTGATTTGATGGCGAGAAGGTTTTATGTGATGGCTCTCGATAGCACCAGCCATCAGATGGTTTCTAGCAGCGATCAAACCAGTCTGGCCATCAAATTAAAGTTGGCCTTTCCGCGTTCGTAATGTGCCCAAATCTCTGATGACGCAAATCTCTCGTTTGAAGAGGCTACACCCCCGTAAATAATGCCAGTGTACATGTTGGCAATCAATGACTTAAAAACCAAAGATATAAAACGCCTGTTTCTTGACCCCGGCCTAATCTAAGCATCAGTCATCGCCACAGCGCCACATGGGGGGGGGGGGGGGCACCGCGAGAGGAGGAGATTGTTTTGGTTTTGGCATGGGCTATGTAGCTCCATGGTGCGTGTGTGTATACGTGTGTGTACGTGTGCATTACACATTGTCAGCACCGGCAAACTGGCAATGCTCTCCTTCTTATTCCTGTATTTTCGTTATTTACGGGTCAATTTTTTTCGTTCGAAATATAAAATGGATGACCATAGAATTTCTCAATAGAATATAAAATTGAAAACTTTAGAAAGGATAGAGAAAATTGAGTTCGCTTTGAATGGTCTGCCACAGGCAGATATCCTTATTATGCTCTTACGTAATACGACAGCTGCTGGATTCATTAAACCCTGGCTTGGCCTCCAGGTTTGTCACGCCTGAGCAGAAAGTTAATTTGCAATGGACAAATACTTCAACTCCCAACTCCCAAACGAAAAATCTTTAGCGAGGTATAGAACCCCATCAGCTTCGTGGAAGTGGGGTCTCGCCTCAAACGAGGGATTGACGGCATGTGATGGCCACTTTTCATTTAATGATGGTCACTTTTCATTCGTTCGCCGTCACTTTTAATTTGATGACGACCTGTTTTCATTTGATGGTGGCCACTTTTCATTTGATGATGGTATATTTTCATTCGATCGCAACGGCTTTTAATTTGATGGTGGCCACTTTTCATTCAATGTTGGTCTCTTTTCATTCGATCGCAGGAACTTTTAATTTGATGATGGCCATTTTTCATTTGATGTTGGTCTCTTTTCATTTGATTGCAGTCACGTTTGATTTCATCGGTGGTCACATTGATGTGATCATCACATGAGTTGATTGAAACGTACCTCTTCTAGCTTTGACTTTGGTTGTTTCTATCCATTTGGTGGTCACTTCATTTTTTTTTTCATCGTCACTTTTCATTTGACTTTCACTTTAAATCGATTGTAACTTAGGCGCCTTGGCAGATTACATTGTGCAGGAAAACAGCGGCGCCGCCGTTCAGCGGTCCTTTGAGCGGCGCTTTGAAAAGCCCGTTAATACGCCGGGGTACTCAAGCGTATTCCCGCAGTGGCCCGCTCTCCGGCTTTTCCTTTCAAAACGCCGCTAGGGTTTTGCAAACCCTTTTATGAATAACAAACTCCTTGTTGTGACGAACAACTTTTTTAGAACAACGCCCTCTCGTGGCAGCGTCTAATATTGTCTTTGAACAGTATGCTGGAGCACAGAACTCTACACACTGTGTGATAGTAGTGAAGTTTAGAGTTCTGAACCCTGTAGGTAGCACAAAACAGAAAATGATAAAACGCTGTCACCTCATAGGTTCGTCTCACCTCTGCAATTTGCATACTGAATGCAGGTTCAAATGGCCCATATCAGGAAGATGAAACATGCATGTGATTTAACAATATGCTTTCAATGTTTGTACAGTGTATCTTATCTTCTAAATAAATAACGATGTATATTTTCGATCTTTATTTCCACAAACATAAAATATATATTTCAATCAGGGCTTTTTATGATGGTTTGACAGTCGAAATTTTAATCAATTTGTCGTAACATGTGTGTATGTGTGTGTGTGCGTGCGCACGCGCGCACGCGTGTGTTTGTGTGTTGGTTTGTTACTTTATTTTTATTTTTATTCCTTTTGCTGTTATCAGTGATTTATGTATTACAACACATGCAACCAGTAGTGACAGTAATAACGCATAGAAGTCAGGGAGTTTGGGCCAGCACGGGTAAGAGTGTTTTGTTGTTGTTGTTGTTGTTGTTGTTGTTTTTTTTTTTTTGCTATTAGGCACATTCATGGTGTACAATAACACGTCAATTAATGAAACTGAAGTTTCCAAACTACACGAATGTCTATTTTCCATGTTTATTAAATCTGTTTTTTGATTTTTGATTTTGATTTGTGTCAAAATAATTATAATTTTGTTACTGGACCCCATCGATATAAGCCCTGCTTTACACGTGTCCATGACCTTTCATTGCTATACTGTTTTCGATATAATTGCGTGCATATTTTTGTTTGCATGTCTAAACGGACGTTTCTTTTTTGATGAACGGATGCATACAATTGAATTGAATGTGCATTGCAAATGCATGCAGGCCTGTGGATATGTTGTGTGTGTATTGTGTTCACTTGTCTGTCATTTTTTGCTATTAAAGACAAATCAGTTGAACGTCCTTCTATATTGTTCTCCAGCATAGCGATGCTGAGGAGGCTCGGCAGTTGATGTGCATACTGCTATCTTGATGACATCCAGCTGTTTTTGTAACATTATGTATATATATATATATATATATATATATATATATATATGTGTGTGTGTGTGTGTGTGTGTGTGTGTGTGTGTGTGTGTGTGTGTGTGTTTGTATTTACTCGCGGTTTGTCTCTCATTAGGTATGCCGGCATTATTGCCCTGTGTATAGTTTTGTATGATCTTAGATTCCACGATTTATTTTTTTCCTCCATGATCGCGCTATGACTTTTTATAATCAGTATCTCTCGAAATCCTCCCAATCTGTCTAACTCCTTTTTTTTTTCACCATCGTAATTCTATTATCATTAACTCTTAAGACTCCAAACTACAAGTATCATATCGCGGAAATTATTTCAATCAATATTTCCTTTGAACAATAAAAACGTCAATCTTGTGCTGTTAAAACACCCAATGTCAGAAGATAATTTCAAATCCATACCAGCTGTCGAACTATCATTCGACTTTGAATATCAAAACGGCAGTTTGATATTAAACATCCATAGATCCTCGTCACGCACGTGTGTATGGATACACACTATAGAATGGCGTTACCAGTCGTTTTCTTTTTATCGTTTTTATGGCAAAGCGGTTGTATTTTGTGTACGTAATGTATGTACGAAATTATTACAAGAGGATAAAAATATACTGCGGATGTAGAAAATGAACAACAACATCAAACATACCTGCACTGGACGTGACGGATGCAGGCACTAATTTCGCCTTGCAAACATTTAGACATTTAAACCAGCATGTCTCAGCGAAGTCATAATACCGGTATACAGTTTGTACATTTTATGCTGCATGCTTAGCATCTACCGACATTTGAATCCGACTCTCTCGGTCAGCTAACGAACAGATGTATATAGCGTGACTATTATAGAATGTTAAAATGTTCATGTCAAGTATCTGTCAATTCATGAATCTATGTGCTTTTTTATCTATTTGTTCATCTATTTATCTATCTACTTATCTATTCATTTAGTTATTCATTCAAACGCTAATCCAGGAAGAAAGAAAATATTAGCAGTTGCTTTCATCGAAGTCCTATGTGAACATGATATTTCGGGCAGTCAGAGGCTGCAGCCAAAAGTATAGTGATAGAGAAGGCTGCAACTAAACGATTGGGAAAGCGTGATCTAAAGAGAGCAAAGGGCTGCTGCAAAATGATCAAAAGGGCTGCGAGATTATGACTGAAAAGCCGCAGCCAAACCCACCAAAGGGCCGCGGGAAGAGCGTAATAGGGTAGAGAATGTAATGCCAACCAAATGCCTATAGAATTCGGCATATACAAAATAGGTGGTACAGGTACAATAGATTTCAGACCCCCCGACCTGTCCATAGTAAGATCTCCGATCCCATTGTTATGTCCGGAGAAGATGGACACTTCCGCGATGGGCACCGTGAGTCGATCATTGCTCATTGTCTTTCCAAAAACAAACTTTTGTTGTGATAGCAACGGAGGCTGAAACTGCGTGATTGATGGTCAGCTCCGTGTTGCATTTCCAGCAATATGCAGATTAGTTCACAACCTCTATAGAGAAGTAAGTTCAATAAATGAGTTAAAGTTTCATACCCTAATATTGTATTTGGATCGATTCCCTGTCTTTTATCGTTGCGGAAGGTGACATTGTATTTTTTGTTTGGGGGAGGGGGGGGGGCTTCGGTTTGTAATCTATTTTTGATACTGCCGCCATCCAAACGACTGAAAGAATTAACGCTGGATGAGCTTTGATAGGTTGCCTTTAAATAGTATCATACTGTACTTGTTATTAACATAACATAACATAACATGTTTTTCATTATAACTTGTTATAATGCGTGCGTGTGTGTATGTGAGTGTGTGTGTGTGTTTGGGGCACATGGGGCAATATCCCTGAAAACCTCACACAAAATAATGAAACCAAAAAGATTTATCAATTTGCAGTTACCCAAGCGCGCGGGCACACACACAAACACACACACACACACACACACACATACACATTCAAAGTAATAAAGTATCTTGTTGTAAAGTATCTAGAGTGCAAAAGTCTAACCGGATACTTTATCAGTCGACACAATCGCAATTCCTTCAGTCTTCAATAGATTACCACGCCCTCTACACAAGAGTGTCTTTAACTATTATTAAACTAATACAACACTAACATTCTTCCGGTGAAAACGCAGAGTCATCTCACTGATGACTTCATCCCCCTTCCAAGCCGGCCACACATCCCACAAAAGGCCGAAGCAATTCATTGCTCTCCTCTACACCCTCTCCAGCTCGTCCAGAACAAAGGCAAAAACGCAATTATTTTCGTATCCCAATAGCCGATTCTAATTTGTTGTCCTAGATCTCGAGAGATTTGTAGCTTTATTTGTAACTGTCCTGAATAACTCAACGAAATAGAAATGTGACCACCTCAAACTGGTAGAAAAGCAGACAAGTAATAATTTTAATTCTTATACTCTAAACAGAAAATGACGTTCTGTAAATTCATGTTGCTGCCTTCAATCCAGTCATAAATATCCAACTTCATCCATTCTGCAGCTGTTGATTTGGTGACCTGCTAAATTGCATTAAATTTTTGTTTTTTATATGGTCCCATGGAATGTCAATCCGTCAGTTCACTCTAGCCGTTCCTCCAAAATTTGTACTCCAGCTATTACAGACACCATGGTTACCTATGACTGCAGTGACTGCAGAAAAGCAGACCATTTTTAAAGCTTGAGAAAAAGCGAACAATTCTTTCAAAAGTTATCCATTTTCAACAGAAAATAATGGTTTACATAAAGATAAATGTGCTGATCAAGAATATTGTTTTGACTCAATTGGGGAAAGATGTCACGAACACGAAAAGGCAGAGGATTGAGGGAACGTCACTATTTGTTACTCTGCTAACAAAACGAAAAAGAGCATATGCACTCACACACACACGCACACACGCACAAACAAACACACACACACACACAAACAAACAAACATAAGCAAACAAGAAATAGAATCGCCTCTTCCTGGAAAGAGGTCGACACAACGTAGGTCAGTTACAAAGGAATGGATGAATGAATATTTTGAAGAAAAACATTGTTATCTTGTGAATTACACTTTTATCATAATTTCCTTCCCCATGCCAAATACAACCTCGTCTGCACTTGTCAGATTGTGTGATTATGTGGGGTGTATTTAAGTGACCAGATAATCGTTAAGACGTGTTTATTGCTTGTGATTCTTTGATATATCGTTACACTCTCGAAGTATAACATGTTTACTTGCATTCGTTAAAGTTTCTGTATTGTCCTGACATTCCTTCATTTCATTTTTTTTTTATCCTGTGAATACTTAGGATAAATTTTGCTACAAATCCACATTGACTTGTACATTGCACTTTCTTTGTGACATATTTCTTAACGGTTAAAAAGTGATGACGCACTAGAAGATACTGCCCATGGTATGCATATTATTTTTCATTTGTTTTGAACTCAACTGAAAACCAACCATTATATTGACATCCTGCTTTCGTAATTTCTCTTGTTTGGCGAAGTTGTGTAGTTCATTATGGGCACGTCGTTGATCTCAGAGAAACATGTCCACAATACAGACAATTTTCTCCTTGAAGCCCTTTCTCCTGGCTTTGAAAATGGCGTACCCTTCAGTTCATTATCTGCTACTGATTTTAAACTATGCTATTAAACTTTGCAAAGATACGTGCCGCCTATTCAACAGGGAGTTTTCGCAAGCACGACGCGGCCGGAATTTGAGCATACCATGTGCAAATTTGCATCTGCGCATGATCAAATCCGAGAAACGTCCCGTGGGGAACACTGGTGCGCGAGATTCAGCCAAAATGGCGTTCGGTCCCGACGCTGGGCATGAGTGAGCCAGTCAGCCAGCCAGCCAATCAGCGATCTTGTCCCCACGCCTCGTCCTGTACAGGAAAGCGAAACTGCTATGGTGACGGGAGTCCGAGTACGGGTACTTTCACAGTTGATTGCTTCCGCGTACTCTCGGTCTGTCCTTCGTGTAGCGAAAACTTGATCAACGCCTTTCAAATCAGCAACAACACGTAATCTTCCATCAACACCTTTTGTCTCGATACGGAACAATACGCCATGGCAAGCGATTGGGTACAAAAGTGTCAATGTATTGAAAGCACCAAGATTACCACTCACGCAACCTTTTGGTAGACCTCGTCATTACATCATTACAGTGACGAGAGGGAGAGAAAAAAAAATCGATTTTGGTAGAGCTGAATATATCACATCTCGTCATTTAGATCCATGGTGGTGGAAATTAGCGTAACAATTAAGGTGATAAAATGCTACTTTCAATCTGTTTTCAATGTAAAACAGCAGAGAAGGCGTTCACGCATGATGGCGTGAACAAAACGGCTTAGGAAAAGCATGTCACACTGCACGGCTTCTAATACAATCTTTTCATACTAATTTTAATAGCTGTCAATCATGACTTCGTGAAAATGAATTATGGCTATTGCAAATGAAGACAGTATGTAATCATACGGTGCTTCAGCAATTCAGGAGAAGTAGCAATTAAGCTGAAAGATTGTAATACCTTTATATGTAATACATAATACCACTCGAAGGCCTACTTCAATTTGTACCATCATTTACAAGTGCTACCTCTGCATGCATGTTTTAGTACTTATCGTCTTTCAGTGTACAGAACAAGGCAGATTTTTCTTTTGTTTTCAATTACAGGCAGGATTTTGTCTCTGTGTGTGTTCTCGTCAGTGTATGTTTGTTTGTTTGTTTGTTTGGACGAGGTTAGAGTGGACATCATTAGCTTATTCGACCCCTGTTGAGTCTCGCATAAACTATAGTTAGCTATTCTTTCTCAATTAAAATTCATGCGCATTGGTGGGAACTATAATTGTATGCATGTAATTCTTACTTTCAAAGAAAATCAATGGAAAGGAACCGCGTAAAAGATATTCCTCATAGCTGCGATTCACCTTCCTCTCTGTCATTTACACCTACAAATTGCAATACATGTTCTCATCTCTTCTTCACGACTACTTTGTACTTTAAGTTTCCTGGTGTATCCTGTCGCTGCTACGCAGATGACACACATATGTATTTGTCGTTCACACCTGACGCACATGCTCAGCAGCAAAGCGTCATTCACATGGAAATATGTGTCAATTATGTACGTGAATGGATGCTGCTAAACAAAATCATGCTAAATGACAGTAAGACTGAACTGTTATTGATTGGCACATCAAAGCAAATATCTAAACTTTCTTTTGATGGGATATGGGTTAGAAGTTCTGTCATAAAGTCATCTTCCATTGTTAGGAATCTTGGAGTGTGTTTTGACACGCATCTGAACAGGGAAGCACACGTCACAAATGTGTGTAAATCATCATACCATATGATTTATAACCTTAGACGTATCAGGAAATATTTTGATGAGAACAGTGTGAAAATGATTGTCCAAGCATGTATTATTAGTAAAATGGATTATTGTAATGGGTTATTATAATGGACTCCCTGATTCTCAAGTTGGGAGCCTGCAGCGAGTCCAAAACTCCTGTGCAAGGCTTATCTGTGACAAACCTAGGTTTTCAAGGATTACTCCTCTTCTGAAAGATTTACACTGGATTCCGATTCGTAAACAAATATTGTTTAAGATCTTGTTGATTGTGTATAAGCCACTTATCGGTCAAGCCCCCAGTTACATATCCGAATTATTAGTGTTTAAATCTCATCGACATACTCATGATTTGCGCAGTTCTAAGGACACTCTCCTTTTACAGATTCCAACATGTAAAACAAAAGTAACATTGGGAGACAGAGCATTTGCCTGTGCAGCTCCCAAACTCTGGAATGATCTACCATTAGAAGTCCGGAAATCCCCAACAGTAGCAGTCTTTAAATCACGACTCAAAACACATCTTTTCATTTAACTGCTCGTTATTATCAAGCACATCAGAAGCTTTTGCAGCGCAGAAGAATATATGTCTATAGGTTTTGCGCTTTCTAAATTGATATATTATTATCATTATTATTATTATTATTATTATTATTATTATTATTATTATTATTATTATTATTATTATTATTATTATTATCATCATCATTATTATGCAACACATACTGCTTTGGCCTATACTGTTACAACAACTACTACCACTATCTATCACTACTTTTTTTTATTACTATCTTTTCCATATCGTAATTGCTATGTATGAAACAACAAATAACAAACGTCTCGTGAATGAGTAAACAAAGTAAGACCGATTGATAAATTGATAAATTGATATATTATAGTTATATAGAAAGTAGAGACATAGCTAGACAGCTTGATATATATACATGATGACCACAGTTTTTAGAGATGAGATCGCTGAAAGGGATTAATATTGATCATCGAAGTGGATCTTAAGAGCCTTTGATACCAACAAAGTGATATGAGTATTCGTAATCAGAATTTAATGAATATACATTGAACTCAGATGCAGAATACATACAGTGCACCCTTGTATACCATTTCTCACTCTCTCTCACTATTAAGACTCTGTTATCTTTTTTATGTGATGTGCTGTTTGTTTTAGTATGTGCTGTTTTTTAGTTGCGTGTTGCATGTTTACATACTATGTACTATATGTATATACACATACATATGGAATCAATATATGTTTTTGCGTGGGGGTGCGTCTATATATACATAACATGTGTGATAGCGTTCTATGTGCATTCTATTTGCAATTGTTACATATAGGACTATTATTCTTTCTTGATCATATGATGGCTCTGAAAAGAGCCGTTTGGGTTCGATAGAGAAGGGCGAATTCACGCCGTTAAAATCCTCCTCTTTCGACGGATTTTACGACATTTGCCGTTCACCGTGTCTCGCAAAATGCGGATTTCGCGAGGACTGTCATATCTGGGATATGACTTGGCTACTAATAGCCTTGAAACGCTGGTCATCGATGAGGGCAGAAAGCGGTGGGTCAACAGTGCGATCACCGTTGAAGCTGAAACCGGCCAACTCATCGCCTTCGTAGACCAAGCTCATTGTCTTCAACAGAAGAGATTGACCGCACTTTACTCTTGCAAGCACATGCAGGAATCTCTTTCTATTGACCACAATGCCGTGCTCATCATCACCGATCCTCACGTTCGTGTTGTTGCCCTGCAATTCTTCTACGACGTTTCTCTGCGCCGTTCGGGACTTTGCGATGACTACAGCGTGAAGTTCTTTGAGGAGTCGTTGCTGTGAGTCCACTTGTTGACGGAGTGCTTTGATTTCAGCAGCCAGGGAAGACACCGTCGCTCGATGACCATCTTCTTCGTCTTCAACTTGATTTCGGCTTCGATCTTCTGTAAAACTGTCAGCATCACTGGAAAGGTCTTCTTCTGCACAGAATCCAGAGTCATGCCGTTCCCGACCTTGAACGAGTCCCGACTGCTCGTCATCCGATGATGCTTCAGAATCGCTGAGATGTAGATGAAAACTATCGCTGTCGCTTGAAGTGTTGCTATCCATGATGATATGTTAAACTACAAAGGAGAAGAAACTTTTTCGGGTATTTATTGAGCTTTAATACTTCTAAATAGAGGTTGTGAACTAATCTGCATGTTACTGGAAATGCACCACGGAGCTCACCAATCACGCAGTGCTTCAGCCTCCGTTGCTGTCACAACAAAGGTTTGTTTTGAGAAAGACAATGGCTAATGATCGATTCACGGTGCCCATGCATCGCGGAAGTGTCCATCTGCTCCGGACATAACAATGGGATCGGAGATCTCACTATGGACAGGTCGGGGTGTCTGAAATCTATTGTACCTATACCACCTATTTTGCATATGCCGAATTCTATAGGCATTTGGTTGGCATTACATTCTATACCCCATTGCGCTCTTCCCGCGGCCCTTTGGTGGGTTTGGCTGCGGCCTTTTCAGTCATAATCTCGCAGCCCTTTTGATCATTTTGCAGCAGCCCTTTCCACTCTTTGATCGAGCTTTCCCAATCGTTTGGCTCTAGCCTTCTCGATCACTATCTTTTGGCTGCAGTCTCTGGCTGCCCAAACTTCATACAGGACTTCGATGAAAACAGCTGCTAATATATTCGTTCTTCCTGGATTTAAAGAAAACACAGATTGAAATCATTTCCGCGACATTACACATGTAGTTTGGAAACCTGGGAGTTTATCACATCGAAGCATGACGGTGAATAAAAAACTTAGACAGTGGGAAAGATTTCGAGAGATACTAATTATAAAAAGTCATAGAGCGATCATGGAGGAGAAAATATAATCACGCAATCTTAGATCATACAAAACTATACACGGGGTTACAATGCATACCTAATGAGAGACAAACCGCCAGTAAACACACACACATACACACACACACACACACACATGATATATATATACATATATATATATGTATATATATATATATATATATATATATATATATATATTATATATTTAACAAAAACAGCTTGATGTCATTGAGATAGCAGTATGCATATCAATATCAATACATATGGACGTTCAACTAATTACTTTTTAATAGTATAAATGACAAACAAGTCAACTCTTACACAAACACACACACAACACGCACACACACACACACACACACACACACACACAAACAAACACACACATGCAACATATCCACAGACCTGTCCCTCAAGAAGAAAGATATTTTGGAAAGTTTGTATTCTTCTCCCATCATTCTTTCCGCGACCATTTTGGTGTTTGTGTTCTTCACATGCAATGCATGCCTGTTTATTCTGTCTTTTTTCTTTTTAATATATCAGAAACGTCATATCTTCCGGCATTTCGTAGGCCTGTGATTATCAAATATACCTGCGAAGAATTTGATCTTCGGGACTACCTAGAGTTTATACCTGTCATTCGGAGGTTTAATTTCTATGTATCCTCTATATAATTGTTTATAGTAATTAATCCCATACTGATATATCAAACGAGATTTAAAAAAAATACGAGCAACAAAGGGAGTCAGTGGAGAAATACAAACGGATGCGTGTGATAATTTTACAAGTCCAGTGCTCTTGCACGAAATCGAGACGTGTTTTTGTTTTAATACATGAGGAGTACGTGATGTAGTACTACCCCCTCCCCGTAGGGTTATGTTCGTATAATACGGGATTGTTTTATAGGGGATAAAAAGGTTTAAAGACAGGAAGGGGGACGTAGGGAGAGACAGACAGAAATGCACAGACAGACAGAAAGAGAAATGTAGTATCTGTTTTATCGTAAATACAATGTGGATCAAAACGACATTTACCGTTGAAATGGGGATAATTTCTTTCAAACTTTTTTTTTTCAAAGTCTAATGATATCACAGATCGAGAAAGATATGAATGATCGCCGTATCAATGAATTAAATTTTCTTAAAGGAGAAAGTTTTGTTCTGTCGAAAAAAAGAAACAAAAATGAATTTTGTATGCGTAATCGAAGGAAAAAAAAGTATGTTATTGTGCTATTCTTTTCGTCTAAAAGCAATGAAAGAATTTCACGATCAAATATTGATTTGGAATGACAATTTCATGTTTAGATAATGTTTCATGCTTGTTATTCTACATACCGTTATCATCATGTGTCATTCTTAACTCTCTTTGCTATAAAAGTGGATTGGAAAGACAGCTGCCCGTATAGAGGTGAACCACTAAAAGAAATAAATGATAAAACAGGTAATGATAATGATACTGCAAGTGTAAAGTAGATATTAAAAACCTATAGCTACACCTCTACCGACAGCAACGTCATGCACTTTTCCCTGCGTGTCTAACGTGAATGTTGAAAAGCAGACCAGTTTATGGAGCTTGAGAAAAAGCGAACAATTCATTGAAAAGTTATCCATTTTTAATAGAAAATGATGGTTGTTAAAGATCAACATCCTGATGAAGACCATTGTTTTGACTATTAAAATTGGGGAAAGATGTCACGAACACGAAAATGCAGAGGATTGAGGAAACTTCACTTAAAAAATTGTTACTCAGCTAGCAAAACTACAAAGAACACACGCACTCACACACACACACACACACACACACACACACACACACACACACACACACACAAGAAGTAGAATCGCCTCTTCCTGGAAAGAGGTCGATATAATGTCAGTTATTAAGGAATGAACGAATGAATACCTTGAAGAAAAAAGTTGGAATCTTGTGGAATACACTTCTATCATACACACCCTTCCCGATTCAGGGCAAATACAACCTCGTATGCCCTTGTCAGGTTTTGTGATAATTTGGGGTGTGTAAAACTGACAAGATAATCGTTAAGACATGTTCAGTGCTTGTGATTCTTTGATATATCATTACACTCTCGAAGTATAATTTGTTTCATGTTTACTTGCCTTCGATAAAGTTTCTGTATTGTCCTGACATTCCTTCATTTCATTTTGATTTTCTTTATCCTTTCTATCGCCGCAAATACTTTGGATAAATTTTGCTACAAATTCACATTATCGTCTTTACTTCGCGGTATATTGTACTTTCTTTGTGACATAGTTCTCAACGAGTAAACAGTGATGACGCATATTTCACACATAAGAAGTTACTGCCCAAGTTATTCATATCATCTTTCATTTGTTTGGAATTCAGCTGAAAACCAAGCATAATTATATTGACACCCAGCGTTTGTAATTTTTCCTTTCTTGACGAAGTTGTGTAGTTCATTATGGGCACGTCGTTGATACCAGAGAAACAGTCCCATATACAGGCATTTTTTTCCTTGAAGCCTTTCCTCCTATCTTTGCGAAAGGCGTAGCTTCAGTTTATTATCTGCTACTGATTTCTAAGTATGCTATTAAACTTTGCAAAAGATGCGTGCAGCCTATTCAATAGCTGATTCATGCCTTGCAAATCAGCAACAGCACCTGATCATCCATCACTACCTTTTGTCTCGATACGGAACAATACGGGATGGCAAGCAATTGGGTACAAACGTGTCAATGTATTGAAAGCACCGAGATTACCACTCACCCAACTTTTTGGTAGAACTCGTCATTACATCATTACAGTGACGAGAAAGAGAGAGAGAGAGAGAGAGAGAGAGAGAGAGAGGGAGGGGGGAGAGAAATTGATTTTTGGTAGACCTGAATATATTACATGTTGTCATTTTAGATCCAAGGTGGTGGATAGCGTATTAAGTTGATAAAATGCTACTTTCAATCTGTTTTCAATAGAAACAGCAGAGAAGGCGTTCACGCGTGATGGCGTGAACAAGTATTCAAAACGGCCTTTACAGCATGTCACACCGCACATCGACTAAACACATAGAATCTTTTCCTACTATAGCTACATTGTGCAAATCATGACTTCGTGAAATGAATTAGGGCTATTACAAATGATGACGGTATGTAATTATACGGCGCTTCAGCAATTCAGGAGAAATAACAATTGAGCTGAAAGATTGTAATAGTTTTACATGCAATACATAATACAGTACAGATGTACCACTCGAAGGCCTACTTCAATTATGTACCATGATTAACAAGTGCTAACTCTACATGCATGTTTTATTATCGTTCGTCTTTCAATGTACAGAACAAGGCAGATTTTTCTTTTTTTTTTCAATTACAGGCAGAATTTTGTCTGTGTGTGTGTTCTCGTCAGTGTATATGTCTGTTTGCTTGTTTGTTTGGACGAGGTTAGAGTGGATAGCATTAGCTTATTCGACCCCTGTTGAATCTCGCATATAACTATAGTTAGCTTTTCTTTCTCAATTAAAATTCATGCGCAATGGTGCGAACTATAATTGTTTACATGTTCTTACTTTCAAACATTCACCTTTCTCTGTGTCATTTACACCTACACACACACACACACATATATATATATATATACAATATATATATATATATACACACACACACACACATATATATATATATATATATATATATATATATATATATACGTGTATTTATATATAGAACTATTGGAACAAGTTCACTCGGTTGACAGCAGGTTCATCCTTATAAGTATGTCTAAAGCTCTTCCTTTCAGGATATCGAGCACTCTTCATAGAAGGATAGAATCACCAAGTATATATATATATATATATATATATATATATATACGCATGTGACATAGATAACTTTTAGCATACTCAATTGGAAACGAACCAGTGGTCTTAATTACTGTATTCATTGAGAGATCACAACCATTCATTGCGTCATTCATTGACTTCACTGTATTATTACAGGTAATGTATTACCTCAATAATTCTTTCAGTCGTTTGCAAAAACATGCTGTCTCAATGCATACAGGCAAGTACGAACAATGACACGAAAAGAAATAAAGTATACTTCGGCTTATATGTCTCACTGTGAAGTGCGAAGGAAGCGATGGACAGTGACAAACGGTTCTAATGTAAATATTATTAATATTCACATTTGTAAGACAAATTGAAACTTGCACTTTCAGTCGTCTGACAATCAGTCCGTGGATTACATGTGGCTTGTACTGATAATGCGATTAACAGTGGGAAACATGAATTAAGGTGTCATTCCTTTTAAACGTTTAATTCTTGCATTAAGCCTGAATGAGCACAGAAAAAGTAATAGAAAGGGTAAAAATTATAGGGTAAGATATTCTAATATAGCACATGCACCTGGTTATCGCATATAAATCTATGCTTGAATATGTGTGCATGTGTATGATCTCCATTTATGCATCGGTGCAGAGAGGTGACTCCTCCCTGATTTGTGCGAGTTCTCTGCAGTGTCTGTGCAATGCGTAGTTTGTTTGTTTGTTTGTGTTTTTTTTTTGGCATTCCACTGGAGCAGCTTCTTGTATGGCATGGTGTATGCAAGTCTCATTACGCCATGTCATCGCCAATCTCAGAGTTACAGGCTGCTGTGCTACCACTTGGTACAGCCTGTCTTTTTCGTGGACTTTCAAATCCATGCCGTTGTTAAATACAAAGCTAAAATCTCACGAGACTGGACGACTTGCTTCTAATTATTTCCAAAAGCGTGCGTAGGACCCTCGTCGGCACTGCACCACTCATTCAGTCATAGGGAGATATGGATGCGTAAAATTCTTTTTTTTTTTACCATCCCCGTACAATACAATACACATAATCATGAGAAATAAATCGAAGCGGAGAAATGCTCGCAATCACATGAAGACGAACTTATTCCAAGCAAATTCAGCAAATACGCACACTGTGCAGCACTTGCATTTTTGCTTATTACAGCAAAACAGACAAAACTGGACCAATGAGACTCATACATGTACATTGATTATTGATTATAGCCATTATAAAATCTACTATGAACACTTCTCAACTGTTGTTCTCCCCCCCCCCCACCCATGTTGTCTGCCGATGAAACCTATCAATTGAAAGAGAGCAATTCGGCATTTGCTTATAAATGGACAAGGCTGTAGCTCGATATGGAAGTGGTATTGAATACGTTGAGTCATGAGAAAAAGATAAACAAAATAGAGCAACCTTCGGCGCTCTGCTGTCAGAGTCTAGGAAGTCTTCATGGTATGATAAGGGTGGTTTTTCCCTGAAATGTTATGATACTATCAGACGATGGCTAGTTACCCTCAAGAATAGCCATCAAAATATCATTTTACCTGAGGTCAACAAAGTTCGACCGTATTATGTCTCCCCCCAGAAAAAGAAATACAATCGGACCTTCCGCAATAATTGTGTAAAAGTAGTGAATCAATCCAAAATCAATTTTAAGGAACAAAACTATAACTATTACCCCCATCTTTATACACGATACAGGAAATATCATCCAATTGGACTTTGTGGTAATGAAGAGAAAGGGGATCTTTGTATGAGAGCATGTCAGGAATACCTTCCTTCCAAGTTGTATGCAATGACTGTGTTCATAATTCCAAGATCAGCCATCTTCTCCGGACATAACAATGGGATCGGAGATCTCACTATGGACAGGTTGGGGTGTCTGAAATCTATTGTACCTGTACCACCCACTTTGTATTATGCCGAATTCTATAGGCGTTTGGTTGGGATTACATTCTATACCCCATGGCGCTCTTCCCGTGGCCTTTTGGTGGGTTTGGCTGCGGCCTTTTCAGTCATAATCTCGCAGCCCTTTTGATCATTTTGCAGCAGCCCTTTCCACTCTTGGATCGAGCTTTCCCAATCGTTTGGCTCTAGCCTTCTCGATCACTATCTATTGGCTGCAGTCTCTGACTGTCCAAAATTCATACAGAACTTCAATGAAAACAGCTGCTAATATTCTTTCTTCCTGGATTTAAAGAAAACACTGATTGAAATCATTTCCGCGACATTACACCTGTCGTTTGGAAACTTGGGAGTTTATCACATCGAAGCATGACGGGGAATAAAAAAGTTAGACAGTGGGAAAGATTTCGAGAGATACTAATTATAAAAAGTCATAGAGCGATCATGGAGGAGAAAAAAATAATCATGGAATCTTAGATCATACAAAACTGTACACAGGGCTACAATGCATACCTAATGAGAGACAAACCGCCAGTAAATACACACACACACACACACACACACACATGGTACATATATGTATGTTATATATATATATATATATGTATATATTTAACAAAAACAGCTTGATCTCATTGAGATTGCAGTATGGATATCAATATCAATGCATATGGACGTTCAACTAATTACTTTTTAATAACATAAATGACAAACAAGTCAGCTCTTACACAAACAAACACACACACGCAACATATCCACAGACCTGTCCCTCAAGAAGAAAGATGTTTTGGAAAGTTTGTATTCTATTCCCGTCATTCTTTCCGCGACCATTTTGGTGTATGTGTTCTTCACATGCAATGCATGCGTGTTTGTTCTGTTGTTTTGTGTTTTTTTTTTTTGTTGTTGTTTTTTGTTGTTTTGGTTTTTTTTTACATTTTAATACATCAGCGACGTAATATTTTCCGGCCTTTCGCAGGCCTGTGATTATCAAATATACCTGCAACAAATTTGATCTTCGGGACTATCTAGAGTTTATACCTGTCATTCGTCATTCCGAGGAGAAGAAACTTTTTTCGGGTATTTATTGAGCTTACTTCTATAATAAATAGTGGTTGTGAACTAATATGCATGTTGCTGGAAATGCACCACGGAGCTGACCAATCGCGCAGTTTCAGCCTCCGTTGCTATCACAACAAAGGTTTGCTTTGGGAAAGATAATGGGTGATGATCGATTCACGGTGCCCATCGCGGAAGTGTCCATCTTCTCCGGACATAACAATGGGATCGGAGATCTCACTATGGACAGGTCGGGGTGTCTGAAATCTATTCCCTGTACCACCAACTTTGTATACGCCGAATTCTATAGGCGTTTGGTTGGCATTACATTCTCTTCCCCTTGGCGCTCTTCCCGCGGCCCTTTGGTGGGTTTGGCTGCGGCCTTTTCAGTCATAATCTCGCAGCCCTTTTGATCATTTTGCAGCAGCCCTTTGTACTCTTGGATCGAGCTTTCCCAATCGTTTGGCGGCAGACTTCTCTATCACTATCTTTTGGCTGTAGTCTCTGACTGCCCAAAATATGTTCACATAGGACTTCGATGAAAACAGCTGCTAATATATTCTTTCTTCCTAGATAAACGTCTGAATGACTAATTAACTAAATGAATATGTTAATGAATAGTTTAATAAATAAGTAGATAAATGAATGAATAAATGAATAAATATATAAGTACATTGAATAAATGAATGAATAAATAAAGAGATTAATAAATTATTTAATACTTGACATGTCCAATTTAACAGTCTTTAATAGTCACACAATATACATCAGTTCGCTAGCTGACCGAAAGAGTCGGATTCAAATTTTAGGAGATACCATGCATGCAGCAGCAGCAAAAACAAAAAAACAAAAAACAAACAAAACAATATATATATATATATATATATATATATATATATATATATATTCTATATACCGGTAGTATAACCTGGTTTCCATGTGTAAATGTTTACAAGGTGAAATTAGCGCCTTCATCCATCACGTCCCATGCATGTATGTTGTTGTTGTTGTTCATTTTCTACACCAGTAGTATATCTTTATACTTTTGTAATGATTTCGTACATAATTTTACACAAAGTACAGCCGCTTTGCCATATAACAGTATAAAAGAGCGATAAAAAGAAAACGACAGGTAACCGCGTTCTATGGTGTGTATCAATACATGCGTGCGTGATGTGGCTGTGGATGTTTAAACTGCCGTGTTGATATTCAAAGTCGAATGATAGTTCGACAGCTGGTATGGACTTGAAATTGCTTTTTGACATTGGGTGTTTTAAAACGCGTATGATTGACTTTGGTGTTGTTCAAAGGAAATACTGATTGAAATAATTTCAGCGTCATGATACTGTAGCTTGGAGTCTTGAGAATTATTGATGTAGAAGCATGACGGTGGGAAAAATACGATGTGGATCAAGACGACATTTATTTCACTATTCATAGTCTACATAGATTCACTGCAAGGCTGAGGAGAAGAGGAGAGATTTTTGTTTTTGGAATGACTCACTCCAAAGAGAAAAAGGCACACACACACACACACACACACACACAAAACACACACAAAAAAAAACTTGCAACTCCATAGATCAAGATGATGGGGAAGAATGTACAAACCTGTATATGACACAACACAGTAACTAAAAGTCACGAAAATGTTGGATAGAATGCGTATGTTTTGTGTATATTTTGCTTTTATAAAGTTGTTGAGTTTCCCGGTTGTCAGAGTGGACTGAAGTCGTAGAATAGGTGGACACCATGAGATTATTAAACAGGTTTTCTGTTCCGAGGTGTTATTCATATTCTAACGGAGAGGGCGCTATATTGCTAAAACGAAACGTACGCACTCTGACGCCCAGATTTTGTGAATGGTCGGCTCCTTGAAAAAAGCGCCGCACGGGCCAAGTGCTAAAAGCGCCGGGCAGCGGGCTTTTGAATGGGAGGATTTAAAAGAACGCGGCGAAACAATAGAAGACCGCTGAGCGGGAGCGCCGCTGTTTTCCTGGAGCGTGTAATCTGCCAAGGCGCCTTATGAATCGATCATCACTTTTCATTTGATGGTCACATTCCTTTCGGTTGCCACTTTTCATTTGGCTTAGGGCGGGGCCGCATGGGCCAATGGGGAACAGTTACGAAGTACATGTACGTACGTGCGTCTGGAAGTACTCTTGGTAGATTTATACTTCCACCGGCATTTTCTCCAAGATTGGGTTGGCAAGTCTCTGTGATTCTTGCGGTATACCTCCTGAAAGCTTTGGTATCTCGTTTAAGTATGGACAAGAGAATATAAAATTCTCTCATATTTGGGAATTACTGTATACATTTTGGTTTTTTTTTTTTTTTTTTGCACATTGAGCTGCATGTTGCACACAAGGAACTCCCTGATTTGATTGGCGAATGTTGACAGCCAAGATACGGCTTCAGTTCATCCCAAATACCGGATTTTGTTCTCTTTTGGGCTCATACCAGAAATAATCATGCTGGTCTGAAGAGCAGACATTTAACAATCTCCATATTTGGGTACACCTTCAACCTTGCATAAGTGGTTAAAGTCGAAGGTCTTCTCAAGTCCTCTTCTCTCTTATGCTATCGATTTTAATCCCTCATAAGTCTAATTCTCCCAAAAGTTAAGCTATTTCTTCAGTCCAAATAGATTTGACTTAGTTTGTTGACCCATTTCACATGACTTATATGTCAGTCCATCGTACACACAGCAAGACTCCAAGAGCCTTCCAGCACAGAGCAGAGGGTCTGAGCTAATCGTTAGTAGTCAGTACTTAAATAGCAGAACTCTAATAGATCCCCCCCCCCCCTTTAGCTGTGTACATTTACAAAGAGGAGAGCCCCGGGCAATGTGGTCGGTAAGCTCAGACTCATGACATCTCACTGACACTATAACAAACCCCTCTAACGTTAGTCTATACATTGTAGATCAGAGAGCTTCTAACGTATAGTTACTTCTAACGTTTAACGTTAATAAGCCTACTTCCAACTGCACTGTCTTGTGAAACGCGTGAAGTAAGGAGCTGTAGCCCACACCACATGCACAACCATAACGTACAGGTATATAAATTAGTTAACAGACTTGCACTCAGTCAGTCACACGAACGAAGCCATAACAGCCAAAAAAAAAAGGAAAAAAAAAAAAGGGTTACTACCATTACATACCAATATTCATTTGAAATTAAATTACTTACGGAGCTATCGCAGCCAGCCGTCTTTGATTTTCTTTGGCCCTCACTCAGATCTCCTACCAATCTTGGAGAAACTGCTGGTAAAAGTATTTATAGATCTACCAAGAGTACTTCCAGACGCGGCGCACTTACTTCGTAACTGTGTAGCACGCACCGCGCAGCCGCCGCAGATTGCATGCATGCAGCAGGTTCCCCATTGGCCAATGGCCCCGCCCTAAGCCAAATGAAAATTGGCAACGGAATGAAAAGTGGCAACCGAATAAAAAGTGACCATCAAATGAAAAGTGATGATCAATTCAAAAGTGGCAATCAATTTAAAGTGAAAGTGGAATGAAAAGTGACGACGAAAAATTTGAAGTGGCCACCAAATGCATAGAAACAACCACATCAAAAGCAACGGTCATCTGAATAGTGACAATCAGAGCTACAAGAGGTACATGTCAATCAAATCAAGTGATAATCACATCAATGTGACCACCGATCAAATCAAAAGTGGCTGCAATCAGATGAAAATTGACCATTATCAAATGAAAAGTGGCCATCATCAAATAAAACGTGGCTGCGATCAAAGAAAAAGTGACCATCATCAAATGAAAAGTGGCTCCGATCAAATTAAAAGAGGCTGCGATCAAATAAAAAGTGACCATCATTAATAGAAAAATGGCTACCAACAAATAAAAAATGGCTGCGATCGAATGAAAAGTGGTCATCATCAAATGAAAAGTGGCCACCATCACATCAAAAGTGGCCATCATCAAATAAAAAGTGGCTGCGATCAAAAAAGAAGTGACCATCATCAAATCAAAAGTGGCCACCATCAAATGAAAAGTGGCTGCGATCAAATTAAAAGTAGCTTCGATCAAATAAAAAGTGGCCATCATTAAATGAAAAGTGGCCACCATCAAATTAAAAGTGGCTGCGATCAAATGAAAAGTGGCCATCATCAAATAAAAAGTGGCTGCAATGCAATAAAAAGTGACCATCATGAAATGAAAAGTGGCAATCATTAAATGAAAAGTAGCTGCAATCAAATGAAAAGTGGCCATCATCAAATAAAACGTGGCTGCGATCAAAGAAAAAGCGACTATCATCAAATGAAAAGTGGCTCCGATCAAATTAAAAGAGGCTGCGATCAAATAAAAAGTGGCCATCATTAATAGAAAAATGGCCACCATCAAATAAAAAAATGGCTGCGATCGAATGAAAAGTGGTCATCATCAAATGAAAAGTGGCCACTATCACATCAAAAGTGGCCATCATCAAATAAAAAGTGGCTGCGATCAAAAAAGAAGTGACCATCATCAAATGAAAAGTGGCCACCATCAAATGAAAAGTGGCTGTGATCAAATTAAAAGTAGCTTCGATCAAATAAAAAGTGGCCATCATTGAATGGAAAGTGGCCACCATCAAATTAAAAGTGGCTGCGATCAAATGAAAAGTGGCCACCATCAAATAAAAAGTGGCTGCAATGAAATAAAAAGTGACCATCATGAAATGAAAAGTGGCAATCATTAAATGAAAAGTAGCTGCAATCAAATGAAAAGTTGCCATCATCAAATAAAAAGTGACTGCGATCAAATAAAAAGTGACTATCATCAAAGGAAAATAGCCACCATCAAATGAAAAGTGGCTGCGATCAATATGAAAAGTGGGCATCATCAAATAAAAAGTGGCTGCGATCAAATAAAAAGTGACCATCATCAAATGAAAAGTGGCCACCATCAAATCAAATGTGGCCACAACAAATCAAAAATGGCTGCGATCAAATAAAAAGTGGCCATCATCAAATAAAAAGTGACCGTCATCAAATGAAAGGTGGCTGCGATCAAATTCAAAGTGGCCATCATCAAATGAAATGTGGCCACCATCAAATTAAAAGTGGCTCCGATCAAAATAAAATTGTCCTTTGCGCGCGCACACTACGAACGCGGAAAGGGCAATTTTAATTTGATGGCCAGAACTGATTTGATTGCTGCCAGAAACCATTTGATGGCAGGTACTATCGAGAGCCATCACATAAAAAGTGACGGTGATCAAATGAAAAGTGACGGTGATCAAATGAAAAGTACCGGTGATAAAACCGTGTAGGCGACCAAATTAAGGTTGTCCTTTCCGCGTTCCATAGCTAGGAGCATGCCGTATAATTGTCAAGCGGAAAACTGTCTCGCCTCCCCTTTGATCATGATAGCGTCGGAAGGAAAACTTTGAAGGCGTTTTTCTCGAAACTCTGATTTCCTCAACCACTTGACATGCACTTATAAAATCATATCTCTGCAACTGAATACTTTTATTAGTTGTGCTATATATGAATTAAAGTTAAAGAGTAAGGCAATCATGTCATGCAATTTTAAGAAAATGTCCTTCCTCCGACTTTCGGATCCTTTTGTAGCAGGTCACATATATAACAGAACTGTAAATAGCGCAAGAACTACCAAGATGTTCGATTGACCAAATTGATAGCACTTGATGTGCACAAATTATGTTATTGTCTACAATGAATGATAACTCTCCCAAATCATTCACGAGTCCTTCTCAATGGTGATGTTGCAATCAACTATTTGTTTCATCATTATAGAGATTTACAGAGCCTACTTGAAATGAATTATATCCTCCTCCAGAATCAACTATAACTTTGCAAAATCAATTATAACTCTATCGCTGATCCAGAGTAAACTATTCTACAGACCGTCTGGGGGAACTCAGTTGTAAAGCCATTCTAACGAAGACAGATTATTGTTCACTTAAATCACCCGCCAATGATTTTTCAGGTCTATAGTTGGGGTCTCATCACAAACAATCGTCGGTCTAACTGCTAATTTTTCTATAATTTAGTTCCATTTCTAGCCCCCAATACAGTCTGTTTTGTGTAAGTAACTCACGATTGACATGCATCGCTTACTGGCAGTAGCTGTACTACGATAATTGTCTAAATCACCCGGCGCCTTGAGGGGATTGAGGAAAGGGGGGGGGGGGGGGGGCATAACGCGGTAAACCCTTCAAACCACCAATTAAATTGAACTGTATTAAATCGAACTGTATTTATCCATTCCCAAACAATTGCGAAGAAGAATAAAGCTAATACTTGAGGATAAGTAGCATTTTTTTTTAATTCGGAAATTTTGGTTTTATCGTTGTATACAATAGTTCATATCGATACAGCTCTAAACAACTCTCAAGACAGATTTCCCCAAAGCATTGGCCCATGACTCTACTGAATGTTCAATCCGTAGCAGGGAATGTTGACGACTGCTGCACTATTTTAGTGGAGGCGGGGGGGGGGGGGTGGGAATAACTCTTTGTCTGTAGAAAGACAGGTACGTTTGAAGGAATTGCTATTTTCTTTTTATAGAAAATGTGTTTGTATTGCCATGATTATTTGGTACAATGTAATGTCAATCGAAACCATATTTCTGTGTCTAACATAGACCAATAAAAATGAGTGAATGATGAATGAATGATGAATGGTAGAATTACGCTGCTACTTTATTCATGTCACATAACGCTAACATCATTTTCTGTCGATGATAATTTTAATGGTTATTACTGTAAAATACACTAACAACAAGGAGTGTATGCAGTGGGATTTCGCCATGGAACATCGCCATAGATGGTATGTTTCGGAAAGCGTTAAGACGTTGCTCCCCTACTGTGTTTGCTGTTGCTATACGACCAAAAATGGGATGAAAGAGAAACACCAGATGTTCCGCTGTCTGGTTTTCAATTGATTTCGTATCTCAGCCCTTACGTTGTGCAGCTGCTTAGAACTGTTGTGGTTACCAGCCATTTCAGATGCCTTACATCAATGCTACAACACAGTGCATGCTCCTGGTATGTGTACTGTCATGGTTGAATGAATGAAGAAAATTGATTATCGACACACTATGATTAAATTCTCAGACAAATATCACCATTCGTCATCCTTCAATGACGCGACATCAAAAGGGGAATATATTATGGTTTTAGAAAATAACGACATTGTATTTTTTTCAGGCAGGCTATACTCATTCTATCGTACTATAACGGGAATCTCCACTCCTTTTGTTGATATTACCTTGACAAATACTGCGAAATTAAACTAGCAGATTGGCATGATTTAAATGTAATTAAATGCACTGTCAAAAAACAAATACATTTAAAAAACAAACGCGTTAACCATTAATATGCTTTCAATAATGGAGAATTGTTACAGATCCATGTTTTGTGTGCCGTTATCAATTTCCCCATTAACTCTTAACACAAAATGTTAATTCTGTTAACTTGACATAGTACTTAATTATCAAGTCTTTCTTATCTAACACAATCCTAGGAACGAAACTTTACCATTGAAAGAGGAATTATGACCACTTTGCATTCTTTTTCCATAAATTCCCTAATTCGGTGCCATTTAATTTTGTCAAACTAAATTTGGCTACCAAATGTTTATGCTCAGAAACGCTCAATAAATATTGTTATTCAAAACGAAACTTTGTGCAATATGTCCGAATAGAAATTCAAGTAGCTCAAACATTTTAGTCAGAATGATGACCCTCAGGCTGATTTGTCGGTGTACTTGTTTCTTTATTCAGACTGCTTCTTGTGAAATAAGAGGGCTGCAAAACTCTGGAAGCATCACTCTGTGGTTACTAAGTAATCGTTTTCATTCTAATAAGCATCTCCTTGCTTTCTAAAATAGAAGATGTATGAAATATCTGTTAAGGTGTGTATATGCTATGTATATTCATGATACACTTGCAAGTATCAACAACGATTTTCACATAGCATTGTGGCCCAAAACGCTGCTTAGCGTAGATTTTTTATTTTTATTATTATTTTTTTTTTTGCGGGTAAATTAGAGGGGGTGGCGTGCTCATCCCTCCTCTACAGAAAGTCATGCTTAGTTGAATGCAAATGTAGTAGCAAATGAGATAATATTTTTTTCCAAGGCTATTTAAACTACTGACTTTAATTTTGGTGGCAAAGCTTTCGTAAATCTCTATCGATGTTTATAACAATGATCGTTACTATACATTGATTACATGCAGCACATCATCATCCAAAGCGGGGTGTATTCAGTTAAACTTCGTAAACGGACCAGCTCCAACCCTTCCCCCTCAAAAAAGTGGTATGTTCCAGAAAGCATTGACGTTGCTCCGTCGTATTATTATGATTGCCAAAATCAGTTAACAAAGGAACCACAATGCCCCGCTGATGTGCTGATAATAATGTCCGTTTCTCATGGACATCTTTGACATTCCATTGTACTTCCCCGCCTTTCCGTTGCTTATACATCGATGACGTTGCTTGTACCACAACAGTGAATGCTTCTGGTATGAGCGTGTCAATAGTTAGATTTAGGTAAGCCTTCTTGGAAATTGAATGAGTAGATGCGACCCTTTAGAATTCATGAAAAGGGAAATACTGTCTTCAAAATCTTGCATACCAGCCATCGTTTTACAACAATGTAACAGATATACGTATATGTGATGTACACGTAGTGATGACAAGTATAATCATCTTCCATATATATGATATTCTATATGAACAGTTTGTTTGCAAAAACCGATAAGTCCATTTTTGAAGATTTTGAACTACGGTCTCTGTCACAAAGTACAAAATAATACCTTTTTTAATGATATATTGGTCACTACATATGAAATTACTTCTTTTTTTAAGTTATGGTCAAAAGAAGTATTTTTTTTTAATTCTCTTTATTTTTCTGGACCTTTAATCGCAAATATCTCCATTTGACAAATATGGACTTATCAGTTTTTGCAAACAAACTCTTCACATTTTTTTTTATCGGTGTGTTTGATAAAGAACTACATGTACAAACGTTTGAATAAAAAAAAAAAACGAACAAGCATTGCCTTTTTCAGTAATAGTGAAAAAATACTAAGATATTTCAAATTCTTCTTCAATAAACTTTCTGATGCGGTATCACATGTCAAATTTGTAATGGCTAGAGAAAAACATCAAATCTTAATACTCAGAGACGTTCATTCAAAACTCAGCTTTAGAGGAAAAACTGTGTGCAATGTATCCTAGCTGAAAGTGAGCTTTATGACTCGATTTTTGGAATAATCGGTCATCAAGGTGTTTCTTTGATACATGTGGTTTGTTTTCTTTCAAATCAGTTCTTGACCAGGGAGAATGCTGTACCAAACTAATGCATCTCTGTGATGATATCGAAAATGAGGAAATACTTTATAGTTTGCATCATAGCACCACACGGGTAATCACACATCATGTTCGCCTGCACATCAAAAATATCAAAAAGAATTGTGGTGACACACCTAAGGTCTTAGGCATAGTCTTTTGTGGTCCCCTGTTTAAGGTGAAATTAAGATTTTAAATGTGTAAGGTAACACATGTTTTTCATCATATTGAAGAATATTAAAGCATCAACGATGTACCCAGTAAGAAGAGAATGTTAATGTTGATTGATTGGCATCTGCGACCAAAAAAAAAAAAAATAGTAACCATCATGACCAGTCCCAAAGGAGTTGAGGGCAGGCACTGTCAGTGGTGGTTGAAATATTGTGTCTAGTGAGCGAGCTTATAACAAAACTACTTAAAAACAAAACAAAATGTATTGACGTTCTTAACAAGACTATTTACGTTTTGTAAGGCTTCATCCTGAGCACGACTGAAATGAGTCGCTATTATAATTATTATCATTATCACCGTTGTTGTTACTTCTCCATCTAATATTATATTTATAATTCCGTGCTGTGTGAGCAATCTCACAGTATTTCCAACAACAAAAAAAGTCACCCATGTGCACACACACACAAACGAGTGTCATTATGTTTTTGTTTTGTTTTTTTGGCGTAATTGCCCTCTGCTATGGATGAGGCAAGTGTTGTTGCCTCTATCCAACCCCATTGTCTTTATTATTATCATTTGTTATTCTTATTCACATAATGTTAAAGGGTGTGTGCAGTTCTGGTTCAGGTGAGGATTTAGCATTTAACGTTTTGCGAGATATTCAGAAACCACTCTATGAGTTGTCAAAGAGCATGCAATTGTAAGGGGTATCAAAAGTTTATTTGATGAAAATCGGTTTAGGAATGGTTGAGATATCCAAAAACAAGGCGAAACAAAGAGATCCTACTAAAATTGTGGCCTGTCGCCTTTTATCATTATCATATTTTTGGATATCTCAGCCATTTGAAAACCAATTTTCATCAAACAAACGTTGAATCCATCCTAAAAGTACATGCTCATTAATATTTCATAAGAGGTTACTCATTACCTCACTTAGGAATGTTCAAAACATGAATCCCCACCTCAACCAGTACTGTACAGTCCCTTTAATATATATATATATATATATATATATATATATATATATATATATATGACTGCACCATAAAACAAACAAAAGTCGCCAAACATGATTTTTTTTTTTTTAGATAAGACTATATTCTGAAAGAGCAGACTCTAAACTTTAAAATGATGCATAACTCAAATCAAATGGACTTTCCTAAATATTGGAAAGAAAGCACAAACCCAGGGAAAGTGTAAACTGAGAAAAGAGGCTGTGAATTGCAGTGTCTATTCAAGCGCTTCATCTTTACCAAAAGGAAGTAAACCACCAGAGTAACAACAATGAAACGATTATTAGATGAAACTGAAATTAAACATCCCCCATTACCATATTCTGCCCATAAGTAATATCAACTTTCAAAGCAGTAGCACTATCCTTTCAAAAGTTATTAGAGTTGAAAGTGAAGAATGTGTACTAGGTTGTGTTTTTTTTTTCAGAAATGAAGACGGGACTGTAAAGACACACCTAATCACACTATTCTACCAAAACTGTAGCGTAGCCGGGGAGCGGTCCAAAAGCCTTAATTCTTGTGTCTACAGGTATGATGTGTACTATGTGTAGCAGCACATCAGCACCTTATCATAGCTCTCACATGCAGCCTATTTCATACACCACGTCTATATACGTGCATTCGGACTCACTAGGTGCATTAGAAACCAGGCATATTATTCTCCCAATCAACCATACAGCAACCCATTCACAGGGTCTAGTACCAAAGACTCTCAGTTGCAAGGAGGCTTGTGTGGAAACGACAGGCCGAAATACGGTTCAGTGCAGCATTGCTATTTTGTAGTTCCTGCTGTTACAACCGATGCTTTTCTCTCTGCTAAGCTCTGCTACACTGGCCTAGTGGTTCCCCATTAGTTGCAAAGTTATTCCTAAAGAGAGAGAGAGAGAGAGTGCTGTGGACCGCACTTACCCCCCAACCCAACTGAAAACTAGTGCAGTGAGCTCGCGGTATTTATACCCTCCCGAGCCAAGGTCACGTGACAAATCCTGTCTTATTAACCCATCATGTATCAAAATGTATTGGAGTACTACACAACCCTACTTCTATGGGTTAATAATTTCTGAGCTCTTTCCCCTAGTGTTTCTGGCCCTTTTCCCTACTTTGGACATCGTTAACCTTGGTTTCTGTACAGGGTGTTTCATAAAACTATAGGGTGTTCCAAAACCTTCTATACAATTTCTCCATTTGAAATGCACGGGGGTAAACTTTATGGAATTTTTACACATGTTCAGAAATTAAGGGCACGAGCCGCATATTTTAAAGGTGCTCTACCGCATTTTCGCCACACTACCCCCTCCTTAAAATGAAACCTACTCCTGGAGGTTGGTGTGGAATGTTTTGTCATTACTCTCTCCATTATCAACTGTATCAAAAATCAAACATATCAAGTTATATTCCCACTATCATCCTGTACTTCCCCTATGAGCTTTTGGATGTAAACAGAGCTTCCATATTACAAGTTTTGGTGGGACATTTCTCCTCATTCCCAAGCCGAAATGTTAGGACATAGTTGGGTTTTCCTGTAATTTGCTTCATCTACCAATTTCTCATTTATATAAACTGGGAACAAAATCAAACTTTTCCAAACAATATAATTTGGGACCTCCATGATTCGGGCTTACAGGTTCAAAAAGTATCCAATTCAACAATGAGATTTATGTCTATACTTTCTTCGTCTTCTTCTCTTCTTCATCTTCTTCGAGAACTTAAATTTCTTCTATGTCTCATTACATGCATTATTTAACATCTTAGATTTTCTTCTTCAATTCTTCTTCTAAAACGGGCACGGTAGTCACCGGGGTTTGTGTGGTCGATAATCATTAGCTGCAAAACCAGTGTGTGTGTCGTTGGTCATCCTCTGCTGCATTTCCCAGGTTTGTGTCGTTGGTTCTCAGCAGCTAACCAGGACGTGGGGCTAGCTTCGTTTTATAAAATAATCCAAAATGTTTTTATTTTCTTTTTCTGTTCATTCTTTTTCAAACCAAAATTGCCAAAATAAATCAGGATACAATTTGCGGTTGGATGAGTGTGGACCAGTGTCTGTATGTTAAACAACACACAGGGAAAAGTACTACCACTCCTCTTCCGAATTTGGATATAATACCACTACGTATTAACGTCGGAGGACGATCACTGCCACTCGCACATTAGTCTCGTCCATCAGACCCGTAACGCTTTGGTTTCCTTCTCGGGTGGAGAAACAATCGACATTCGTCTTCATTGGTAGGAGTTTGTTTCTTGGGTGTTTGCCTTCTTGCCGGTTTTGCCGGTTTTGCCGGGATTCTGTCTCTGAAAAGTCGCAGCCTGTCCCGATGTAAAATTTTTGGCTTCCCTACTGGATTCTTCTTTACTCGATAGGTTACATCACTCAACTTATCGAGTACTTTATACGGGCCAAGCCAATTTTGTCTCAGTTTTGGAGAAAGTCCCTTCTTTGTTGCTGTATTGATTAGCCAAAGTGCATCACCCCTTTTCAATGGATTGGATACCGCCCTTCTGTCGTACGTTGCTTTCTGGCGAGTGCTGCTCCCCCGTATGTTTTCTCTCGCCAGATCGTGTACTTTCCTCATTTTCGTTTCCAGCGTGTATGCGTAGTTAGTTTCTTCTTCAGTGTCTGTGCTTGTTCTGATAGTAGAACATCAATTGGGAGTTTCACACTTCTTCCCAGCATCATTTCAAATGGTGAGAATTTAGTAGTGTCTTGAATTGATGTCCGGTAAGTCATCGTCACGTATGGGAGCCATTCGTCCCAGTCTCTTTGGTCAGGCGCTACGACTTTTGAAAGCATTGCCTGGAGTGTCCTGTTAAATCGCTCGACCATCCCATCTGATTGAGGGTGAAAGGGTGTGGTGTGTGTCTTGTCTATATCCAGCAGTCGACAAACTTCTTTGAAGAGGTTTGACTCGAAATTTCTTCCCTGGTCGGTGTGGATTTCCACTGGTATAATAAACCTACAAACGAACTCTTCTACCACCACTTTTGCTACTGTCTCTGCTGTTTGATTGGGGATTGGGAAAGCTCCTGTCCACTTTGTGAAGTAGTCAGCTACTACCATAATGTATTTGTTTCCGTTCCTTGACGTAGGAAGTGGTCCCATGATGTCGATAGCTATTCTATCCATTGGCTTTCCGACGTTGTACTGTCTCATTTTGGCTTGTCTGCGTTGAGATACCTTCTTTGCTCCTCCGCAGATTTGGCATTAGTTACACCACTCCTCCACATCTCTCCGGTAACCGTACCAGTAGAATCTCTCTTTTACTCTCTGCCCTGTCCGTGTGATTCCAGTATGGCCTGTCATTTTGTGATCGTGGAGCTGTTTTAATGCTTCTGCCTTTAGATTTTCAGGTACAACGAGCTGCCAGATTATTCGACTGCCATCTTCACTCTCCCATCTACTGTAGAGAAGACCATTCCTCAGATGCAACCTGTCCCATTGCATCCAATATGCTTTGAGTTCTGGTCCTTCCAGTGACACTTCTTCCCACGGTGGTCGATAATCTGCCTGTTTCCAAGACATAACATTCCGAAGACACCTGTCTTCTTGTTGATCAAGCATCGGCCACATGCCCAACTCTCCAGCCCCCTATACCAGAGCAATTATCCGGTCTGTCCTGAGCGTCCTCAGGCTAACCCGACTGTATCCCCACACTGTGAACCCTGACATTATTCCCATGAGCTTCCTGCTTATCATCCGAAGCCTCTTTCTGCTCACAATGCTTACAGTCCACGCATGGTCTACGTGAAAGTCCATCAGCGTTCCCATGTGAATTTCCTGCTCTATACTGGATCCGAAAATTATAAGTACCGAGGAGTTCAAGCCATCGTGCTACTAGCCCCTCCGGGTTTTTAAACCCCATCAACCACCGCAGTGCCCCATGATCAGTCCGGATCAGGAATTCTGCTCCATAGATGTAAGGGTGAAAGTGTTTCACTCCCTGAACGAGTGCCAACAACTCCTTCCTAGTCATACAATACTGCCTTTCTGCTCTATTCAAGGCACGGCTGAAGTAAGCTACAACACGTTCCTGGCCATCTTGTACCTGTGAGAGTACTGCGCCGATTCCGTCATTGCTGGCGTCTGTGTCAATGATGAAGGGATCATCATCACGTGGAAATGCGAGGATAGGTGACGATGTTAGGGCGCGCCTGAGTGTTTCGAAAGCTTGCTCGCAGTCTTGCGTCCCTCTGAACGGAGCGCCTTTCTCCGTTAACTTGTACAGGGGTCTTGCAATGCGCGCAAAGTCTTTCACAAAGCGCCGGTTGTAGGAACAAAAACCGAGGAAACTTCTGACTTCCTTCACTGTTTTTGGTCTCGGCCACTCATTCACTGCAGTAATCTTGCTTGGGTCCGTTGCTATGCCATGCTCAGAAATGATATGCCCGAGAAATGGGACTTGGTGCCTGAAGAGAACACACTTCGAGGGGGATAGTTTCAAATGAACATCACACGGTCGTTGGAATACCTCTGTGAGTCGCTCTAGCTCTGGTTCAAAAGTCTGTCCGAATACAATGATATCTTCTAAGTACACCAAACATGTCTGCCACAGGTGACTGTAGACCATGCAGCACTTGCTCCATCAATCGTTCGAACGTTGCTGGTGCATTGCAGAGTCCGAAAGGCATTACTTTGAATTGGAATAGCCCTCCCTCAGTTACGAATGCGGTCTTTTCCTCGTCATTCTCATCCATTTCAATTTGCCAATAGCCACTAGACAGATATAAAGTCGAGAACCATTTTGTTCCTCCGACCCTATCGAGCGAGTCATCTATTCGTGGAAGCGGGTAGCTGTCTTTCTTGGTTATGTCGTTGAGTCTGCGATAGTCTACACATAATCTAGTTGATCCGTCTTTCTTTTTGACGAGCACCACTGGAGACGACCATAGGCTAGAGGAAGGTTCTATTATTTCTTCCTTCAGCATTGCGGAGACTTGTTCTTTTGCATCCTCCCTCTTGTGAATAGGTAGGCGCCTTGCGTGTTGTCGAATAGGTTCAGATTTTTCCGTGTTTATTGTGTGTTTCACAATGCCAGTTCTGCCTATATCGTTTTTGCCAGTGGAGAAGATGTCTTGGTAATTGTGTAGTAATGATGCCACTGCATTCCGTTGACTAGCATTGAGTGTTTCTGTACTTGCTTCCAGCAATTCCTTCAGATATTCGGGGACATGCTCGCCTGTGTTGTCCTTGCTTGTTCTGATAGATTCTTCTGTAGTCTCGTCATTGGCTAGCATCTCATCTACTTCCTGACATGTTGCTACCCTAGTGTTCTTGTATATCGTCTGTGTCTCTTCAGCAACGTTTGCTATCATTGTGGGACTGTGTCTCTGCCTGTGCCTATTAGTTCTCTAACTACTAATAGTGGGTATTTCTCCACGAATTTCTCATTCGGCTCCATAATCATACCATTCGGTAATGTGGTTGGTACCCCATCTAGTCTCCCTGGAACAATGATCTCTTCTCCTGCCTTAATGCATATTGTCTCTGTTAAACGCACTGTGTAGACGGTTGGGTAGTCATGCTGCTCTGCATCAATAATTTCATCTCCAACCCGAACCATATTCTGACTTGGTTCAATCGTACATTTGCAAAGCTTTAACAGATCCATCCCGATAATTGCTTGTGGCTCTATGTCAGCCATCCAAATGTCATGACGCAGGGTGACATTTCCAATTTTTATGCTCATTATGCCCTTCCCTTGTATTGGTTTGGTTTCCCCATCTGCCATGGTCATGTCTACATCAGTCTACTGTAATTCAGGCTTTTAATTTGGTTCGAATTTCTAAAACGCCCTTGTACTTCGTATTGTTGCATTTGCTTCCGTATCTACCAAAGAGTGGATTTCTTGCCCATTGAATTCTACAGGTATAATGATGCCGTCTGTTTCTCCACTGCAAAATCGTGTAAACACTGTATGGGGCCGTGAGCTATCTACTGCCGGTCCCCGACCCCTGGACTCGGCTGGGCTGAGTTTCTCTGCCTACTTTCTGCAGTTCCACCGTGTTGTGCATGCATTCTGCCTCCGGGGCTCTGGCTCTTACAGACTTTCTGCAAATGTCCAAGTCTTCCACATTTCCAGCATCTCGGTGAACCAGATGAACGCCCGCCCATTTGTTTGGGCTCAGAATCTCTGTGGAAGCCAGTATTTTTCGCACCCCTGCCTTTGACAGCTCTGCCATAACTGCAGCTACAATTTTCTCCACTGCATCTGAAGTAATGACTGCTCCATCATCTTTTACAATGCCCATCTTATTTCCACGTTAGCGTTAGGGACCTGTTTCCTTTGTGGGAAATTTCGCCTACGCTCTGCTATTTTGGAAAGCCTCAACTTCTACAGCAGCCCCAATAGCCTCCTTAAGTGAAGTAGGATGAGCGTTATACACTCCAAATCGGATATTAGGGTCCTGAATCGCATCTATGAAATGGTCTTTAGCTACAACATCTTGCAGCTCCGCCTTTGCTGTAGGATGCGCCCTCCTAGTAAGGTGCCGCACTGCTTGCACTAGCTCTGGTAAGGATTCATCCTTCATCCTCCTCCTGTTTCTTAATTCTACGCGATGCATCTCGGTTTGGTTTTCAGGTTGAAACCTAACATTTAGGGCAGCCTCCAATGACTTGAAATCGTGCCTTTTCTCTGATTCGAGATCGCTCAAGACGGCTCGAGCATCTCAACTCAAACTGGCTGCTAGCTGCATTGATTTTGTCTTGTAACCCCATCTATTCAGTTCTGCAATAACATCAAACTGGACTGCAAAATCATCCCAAGCTGGTGATCCGTCATAAGTGGCAGCCTTAGCTGTGTTACTGCGTTTGTTTTGGGGAGCTTTGTTCTGCTTTAAAAGCCTGCCAATACTGTAGCCAAATCCTCATTTTCCTCCCTGTCAGATACATCTGTTTCCGATGAATCTCTGACTTCATTACCCTCATCTTGCCTGCCTTGTGATTGAAAAATAATTTCATCGCTTTCCATACCTGAACTGCCAACTACATTGTCCATTGTGATAGTATGGGCTCCTATCACTGGATCTTGGGATTTCAAAACGCTTTCCTCAACGTATATCCCTGTATACTCCAATTGCCTGTTTCAAAATCTTCCCAAAATCCCACCGCTGCCACCAATTTTCGTACACACTAAAAACTAGCGGTACATTTGGGGTAGGCGTTTCTGCCTGTGTGCCAGTATCGGGCTTGCGAGCAAGTAAGTTCGTCTAGGAGTACTCGTTGGTGCGGGAACGGGTAGGCATCCTTGAGCGTAGGTCTTCCTACTTGTCGTTACCCTGAATAGTCTTGTAACAAAGACCAATTATGCATGTACATGTTACATTACATCTTGGAAGACTTGGTGGTGGATACAAAGGTTATTTCAAAGAACACATTTTACATATCTTGGTATACATAAAACTTGCAAGTATGTGTTTTAAGACAAAGTGTCAATACACCTGTAATCTTGGAACTGTTTTTCGGAGGCTTTACGATTATCAAATTCACGTTCTGATAACGAGAATACCTACCGCCAAACTGGTTGACCAATAAGCGAAAAGAAAGAAATCAATTCCTGCGATTATCAAACACCAGTGTAATTTTCTGAATGACATACCCAATTAATAGACGAAATCACATTAAAAATTACTAAAAATGTTTACAAAATATTTATAATGATGTATTTACTTAAAAATTTACGTATGATTATTTTAGTTATTCTTTTTTTCCCCTCATCTGTACAACTAGCCAAATTGGCCACTCATTCAAATGTCTGGAGCGGCGACGACGTACGTGTCGCCGAGTGGTAGATTTTCACGCAGGATGATCGCGCTGCATACAGATTACACGTAACCGAATGTCGAGCAACTTTTGTATTGATCCAAAATGTGTCGATCATCAAGTGTATCAATCTGACTAGCAAGATTAAACATTTATTATCGCGCTTCAGCTGGTAAAAAAACGTGCAACTGTAAGGATCTTCAATTCAAGCACGCAGTCGACAGAAGGCCATTAACTGATGCACAACTTCGGCACTAGACCAGACGTGTTGACCACTTCTCGTAATGTCACGGTGAGTGAGTGTATGTCGATGATCATGACGGATCACAACTGACTTAGAGTCTGTCTGAGGATCTAAAAACATTGTTAGCTAGAATGTTCTTAGTATATAGTGTGTAGACCACTAACAGTTCTAAGGCCTGTTTGTCGAAATGTTGTTTATACCAAGTCCCAACAATAACACTACTACAGCCAAACTATACAGGTCAGGTCAGAGGGAGTGCACTGCACTGTACTGTATTGTATAGTGTCTATGTGACAGTACACCATTATCGAGACAATTGTGCATGCCACAAAGCAGTTACTAAGTTAGGTTAGTGAGTTACCGGTACTATGATAATGGTACCACTGCCACAGCTTGAAAATTATGCCAGTTGACATCTAACAGTTTTTTGTTTTGTTTTGATGTCAGAACAAAGACAACTAACATGACTAACCTATTAATTTATGTTGATCTCAATTCACAGCATCAATCCTTGATCTTTCTTGAAACATGTCTAATCCTATGTACCGGTAGCAGCTGCACACAGCTAGACTTGGCTGGGCTGCTATAATACTAGTAAATGTATCGGTGAGGTAGAGTACAGTCCTGTCGCTGTAGTCTACACAACGCCATGGCTTGCCTGGCGTCTGGTTGGGTTAGGGTTGTGCTAACTGCGACCGGCAGCCCCATATACGCATAGCGTACATTTGTAATGTGGCTGCGGACTGTGGCATTCAGGATCATGACAGCAGGGTATAGTTCCAGTAAAATTTATGAACCTATTGTTGATGTCACTTGCAATATTCATCAGTGCATTCCTACCTTCGCAAACTTTTATTCTTATTGGAAGCAGTTGTGACCCGAACATTTTCCCTTTCTGAATTTACAAGTTAGGCAATAAACACTTACAAGAAACTGATGTAAGACCTAAACTTCACATTATAATGCTACCAGTTACACATTTCTTTTTGTTGTTGTTGTTGTTATTTAGACAAGCAGCTAAATGCAGCTGTTCCACTACCAAGCTGTGGATAACTTCATGTCACATGTGAATGGATGTGACAAAGGTGAGGAATACATCTGTTCTAACCATCTGGAAGTCAGTGGAGAGCAAAAATTATTCAAGAACTCTTCAAGGACGTTATCAAGCATACTTGGTACCCGTAATGGTAAGTCTTTTAATGACACATAAGTACTGTAGTTAAAACGAGAAAGAACCATGCAGAGCACAATACTACATGATGTACACGTAGTTACATGAGTTCAGCCCTTGGTCTTACTATCATTTGATAAATTGTGACTTGTAACACCAGAAGATGCATGTCCATTTTTGGGTAGGGCCTATACTTATTAGCACTACTGATTGTGTGGCAGTGGCATGATGGCCCCATGACTGCTGGATGTAGCATCCGTTAACAAGTGGCAAGATACATGTATGTGTGGTCCATGATAGGCTGTGAATTACTATAAATTCTCATAATACCTTTGCAGAAAGAATGACTTAGCAAGTATTGTAAATTATGATTTTCCTATTAGATTATATGTAGGACGTATATGACATGATTGTAATTCCTATGAATAATCAATCAGATAAAGTGACCAATTCCTTTATCTCAAATGAGGTAAACTGTCCACTTTTTCTTCCTGTTTTCTTTTTCTCTGTCCATAGATTCACACTTGGGTTCTCTTCACCCTTACAATACTCTGAAGCTGCAAGGACTCTCATCAAAAGGGCCCCCATCTTGGAAGACCCTGGCTGTAATACCACAGGTTTGTGTAAAGTGAAATATGATTTGAAAGGGAATGAGTCCATATTTGATTGGATATTTTGTCACAAAATTAGAAGAGCCTTTGTACATTCCAAATGTTTTGTGGAAAGTAAATGTTTATAGAGTTGTAAGTTAACTATTTGCCCCCCCCCCCCAAAAAAAAAAAGGGGGGGGGGGTTGATAGTTATTATTGAAGCAAATGTGATAAGTTTTGCAATTATGCTGCTTCTTCATTTTTCGCATCAACCTCAAATAATATAAAAGGTGATGGTAACGTCGAGCATAGGTAATACATACTGTAGTAACATTTTCAATGTAAACCAGGGTTTGAAACTAACTGATAATTTAATGTTTTTGAATGTTGCACTTTTGATTGCAATTAATAAAATGTGAATAAAAGTTTGTTTGTTGTTATTAACAAATTTGTTGTGAATTCATTCCTCACTATTTGTCCAGGAACCTGCGGGACCACATCCAACGATAGGGACTTTTCGATTTCCCCTCCTGAATGTCGACGTCGAAGTAATGACGTCGTTTTAAGGAACTGTGCATACTCCATGTTCTCCAGTACATCCCAGCGCATGAATCGCAAACGCGTCTGCCAAGGATCTCATGGCCACCTATATTCAGAACACGAGTGATGTCATCACTTAGTGCAACCACTCGCCAGCCTGTTGGAGGGAAGGGAGCCATGACGTCGTAGCAGTACGTAGTGAACGACGTGCACTGAAAATCAAAATGGGCAATATCATCCCAGATGTGACAAGCGAACTGTAGCAATCTGGAACCACTCTTGTACAAGAAAGATGGCCATGTCCACACAATCAAAAAGTCCCTATTAGTAATATGTGGGATTCCTCTTGCACCAGATGGCCTTCTCGTGGAGGTGGAAGGAACAGTTCTCGCGTCTGCACCTGCACCAACATTTCTGCAGGGGTTGCTTCAACTTTGGCTGTGTAGTGCACATTTGGGCTGGAATATCCCAACACGAGAGCGCACCAATATTTCATCCAACCCTGTCTCACAAGATTAGGATATATTACAAGTAATTGTCATTCAAGGTACAGAGATTGATCAACTGAAATATCCCAGTAGATTCAGGTCGATTCTGGAAATTGCTTTGAATATTTCCAGCAATTCGTTCTTTAAGATAGGAAAGTTGATTAACGTTATATCCCAATAAATTCATGGTGGTTTTACTTCTTCTGGCCCATTGATAGGACAGAAACCTTTTACCTCAGCTGAATTTAGGCAACAAATTCTCATTTGGAGCTTTAATGTCTCAAGTATGTTAACTTGAATTTAAAAGAATATCCTTAAATACAATTTTTGTTTTGCTGCTTACAATGATTGTATGTCTCTGGCCTCTTAAAGGGGAAGGCTAGTAACTGATCAGTGGGAATCAGTGGAAATGCTGGGAGATGATTGTTCCAATCCTTATGGGATTCATTCAAGAGTTCATTATATATCTATTGTTGTGTGAAATTGATTTGCTTCAGAACGGTCTCATATTCAAGTAATGTGCAGATTAATGCTCCGTCACTGACCAGGGATGCTAACCTGGAAGCATTAAACTGCACATTACTTGAATATGAGACCATTCTGAAGCAAATCATTTTCACACAACAATAGATAATACAATGAACTTTTGAATGAATCCCATAAGGATTGGAACAATCATCTCCCAGCATTTCCACTGATTCCCACTGATCAGTTACTAGCCTTCCCCTTTAACACTGAGGTTAAAGTGTGATTTCCATCATAGTTATGAGCAAGGAAATCTTTTCATGTTGCTTGAATTCATTGCAAATCATAGTAAAGGTTGCCTTCCCTGTTTGAGGTACTCTATGTACACATGCGCCAGATGCAGTATCAATTGAAAAATCTGTTATAAAATGTGTTTGTAGTGTACATATTCTTTGCAGGCGGAGCCTACTAACTTGATACAGGAATATTGGCAACTGAAGCAGTTCACCAAAATGATACTAATCCCAAGTGCTGACCATACAAATATAGGTTGACTGCAGTGTATATTTTTACAGCCAAAGGAGAGTCAAGAATTTCTAAAGGTTCAGATGGTAGTGGAAAACTAAATCACTCTTGAGGTTTTTACATTGCGAGTAACAGGGTGAGGATTTGGTCACTTTGAATTATATACCTGCCCTCTCTTTACTTATATCGAAGTTAAATCTCCAAGCTCACACAAAAGCAAAACACAAACTTCCACATAGCTTCTATGTACAATAGGATCTTACGTGTTTCCCAGTAATCTACATCAAAAGCACTTTTCTGAAAAAATGCATGAGCATGAGCTTTACTTTCATGAAGATTCCTGTCATTGCCACTGCCGTTTCTAAATCTATATTTTCTTATTTAGAATGAATATGAAGTGCAATCAACCTTGCTTAATTTGACCTTGCGTAGATCTAGCGATATTCAGTTAAGTTATTTATTTCCTTGAGAGCATTCACTACATTTGAACAGTGTGTTGTAGTATGTTCGAACAGATTGATATACATACAGTAGTACCTACGGTGTACGAGACATGAGCAGACAATTGAATGGTTTGCATGACATGGCTGCACACTAACCCATCTTTTTTTTTTTCTTTTTTTTTACTGGCCATACCCATCTATTTGACCAGTAGGTACCCAGTTTGTCCATATTTAATGGTCCATTCCTGAACAGTTACTGGTCCAAAGGTGATTTTCACTGGTCCTGGACTGTTTTAATAGTGCCAGTGGGCAGTGTTGTGCAAAGTGAGATTACCTCAACAGATGGGAGAACTGTAAGGAGATTGCCATTAGATTTAGCCTGATGGTCAAAACTTACTTATGTGATCCTCATCCAAAAGTTACTCTTCAGTGGTGAACTGATAGAGAAGACCATGTTAACCCATTGAGGACGGTTTGATTTTGCTACAACACACATTTCCCATAGACATTTGCCTCAGTATACTCATGACTTTTCAGCGGGTTCACACATCATCATTTTTTTTTTTTTTTTTTTTTTTGGGGGGGGGGGGGGGTCATGACTTCTCTTCAGTCGGATATAAAGCTGTATTTATGCAGCGTGCAAAACAAGCACTCACTACATGGATTTGATACTACATTATGATATGACCAGTGTGCTGTTACATAATGAAGATAATCTCTTTCACTAAATGCACAAGTATATAAAATTGTGTTCTATAGGAAGAAATATCGTACTTTAAAATATAATTGATGGTGACAAACAGTGCGATAATAATACATGTACATGCAGTACGTCTACTACCGCCATCCAATTCATATCTGTGGCCTACCCATTTCTTAATGGTGCATAATCTGTTTACTTTTTTTCTGAGATACAAATGTGTTTCTTGTGTGAAGAGCAAGGGGTATCACTTTGGTTTAATCAAAACTCAGTGTACATTGTCTTATAATGCGTCAAGTTGAATGTAGTTTTCTTCGTGACAGAGTAAGAGGAATTTTGATAAGCACAGGTAGACAGACATTTACAGTGTATTGACAGTACACTAGGTATCTATTACTGCGAAGAAGTGGATATACACATGGGACATAAAATCTGTTCATGTGCATTATGAAAGCAAAGAACTTTCCTCGTTCCCCAAATACCTGCTTTCTTAGACTATAAGACTCTCTCTTAGCTATTATCCAATTAAAATTAGTTCAAGGAAAGTAAACACTCAACACATTTGTGACACTTGTAACATTTTTCATTTTACTATTTTGCCACTTATGTGAAACTGTCGTCACACATCAAGACATAACATAGACCTATTGGGAGAAGCGTGCATTATGGTGGATGTATACCACTTACCATAGCAATATTTCTAGTTTTACATGTATTCCATTTCTCTTGAAATTCAAAAGTAAAGGTTTAAAAAGGCCATTTCAAAAACAAAACCCTTCTTAATTCAGAGCAATTCTGATATACTTGTTTCATTTTGCCCTTTTGATGCCAAATTTCATTCCATATTTACCTAAAAGTGCCACAGTGTTTTTCTGTCAAAGATTTTACCTTTGATTTAAAGATTATGAACAGCTGTTTCTATAATTTAACTGAAGTGATTTACAAACAAATTAACCCTAACTTACCTGGGGGGGGGGGGGGCCATAATGGCCCCCCCCTCGACAAATTCCGCGACCATTCCGGCGTGCAAAATTTTTTGACCGCGCCGCTCGCTGACTTTTTACTTTCAAGTCTCGCGCAACTTTTGAGACCAAATTTGTTGCGTCCGGGCATACCGTTCCGAAGCCACGCCCCTTCAAAAAATTTTCGTCAACCCCAAAATCGCTCAAAAACGTGATTTTGTGTACAAAGTCAATACAAATTGTGTTTTTTCAATTAATTCATATAAAGATTCATATTTTTCATTTTAATGGCTGAAATCAATTCATTTTAGTATAGTTATGCTTCAAAAAATGTGTATAACAAATTCTGTTGAAAAAAACAACAAAAACAAAAGTTCGAAAAAACAATGAAATACATAAAAAATTGATAAAACAATAAAAAACATAAGAAATTAATTTTGATACTGAATTTTTTTTTACGCGCCAATGTTTGGAATGTCACTAGGAATATTTACACCAAAAATCAGCATTCCATAAGCTTTTATAAGCCAATTACAGACGAAAATGAGGTCTTTTGCATATATTTGCATAATTAATTGATTTAAAATAAAAAATGCTAATTTTTTGAAAATCTAACTTAGCAGTCTTGTAGATTACATCCGGCTTTATGTTCATGCAAAATTTTGCGGCGATCGCGCGATCAACGGCCGAGATCTGATGGGGGGGCCATAATGGCCCCCCCCCCAGGAATTCAAGCTTGCTAAATAGCCCAGGTAAGTTAGGGTTAAATCAAGTGATATTTCATTTGATATGATTGTGTACGATGTTCAATGTGTGGACAAGTGAAAGATGTTCTTCAAGCCAACTTATGATTCATGAGAAATTATGGAAATGTGAATTTTGAGCATGTATGGATTTCATGGCTGTGTAATCTCAATTATTATTTGAGTGTGTATTATGACATATTTCTTTGTTGTGCAATTGTTATGTATTCCTGTAGGTACCTACACTGTTGTACATTGTGCCAAAGATAAGCAGTCTCAACTACATGTACTGCATAAGCTGTTCGTCTTTGCGTACATAAATATTTTTGTGAATGAGAAGGTCACAGGAATTGTCACAAGATCTTATTTTCGTGAATTGACACTGAGACCATCTTAAATGCACTAAATATTATACCCCAGTAGCGCTTGGTGAGAATTTTGCTTGGTAAATTTGCCAACCAAAAATGATTCACAAATTCACAAAAATGGCAACTTATTTGGTACAGTGCACTACTACATCGTGTACATGTATATTTTTAAATGCAACAACCTTATTCGTATGTACATTGTATAGCCCTCTGTGTTTGTAGTGCAATTTCAACATGTGGATGCTTTTGCTTTGTTATAAGTTTCCAGTAAATAAAGCATATAATTTGTACATTGTATATCAAGGAAAAACACCTTAGCATGTCTTATACATACAGTTGTATGCTGTAAACTTACTCTCATAGATTGCATGCATGTGTTTGTGTGCGTGTTTGTGTGTGTGTCATATTGTTTACTTAGGCAGTCACATACCAAATATAGGAGTACAAATATGTACCCCTAGTGGTACATATGCTTGTCCCTATACAAGGAACCCTAGAAGTACTCATCTGTACCCCACACAGGGGTACTTATATGTACCCCATACAGAGGAACATATAAGTACCACCTAAGGGAACATATAAGTACCTATGATGATACAAATGAGTACCCTTAAACGTACAAATAAGTACTCCATAGGGTACATATCTGTACCCCAGGTAGGGGTACTTATATGTACCCCTGTATGGGGTACATATAAGTGCCGCTAGGGTTCCTTGTATAGGGACAAGCATCTGTACCTCTAGGGGTACATATTTGCTCTCCTATTTTTTAGTGTGTAGCGTACCCGGGGAGCGGTCCAAGAGCCTTAATTCTTGTGTCTACAGGTATGATGTGTATTATGTGTAGCAGCACATCAGCACCTTATTCATGTAGCTCTCACATGCAGCCTATCTCATACACCACGTCTTTATACGTGCATTCGGACTCACTAGGTGCATTAGAAACCAGGCATATCATTCTCCCAATCAACCATTCAGCAACCCATTCACAGGGTCTAGTACCAAAGACTATCAGTTGCAAGAAGGAGGCTTGTATATTGAATATTGTAGTTCCTGGGCAGTGTTTTATCAAAAGATAAATTTAACGTTAAGTCAAAATAATCTATGATTAACCTCTCAAATCAACTCTAAGTCCACTTAATCTACGATTAACTTCAAAGTCCACGTGAAGTCCGTCTTATCAAGACACCCAGAGTTGACATCAACTCCAACTTCCTAAAAAAATCAATACATAAGTTTTCTCAACCGCTCCAAATCTATGATTAACTTAACAGGTGATAAATATCAACCTTAGGTAGAAACAGTCTAGGTAGACTGAATTGTAAGGCAATTTACAGAAGAAAGATGACTGTCACACTTTCCTAGTCCAGCTGGGGTCTTGTCACAAGTGTTTGTCTGTTAAATGCTAACCTTTCTCTAACATTTTGTTCCGTTTCTTTCATGTAATTATGGTCTTTTCCTTGCATGAAATTCACGATCGGCACGCATTGCTTACGCGACTGCTGCACGCAAACAAAGCTATCGCCAGCAAGCAAGTAACCGAGTACAGTACTGAAACTGGAACCGCGTCTGTGTGTAATGCATATCTTGCCAAAGTAAAGAACCCATATGCGAGGAAACCAGTGATTTCTGACGTGCGTAAGCCTACGTAGAGCTAGTTCGGCAATACATACTAATTAAGAGTTTAGTAGGCATATACAGAAAATAAAGAGTAATTCTATATAGCACCGAGTACGACAGTGACTTCAGATAACGTTCAGCGAGTCGTTTGTACTTACTGTAACACGTAGTGGCGTACTGCTGATTAGAGCGTCTAAATTCGATCTAGAATTTCGACATGTTGATGATTGTAGACTCGCGATCTATTCTTTACAAAGCCCCTGCGCCGTAGAGGTAAAAACAAGCTACTGTAGTCACCACACTCTCACAAGTTTCCATAATCACATAATCCTACACTTGTTGTGGACTTGAAACAATGCATAGTGGTAGGCCTACAAGACCTTCACCTTGGAAAGTCAGTTACTGTACGTTTTTAGATCCATTCCAATGAACACGTGAGTGTTTTAATAATCCTAAGTATGTGCGGAATCTTTACGGTACGCGCGTACGCAGATTTTCGTTGAGCTCGGGATGTGCTAGATCTATCGACCTACTTTTTTCAATACAACGCAAAACGGCGTATTTTGCGGTTTTGTTGCAAACTTAATACTTCTAATTCTGCGGCTGTTTAGCGCTAATAATACTGCGTCGCACTAGCAGACTACGAATCCGTGGCCATGGCAACAATCATGTTTTTGTTGTTTGTTTTGCTTAATGTATTGTTTTGTTTTTAAGCAGACAGTACCGGAAACCAGCCTCGTCTCGTGTTTTTAGTTTTGACTTAATCAATAATTAAGTCATGGTGATGAGCTATAACTATAATCGACTATTAAGTCTCTTGGTAAAACGGAAACTTGCAGTTGATTTAAAGTTATAGCAGACTTCAAGTTGGATAAAGTTCGCGTTGATTTCACAATCAACGCTAACTTTATCTTGATAAAACAGGGCCCAGCTGTTACAACCGATGCTTTTCTCTCTTGTAAGCTATGTTACACTGGCCTAGTGGTTCCCCATTAATTGTAAAGTTATTCCTAAAGAGAGATAGAGAGAGAGTGCTGTGGACCGCACTTACCCCCCCCCCCCTCACCCATATGAAAACTAGTGCAGTAAGCTCGCGATATTTAAACCCTCCCGAGCAAGGGTCACGTGACTAATCCTGTCTTATTAACCCATCATGTTTCAAAATGTATTGGAGTGCTATACAACCCTACTTCTATGGCTTAATATTTTCTGAGCTCTTTTCCCTAGGGCTTCTAGCCTTTTTCCCTACTTTGGACATCGTTAACCTTGGTTTCTGTACAGGGTGTTTCATAAAACTATAGGGTGTTCCAAAACCTTCTATACAATCTCTCCATTGGAAATGCACGGGGGCAAGCTCTATGGAATATTTACACATGTTCAGAAATTAAGGGCATGAACCGCATATTTTAAAGGTGATCTATCGCATTTCCGCCACAAAACGTTCGAGATAAACTGCTAAAAAACACACTTTCCCGCCCGTTTTATGATCCAAAATTTTAGCATAATGCAAAAGAAGATTTGCTCTTTCGGAAAATGTGAGGAAGTCAGGATCGGCTAGGTTGACCCGTTTCACTTATTTTCAGTCCTCACGCAAAATCATTGCTATGGTACTCATTATAATATAATATAATATGTATATATATATATATATATATATATACATATATACATTTTTGAAGTTTTTGGTCAAAAGAAGTAAATATTTTCTTATTTTTCTCTTCGTTTTTTCTGACCTTTAATCGCAAATATATCCATTTGGCAAAAACACTTATCGGTCTTTGCGAACAAACTCTCTCTCTCTCTATATATATATGTATATAATACATATGAAGAGTTTGTTTGCAAAAATCGATCATGCCGTCAAACCCACGTTTGAGGCCAGACCCCATCGCCAAACGAAGCTGATGGGGTGCTAACGATTCCTCGTTTGAGAAGTGGGAGTAGATGTATTTGCCCACTGCAAAATAACTTTCTACTCAGGCGTGACAAACCTAGAGGCCAAGCCAGGGTTTAATGACTCCAACAGCTGTCATATTACGTAAGGGCATGATAAGGATATCTGCCTGTGGCAGACCATTCAAAGTGAACTCAATTTTCTCTATTCTTTCTAAAATTTTCAGTTTTATATTCTATTGAGAAATTCTATGGTCATCCGTTTTACATTTCGAACGATAAAAATTGACCCATTAATAACGAAAAATACAGAAACGCAACATGGAGCTACATAGTCCATGCCAAAACCAAAACAATCTCCTCCTCTTGCGGGTGCCCCCCCCCCCCCTGGCGTTGACTGATGCTTAGTTAGGCCACGGTCAAGAAACAGGTGTTTTATATCTTTGGTTTTTAAGTCCTTGATTGCCAAGATATACACTGGCATTGTCTACAGGGATGTAGCTTCTTCAAACGAGAGATTTGCCTCATGAAGTACATTTTTGAAGATTTTGAAGTACGGTCTCTGCCATAAAGTACAAAATAATACCTTATAGATAGTATATTGGTCACTACATATAAAGGTACATTTTTTAAGTTATCGTCAAAAGGCATAATTGTCTTATTATTCTCTTTAGTTTTCTTGACCTATAATCGTAAATATCTCCATTCGGCAAATATGGACTTATCGGTTTTTGTGAACAAACCCTTCATTTATATATACATATATATATATATATATATATATATGTATTTATTCATAATGAGTACCATAGACGTAGACTGCAGCAAACACTTCGACAAAGGCAGATATTTCATCCGGGTTCTGGCAGATTTAGTCCCGTCAAGCCAGATGAACATCACTGGTCTGTGCCATTCCCCCTGAAAGAAAATGGGATAAGCGAATGATAATTGCACCAAATTTCTATAGCAGTGGGCAGTTTGCAATGTACGTAGTTTTTGTATCTATGTAATTAAGAAAATAAAAAAACCCGGAAAATCACAACAAGCAGAAAGAGGACATTAAGTTCCATATATGAACAGAAATATCAGGTCAGGCAATACTAATTCTTTTGATTAAAAACAAACCACAACGTTCTTTTCTAAATCGTTTCCACGAAATGGAAGGAGAGGCAAAGCCTATAAAATTCCTTGTCTCCAAATATGAAAGAAAAGCACGTATATATGAAGAGTTTGTTTGCAAAAACCGATAAGTCCATATTTGCCAAATGGAGATATTTGCGATTAAAGGTCAAGAAAAATAAAGAGAATAATAAGAAAATTTTGGCTTCTTTTGACCATAACTTCAAAAATATACCTTTGTATGTAGTGACCAATATATCAATTAAAAGGTATTATTTTTTACTTTATGACAGAGATCGTACATCAAAAACTTCAAAAATGGACTTATCGGTTTTTGCAAACAAACCCTTCATATATATATATTGTTAACATATACTTCTTCTGGATATCAAAGCAGAAAATGAAATCATATGGCACTAACCATCATCTGCCACGGCATTTTACTTACATTCTTACAAATATAACGTTCTTTGGAGATTTTTGTCTTGTCTTCTTTTTTTTTCGTACAAAACTTTGTTCAGATAATATGTGACCCTGCACCACAAAACACACAAAAAGTCGCCAGACACGGATTTTTAGTTAAGGATAGATTCTGAAAGAGCAGACTCTAAGCTTTGAAATGATGTATAACTCAATCCAATTGGATTCTCCTAACCTATACGAATATTGGAAAGAAAGCACACACTGAGGAAAGGTGTGAACTGAGAAAAGAGGCTCTGAAGTACAGTGTGTATTCAAGCGCTTAATCTTAACCAAGCCGTGCTGCCTGTGTGATGAATGGGACAAAAAACAGGAAGTAAACCACCGGAGTAACAACAACGGACGGATTAAGAAATTGAACTGAAATTGAATAGGCCTTATCAAAACACTCTGCCCATAATTAATGTGAACTTTCAAAGCAGTGGCATCATCTTTTCAAAAGTTTGAGCTCATTAAGTTCATCGCTCAAGGCGTGCACCATACACATGTACATGTACTCCATACGTGTAATTATCGTATTTGCCATCTTGAAAGACGTACTGGTAAACAAACCCGAAGGAAACGCATTGTTTTTCGGCTCCATACGCTGAGCTCCGAGGAAGGTGCCCGGGAAATTTGACTCTCTCAGTGGGCCAATCAGAAGGCGATGTGGTTGCTAGAGGCGGAGCTAGCTTAACATCAATTGGAACCATCGTACGGATGGGTGATTCTCCCCTCGCATCGCCGCTCGGACATTGTCTTTGAGAAAGAGGTGAATCTTCAAAGCCTGTTTTCTCGCAATTTTGTCAGGCTAACAACTTAAAAAGTCTATTTTATTTCTCTTTCTATGTCAACTTATGGTGCCGAAGAATACAAGTGTTTTATATCAATGCAAAGCTTAGGAAATGGGCAATGTGATTCAGTAAAAAAAAAACATTATTTTTCAAAACTCCTGACTTTTGCCTGAAACCGTTGTTGCCGGTCAGAATTTCAAATGTCCCCCCCCCCCAAAAAAAAGGAAAAATTAAAATATTGATTTTCCACACAGATGACAACGACACGAATATTGTTTGGTGTTTGTTACCGTGCTTATTACACGCTTCTGAAGATTAGAATACTATTCACATTAAATAATGCACTGGTTCCCCTAGATGATATTCAGCGTCACATTTAAACTTAGGTAATCGTTAATCGTCCGCCTATTCTTCATTGTTCTTTACAAAATAAAACAACAGCAACATGATAACATTATTCTAAACGCATATATCGAACAGACAGTTTGGGTTTTCAAAATTGTGACCCGTGACAACGGTTTCAGGCAAAAGTCGCAAGAGCAAATTCCCTCCTAGGCGGGGTACAAAAGATTTTGACCATTATTTTTGTCGATTTAGGATTTTTGCAGAAATCGAATCTTTGATATGTTTTCTACATCTACACTAAATTTCATTGCATCAGACTAAGTTTTTCCTATCGAAAATTGAATTTTAAGCACCCTATGTTGGATCGAACTCGTCAGTTTCGAGCTTCTTTCGAACGCCGCACCAATATCCCCAGCGTTGCTACGGCGGAGGGTCTCGCACGCGATTGGCTGGTGCGTCGCACACATTTACATAATTCGGCTTTCGGAGACACCATGTTGCAGCGTTTGGGGAATGCTTTGTCCACGCGTGCTTAATTACATGCTCCATTGTTCTTGGCATAGTGGTTTATCATTGATATACGCTCGCTCTGTTCTCGTGCATGCTCTTCGTTTTGGCTTTCTATCCAAACTATTTTACCGCAATGTTCGACAACGGAAGTGAAACAAAAATCATGTAGCATAACATAATCGTGTGAAAAGAAAACTAAATATTCTCAAATTTGTCTACTTGTACATGTAGTAAAAATTATGGCAGCAGACTGACTCAATGGAAGGTAGATGAGAGGAAAGGAGCGGTCACATTGTGACCAATTATATTCAAATACTACACGTCAAGTTCGCACCAAACTAACGAGTCGTGTTTGTTTGTTTGTTTGTTTTGATTTGATTAGCACCACCGAACAAAGCAACATATGCATGTCTTGTAAAAGCAAAACAAGCAGGAAGCGTGACCCTTGCCAGCACTAGCAATTTTCTGCCTTCAAAAGGGTCGCCAATAATAAAGACAAATCAACTACTGTACAATGAAAATTTGTAAATGTGTGGATTCGCCACTGCTCCAGTTACATGCACATGGTCATGGCGTGTGGATGCCATTGCTCAATGTGTGCACCATACACATGTACATATACACCATACGTGTAATTATCGTATTCGCCATCTTGAAAGGCGTACTGGTAAACAAACCCGAACGAAACGCATTGTTTTTCGGCTCCATACGCTGAGCTCCGAGGAAGGTGCCCGGGAAATTTGACTCTCTCAGTGAGCCAGTCAGAAGGCGATGTGGTTGCTAGAGGCGGAGCTTAACATCATTTGGCACCATCGTACGGATGGGTGATTCTCCCATCGCATCGCCGCTCGGACGTTGTCTTTGAGAAAGAGGTGAATCTTCAAAGCCTGATTTCTCGCAATTTTGTTTATCTAACAACTTAAAAAGTGTTTTTTGTTTCTCTTTCTATGTCAACTTATGGTGCCAAAGAATACAAGTGTTTTATATAAATGCAAAGCTTAGGAAATGGGCAATGTGATTCAGTAAAAAAAAAAAAAAAATGCATTTTAAAAACTCCCGACTTTTGCCTGAAACCGTTGTCGCCGGTCACAATTTCAAATGCCCCCCCCCCCCCAAAAAAAAGGTAATAAAATATTGATTTTCCGAACAGATGACAACGACACGAATATTGTTTGGTGTTTGTTATCGTGCGTATTACACGCTTCTGAAGATAAGAATACTATTCACATAAAATAATGCACTGGTTCCCCTAGATGATATTGCAGTAGGTAAGGAGTGGAAATAAACGGGTTTGATGAAGTCTAACGCGTATGTTGAACGTTAAAATATGTTTTAGCCTATTCTTAACACCATTTTTTTTTCACACACCATATCATTATGTTCCTCACACATTACTTTATCATCAATTACTTCACCCAAATTATTCACCGACTTAACAAAGAAATCTTACAAGTATTCTTTTTTAAATAAAGTATATAAAATTCGTTTACAATATATATATTCATACCCTCAAAGGAATACAACTTCTTTTATCCACATTTTTTGTTTTAACCCTGCTTGCCTGAAGCAACAATAATTGAACAGAAATTAAGCACAGGAAACGTGTTTGTCTGTAGCTGGGTGTCAGTTCTATTAAAATCAAATAACATTTATAATATAAACATACCGACGAATTAAGAAAAAAAAAATCAATTATGTTTTACTGCATATCGTCAGCAACCCTCAATCCAATTCGATGTAGCTCACAATCCTATATAATGCACGGAGAACCAGGTAAATAATGATAATGAAGGATAAGTAAGCAGGCCGCTTGAGGAAAGTCAAAATTTGATGAAACTATTTTGAAATGTCTTTTATTTCAGTAAACATAAATTGTATAACTTGTTTATTTGTCCAAAATCAACAATCCATCCATATTCTTCTAGCACTTATCCAAGTTTGCTGGTATTATTTAGAAATTTCTTTTATATAGGTACATAGAAATTTGATAACTTATTCATATTGCAAATATTAATCATCCGTTAATATCTATCTGTAACTTGTCATCTTTTTCCAGCTTTTATCCAAAGACATGATCAGTCAATGCCTCATAAAGCCTCCTCACCCTTCCCCCGAAATAGAGCACCTCCAGATCTACAGCACTGGCTTTGAAGAACAATTTATATTTCAACAGCTGAACCCGTCAAAGGTCAGTGGACCAGATGAGATACACCCTAGGCTATTGAAACTTATAGCCAATAAGATTGCACCAGTATTGTTCTTCTTTTATCAACAAAGCTATGACAGCGGTGTGATTCCGCCTGAAAGGAAGCAAGCCCTCGTCGAGCCAATCCATTTATCTGGTAATAGAAGTGATCCATCCAACTATCGTCCAATTTCATTTAATAACCTGAATATTTTGCAAAATCATTTGACATATTATCATGGTGAGCAACGTATCTAGGAACATAACAGCAAACAACATCTTTGCAGACTCTAAACATGGTTTTGAACAAGGCTTATCAAAAACAACGTTCTCATTTCTGTTGCCAATACCTGTCCCAGACCCACCGGAATTACAACCAATCCGATGCCATATTTATGGACTTCCAGAAAGCCTCTGACAGGGTGCCACATGAGCGACTTTCTATTAGGCTACAATATTAGGGCATTACAGGAGAGTCTCTCAACTGTAATTCTTGGCTGATAGATCACAAGCTGTATGCAACCCAAGCATCGTGGAAGGAGGTCTCATCAGGAGTCCACCAGGGTTTTGTTATTGACCCTACTCTCTTTCAACAGATCATCAACGACATCCAGGATGGCATGACGTCACCCATCGGACTGTACGCTGATGACTGTATGACTTATCGGGGAAATTAGGTCAGAAGGTGACTTATATAACACTCTGCAATGAAATCTAAAGACATCATCATTGTAGTCATCTGAGCTGTGCGAATTAATGACAATCCCTTGAAAATGCAATCCCAACAATACTAACTTCAAAGTGGTGTAATCCCAAAAGTCGCGGATAATAACTGCCTTGGGGTAATTGTAACACCTGACCTACGCTGGAATACACATTGCCAAATCATCAGGTGCAAGGCCAGCAAATCCCCGGAACTTATATATATTATTATACATGTATTGCCATCATTCTCAAAGGAAATGAAATATAGAGCCAACACAGCAGTATGTCCATGAAGTGCGGTACGATCACAACTTGAAGTCCATCAACAGCATCGGACAAGTGCAGAAGGCAGCACCTCGGTTTGTTGATTGGGGATATAAAAGATGTGACCCTGCACCACAAAACAAACAAAAAGTCGCCAGACTTGAATTTATTGTTAATTCTGAAAGAACAGACTTAAAGCTTTAAATGATGTATAACTCTAATCGAATGGCCTCTCCTAAACTATCTAAATATTGGAAAGAAAGCACACGCTCAGGAAAAGTGTGAACTGCGAAAAGAGGCTCTGAAGTACATCAATGTTGTACAGTTCTATACAAGCGCTTAATCTTTACTATACTGTGCTGGCTATGAGATCACGCTATGCACATAGTTGGTCTATATCATCTACCCATGTGGTGTAAGCACATGAATGGAATACGTTACACCGCTTGCGACTCCTGCACCAATGTCATTTATTGTTATTATATATATATATATATATATATATATATATATATATATATATATATATATATAATAACAATAAATGACATTGGTGCAGGAGTCGCAAATATATATATATATATATATATATATTTTTTTTTTTTTTTTTTAACAAATCCAATATGGATTTGTAAGGCTACAATTGCCCAGAGCAGTTCCCCATGCAACCTACCGTGCGAGGAACGATCATGACATCCATTTCAACATACCCAAGATATTCACTGATGCATTCAAGTATTCATTCATTCCAAGGACAATTTGGATCTGGAACAACCTACCTAGTCAAGTTGTGCATGGCACCACCGTGACACCCAAGTCTAGTCCATCTCAGAATAGCTTCTTGGAGCTACGAGAGGGAGTATACAGTATCATTTATAATGTACGAAAAAATATAAATAAATAGATAATAGATACACTACTACTTCTACTACTACTACTGATAATAATAACAACAATAACAATAATAACAATACTACTAATAATGGGAACACGAGTTATTTGTTATCAATTGTTTCTCTTTACACGAACAGTAAATGTAAGGGATACAACATCAGCCCTCTCTCACTTTCTTTGATTTATCTTAATATCTTCACAATGACAAAACGATGAGATGGGGAGGTTTGGGGATAGGGAATGACTCAACTGTGTGTTCGTTGTAACATTTAGGAACGCATTCAGTTTCAATACAATGCAGTCAGTGTGCTTCGCCATTTTCGGTTATCAATAGATGGGGGTGTGGTTTTCCGTGTCCCATATCCATATTTTATCATGACATTACAGGACAAAGCACGCACAGTGTTGTGCGGCATTATAGGCGGGGAGAGCAAGCTAGAGGGTGCAGCGGAAGGACGTTAATAACACAAGATCATTGTGAAATCACACGATTGGCATTCCGTCAAGACCAGTCGCATATTCTCATTGGCTGTCTGCTATTTGTGCACAGGGCCCGCCGTCACGAAGGTGGTTTCAGGAACATTGAAAAGCTGTGATCAAGTCCACAGTTACCGGGGAGCGAAATTTACTGAGTGCACGAATCATAATACAGAACAGCACCGCTTGCATTTGTACTGGACTCTCTTGATTCATTGGATAGCCTCTTTCGATTGGCTTGAACAGGTAAGTGGAGGCTGGTATGAAGTTCTATCGTTTTATTTATTTGGAAAAGCAAAACAAAGCAAACCAAAAACACTGAAGTGTTAGCAAGTTAACATTACATGTTCAGAAATAAGTCTCTGATCATGTTTGATGTAAACATGCAGTGCACTTTATCATTCGTTGATTTGTTTCTTTGCTCGTTCATTTTATTAATCGCGTTTTTTTTTTTTTCTAACCACGAGGTTAAAATCTCTCAGTAGATTCCTTTACCCTTTATCATTTTTGAAATATTCCCATAACTGTATAAAATTCTTCAGCTACAAGTTCAGGCAACACGACTCTCAGTTTTCGTAGTAAGGTGTACGCAGTCAAGGAGTGCTTGTATCATAAATGGAGCACGTGTAAGAAGATCGCGCTCAGTTTCTTGACTGGCCAAAAAACAAGCAATTTTTCCCGCACAGCATCATTAAAAGACTCATCGAATATCTCGTTTAAGGTAACACTGTTATAACCTGAAGCGAATCAATAATGTCTGTATTATGGAAAAAAAAAAAACGTGTCTTCGCAGTCATGTTTGTAAGATATGTTATTGTTTTCATCCTATGGAACTATGAATTAAAGTGCCATAAGCCCAAGAAGGTGGACGTTAACAACTTATAATAAATATCAAGTGTTTGCTCCTTTCTCTATGTTAAAACTTGATTTTGCTGATATAATTAGATTGATTGATTGACTGACTGATTGGCTGATTGATTGATTGATTGATTGCATGAATGAATGAATGAATGAATGAATGAATGAATGAATGGTTGATTGATTGACTGGACTTTATTTGCACAAATGTGTGATCCTGCATCACAAAACGAGCAAAAAGTCGCCAGGCATAAATTTTATGTTAAGGGCAGATTGTGTATCGCAGTTCAAATGGACTGCCATAACCTATCGAAATACGGGAAAGAAAGGACATACTCTGAAAACGTGTGAAATGAGAAAAGAGACTTTGAAGTACAAGGTCTTTTCAAGCGCTCAGTCTTTAGCAGGTCGTGCTAGCTCTGCGATGAAAGGGACAACGCGCAGGATGTTAAAAACAAACAAACAAACAAACAAACAAAAAACTGGAGCAATATCAATCAAGAGATTATCAGATTAGCTGAAATTGAGTTTTTTCTATTAACATATTCTGCCCATGCTTAATTCCAACTTTCAAAGCAGTGACATCATTTCAAGAAATTTCAAGAAATGAAAGGGGGACTCTAAGAAATAATCGATCATCCTATTCTTCCGCCAAAAATGGCTGCAGAAACACTGCTGAAAACACACTTTCATATCATCTTATGAAAAATGTAGAAAAAGGATAGCTCTTTCAAAAAGTAGGCCAAACTCGAGATTGACTCGGTTGACCCATTTCAACTTATTTTAGTCGTAATAGTACGGTCTGCTATGTCAAAATATTTGTGACCCTGCACCTGAAAACAAACAAAAAGTCGCCAGACATGAATTTTTAGTTAGGATCATATTCTGAAATAGCAGACTTTAAGCTTCAAAATGATGTATAACTCAAATCAAATGGTTTCTCCTAACCTATCTAAAAATCAGAAAGAAAGCACAAACTCAGGAAAAGTGTGAACTGAGAAAAGAGGCTACGCTGTGCGATGAATGGGACAAAAAACAGGAAGTAAACCACCAGAGTAACAACAATGAAGGGATTATCAGATTAAATTGAAATATAAGCATGCCTCATTAACATATTCTGTCCATAATCAACGCCAACTTTCAAAGCAGTAGCACTATCCTTTCAAAAGTTATTAGAGTTGAAAGTGAAGAGTGTGTACAAGGTTTTTCAGAAATGAAAAAGGGATTCTAAAGACACACCTAATAACACTATTCTACCAAAAATGTTCGAGATAAACTGCTAAGAAACACACTTTCCTGCCCGTTTTATGATACCAAATTTCAGCATAATGTAAAATAAGACCCGCTCTTTCAGAAAATATGAAAAAAAGTCAAGTTCGGCTAGGTTGACCCATTTCACTTATTTTCAGCCCTCACGCAAAATCAGTGTGTGCGACTTTATGTTCGTTTTGAGGTGCGCGGTCACATTTGATCTCGTGAGATTGTCGTGCCAAAATTGATTATTTTGGCTAACTTGGTCGATTGGGGGGGGGGGGGTGCTGAATAAAAAAATAACAACAACTTTGGTTTCACTTTTTTGACCACGTCTTCAGCCGCCATTTTGAATTTCAAAATGGCCGCCATAGCAAACTGTATTTTGACCCAGTTCTCATAATGTGAGCATCGCAGAAGGTTCGAATTTGATGCAAAAAGCATGTTTATGATGTCAGACATTCTGATACACCATTTTCTGATATTGGTGATTGTTTGAATACAATGTGAGGGTCGCCATCTTGAAATTCAAAATGGCCATCATAGCAAAATAAGTAATAGGGCCTATATCTCATATCGTATGCATTGTCAAAAGTTCAAACTTGGGGCGAAAGGCATGCGTATGCGTTCGACATTTCTGAAACATCTTTTCCTTAAATGATGGTCAATTTTGATAGTTAAGGTTTCCATCTTGACATTCAAAATGGCCGCCACACCAGAATGTGTATTTTGACCCATGTTGTACGCCATACAGAAAGTTCACAGGTCGGGCATAAACCGGGCTCATGATGTTGAACATTTAGATGCACTTTGATCACCTCCCTAAAATTGCAGATCATTTTGAGGCTGCCATTTTATCATTCAAAATGGCTGCTTTTCAGCTAATATATGTGGTTACAAGCAACTTTTAGGCATATCAATGTTTATGGTGGTGTACATTGTACATTCTTTTACAAACACACACACACACACACACATGATCATACATTCTGTAATAATGGATTATTCGCAGTTGCTGCCACTCTTGAAATTTAAGAGGGATTTCGACCCATGTTTGGTGCTGTATTAAAAGATCTTTACCATGCAAACTCAAGCATACTGAAACACTTTCATGCAGGACTTATGTGTTAGTCAACACTTTAATAAATATAATTATTATTGCATAGGTGGGACTGCTTCCTGTAGGTACACTGCCATGCTGAAATGCAAATTGGCTGCCATTGTAAACATTCCTATTGGAACATTGCATTCGGGTAAAACTTGTGAATGGGATATCATATTACTTTGGTGTCAAAGCAAATGACTTTCAAAAGTTCTTCAATAACTGTGTCTGGGTGACTAAATGCCCCATTTAGACAATTTGTGACCCGCTACAACAAAAAGGTCCTAAAGTCGCGCACGGTCGAAGCCGTGAAAATCGAGTTTGAAGTCAGAGCATCATAATTGGTCAAAACTTACGATTTTCTGATTTTGACATATTATTGGAGTCTAACATGTCTTCTATCATCTGTCGAAATTTTGAAGCAAAATGATGAAAGGAAAGACCAAAAAATAGCGTTTTTCTGGGCCATGTTTTTGGCGTTTCAACCAAGCAAAAACCGGTTCGAAAATTTGGATTGAGCGCCACAGATAGGCTCCGCCCCTAACAACGACCGGAGTGATCTCATTGGTCAGTTTGCTGCTTGCCGCTAACCGAAGCGTGAAGCTCGCACACTGCCAAGTCGACTGGTGCGTGCGAGCGGGGCGCGCTATGCCCAGCTGTTCTCCTGGCATCCTGGTCACTGATTGGTTGATGAGGAGACCGCCGATGCTGTGCTTGAATGAGCATTTCGGGTGTTGCTAGGATTTACCTTCTATTGTCCGGAGGTGAAAATTGACTAGCGTGACCCTTGATCGCGATTGCGTCGCAAGGAAAACTTTTAGGGCGCTTTTCTCGAAACAGTGATTTCCCATACGTCTCGACATGTTCTCTTTTAAACATCGATATCTCCGCAGCCGATTATTTTCATAAGATGTGTTATATATCAATTTAAAGCAGAAAGATTAGGGAATTTTGTCATGCAATTTTCAAATAATCGACCTCACCCGACTTTAGGATCATTTTGTTGTAGCGGGTCACATTTGGTTGTAAAGGTCAAATAAACAATATTAGCCGTGAATGCTAAAACATTCGTGGAATGTTTACTTAACGTCTTCTAGGCTCATTCCCTGCATGTGTTTTTGAAGTCCCAGCACTTGTGTAGGGCTATACACAGGGGAGAATTGGTTCTAATTTCTTCCAGAAAAAAATGAATTTTGCATTTCTTGCCATATGAACATGATGAACATGATAATGAATTATGTGGTTATCGTTGGTGTAAGAAGCTCAAAGCAATAAATTGCACAGGCTATGTATATCCGATGGAAATAACTACAAGGTACCATTTTATATTGCCCGTTAAATAGAGGCACAAATTAGGCTGTGAAGGTTTACGAGGTTTGTTCTCTTGATGTGTTGTATCAAGATTCCACGAGAGCAAAGGGGGAGATAGTCCAGGTTGAAGTCATCGATGCCCAACTTCTGGAAGACATGGACTGTGTCATTGCACATTCTTCATGATTCAAGGCTTAGAAAATTCTTGGTGCATCTGCTCTTTGAGACATCCTATTTTCATCTTCAACCTGCACCATGAAAGGCATGACCAAGCAGACATTTTGTTTTCGCAACAATTTGCAGAACATAATCTCTCAACAATGTCAACTGTACTTTATCATCTCCTTTTCCGGTGATGGAGCAGACAACATTGTGATGCAGTTTTAACTCTTAATGTGCCACGTTCACACGTCCGACTCAGTCGACGGCGTGCTAACTTCGCATAATTATTATTCTGCTCAACAAACAAAGCCGCCAGAACCGATCGATAAATCGCTAATCCCGCGGTACAATGAAAACGTTTCTCGCGCTTTTGTTCCTCTCACATACGGCTTGCATTCTATGTGGTGATTATCATGTGGTGTTCCAAGCTACATTTGCGTGTACATTTTAAGTTTCTGTCACGGTTTTATGTGCAGAAGTCATACCTTTACAGTAATGTAGCAGCTGGTTCGAAAGAAAAGTTAAAGTAGATTTGTCATGCAATTTATATCAAAGCAAAGTTTCTCATTCCTATTGAACTTTACTCACTATTATATCCAGCTTAACAGAAATTTGTAGAAGTAAAGAAGTAGAAGTATAGCAAAGATCCATTAGGAGAATAGAAATGTCAGTGTCCATAATTATGTAATAATCATCAATATCTCTGAAATTCCCTGTTGCTCTTGAAGTAGCATCTAATACATACAATAGAATGAGGATATCTGCTTCCTTGTTGTGACGGGTGACAGCTCCCGTGACATCTTTGATGAACCTTTTTTTTTTTTTCCCCGTGATGTGGTACAAATGTATCTCTGTCAGATGGAATTGACTGATCAGTATTTCAACTTTCAGGCTGATTATTTGGCTCAGTTTTGTGGGTTTCTATGGCATGGGTATGATAAAATGAACCTTTGTTAGTGAGTATAAGGAGGAGGCCATACCATTGTGAGATGGAGAGTGATTGTGGAATTACTTAGAACAGTAGAACTAATGACTTCCGATAAATGTATTGTATCACCCAGCAATGACTAGATAATGACAGGTCTAACGGACTGTTGTACCGGTAGAAGTGTTGTAAGAAGGTAGTGGCCCTCTTAAGCTTAATAACTTTTTATCCAATCTAACAAAATGTATTTCAATTGGAAGACCTGATTGTCTGGTATTTCTCATTATCCCAGATATATTTTTTTTTTATTCTTTCAGATACAAATGAAGAGTTTGTTTGCAAAAACCGATAAATCCATTTTTGAAAATGTTGTAGTACGGTCTGTGTAATAAGTATAAAATAATACCTTTTAATTGATATATTGGTCACTACATACAAAGGTATATTTTTGAAGTTATGGCCAAAAGAAGCAAAACTGTTCTTATTATTCTCTTTATTTTTCTTGACCATTAATCGCAAATATCTTCATTTGTCGAATATGGACTCATCGGTTTTTGCAAACAAACTCTTCAAATTATTAGTACAAAACATGAAAACTCCCCTTTTTATCTCTTTCTACAATATCCTCCTTGAATGTTATCGATACCTGATTGCCAAACACCACATTCATCAGTTTTAACCCAGTGACAATTTTTGAGATTATCCTCGTGGTTTGTGGTGTTCTAAATTGTTGAGGAATTCTGATGCATCCAAAATGCCACTGAACTGAGCTTTATTGCTCCTTTGCAGTTTCAGAATCACTGGCTGTACAGCAGAACGCATCTTGGAAGTCTTGATAATTGCGGCCGATGACCCACACAAGGGCAATCAGGAAAAAAAAAAACAACAACTACTCATTGGCATTCCTTCCTCATTCATTCTGAGTTATTCCAGAAAAAAAAGAAAAAAAAAAACATCAAGCAATTATGAGCTCCCTGATTATTTGTTTCATTTTATGGTAAACAAACAAGCTTGTGAATGGGATGCCTGGTAGGGTGACCATGGCATTTCTTGCCATTGCGAGACCATTCCTTGTTTGTCTTCATTCTCTCGAGGCAGCAAAAAGTTTTTGAAGATCATCTTTAATCGTATCAACACCTGTTTTTGTACAATATTTGATAACTGAGATTAAATATAACGATTAACGAGGTTCCACGACACAAAATGATGTATTGCCTGAGAAGCAAACACAAAGCAGGTGTGTATTTAAGCGCATAGCTGTGACACGCAGTGCGCGAACCACATATACCCGCTTGGCTATTATGGGACGTTGGATGTAACGCTTTCACGCTTGTCCACACCAAAATGGGAAGTGGTATGGGACCACCCCCCCCCCCCCCTTACCCAGTTTTGCCCCTCAGCTTAATGACGTCATTGGAACCTCGTCCTTACAGTCTGAATTTATGGCTGCCATTTTGAATTAAGAAATGGCTGTTGTTTTGCATGACCTGCAGAAAATAAATTCCGTCTAAATAGGGCAATTTGGGCAAATTCATCTAAAGTGCTTACCACAGTATTTATATGTTCAACATGGTGGCCTATCTAATGATCAACAATAGGAAACAGCTGTACTGGAACGTTGGACACCACAAGCATGTGCACTACTGAAATATTGATGCTCCTACAGTAATTGCAACATGATAATATGGGTAAAAGGGCTATGGCGGCCATTTTGAATTTCATGATGGCAGTTTACAATTGTATCAAAACAATTCACAATATCATAAAATGATATATCAGAGTGTCTGACATCACAACCATGTATTTTGCACCAAATTTGAAGCTTCTACAATGTCCACTGTATGAAGTATGGTTCAAAATACTGTTTGCTATGGCGGCCATTTTGCATTTCAATATGGCAGAATACAAATTGTATGAAACAATCCACACTATCAGAAAAAAAAAACAGTTACACCAGAGTATCTGACATCACAGCCATGCATTCTGCACCAAATTTGAAGCATTTACAATGCTCACTTAGTCTTAATGAGATATGTATACAAATACGGTTTGCTTTGGCGGACATTTTGAAATTCAAAATGACGGCTGAAGACGTGGTCGGAAAAATGTGACCCTGCACCTCAAAACAAACAAAAAGTTGCCAGACATGAATTTTTAGTTAAGACCATATTCTGAAAGAGCAGATTTTAAGCTTTAAAATGATGTATAACTCAACTCAAATGGACTCTCCTAACCTATCTAAATATTGGAAAGAAAGTACAAACTCAGGAAAAGTGTGAACTGAGAAAAGAGGCTCTGAAGTACAGTGTCTATTCAAGCGCTTAATCTTTACCAAACCGTGCTGGCTGTGCGATGACTGGGACAAAAAAACAGGAAGTAAACCACCAGAGTAATAACAATGAAGGGATTATCAGATTAAACTGAAATTAAGCATGCCTCATTAACACATTCTGTCCATAATTAATGCCAACTTTCAAAGCAGTAGCACTATCCTTTCAAAAGTTATTAGAGTTGAAAGTGAAGAGTGTGGACAAGGTTTTTCAGAAATGAAAAAGGGATTCTAAAAACACACCTAATCACACTGTTCTACCAAAAATGATCCAGATAAACAGCTAAAAAAAAAACACGCTTTCCTTCCCGTTTTATGATACCAAATTTTAGCATAATGTAAAAGAAGACCCGCTCTTTCAGAAAATATGAAAAAGTCAAGTTCGGCTAGGTTGACCCATTTCACTTATTTTCAGTCCTCACGCAAAATCAATGTGTGCGACTTAATGTTCGTTTTGAGGTGCACGGTCACAAATGGAATCAAAGTTTTTTTTTTTTTTTTTTTTTTGATTCAACACCCCAAATTGTCAAAAGTATAGAAAAAAAACACAATTTTGGCACAAAATTCTCACGGGATTACATAGTAGCCTCTACTATGACGTGAAAACAAACGGTCCAAGCGGTCACAATATTTCTGCAGTAAGATGCAAGTACAGTGGCTTAATGCATTACTGGACTCAACGGAGATACTCTACATCTCTAGAGCCTATTACAATCAAAATCTTCCAAAGTCACTATTTCATTTTTTATCAAGGTAACTACAACGGTATTTCTCTCCAATTTGGGAAAATATGAAAAAATGAAATAAAAAAAAAGACACCTGGTAAATTCACAGCTCGGTATGATAGTTATCAGATGGGCACGCGTCTACTGTAACCCTTGACTCGGACTGTTTCTCACGAGATACATTAAAATAAATAACTCCTGAAAAATGCAAAAAGAACCAAAAAAAATCCAATCTTTCTCATTTTGAAAAATTATCATTGGTACTCCACATTTCACATGACACTATTGCAACAATTTTTACATGCATTTTACACTGCATGGGTACATAATATGACTAGTACGCAGGGATACTTTCAAAAATTCACCCGTAAAATGGTATAATGAAATGGGGCGTAGTTTACTTTCCAATGGAAATAATATCTTACTTTAATATTTTTGCTTCCTACTTCTTCGATTTGGTCCATTTTCTCGTCGGCAATGGGCGCGATAGACACTTTCTTGCTGTCGTGTGTAAGGACTGATACATGTGCCCGTCGTAAATCTACACTATGTGTAGACTTGTGGAATACTATGTGTAATAGAATCCACTTGATGTTAGTTGTCCCAGAAAGTACATTTGGTGAAAAAAAAAAAGCACATGGTATTTCTGATAGGGAAAAAATGAGTCGGGAAGAGTATCCTTGATAAACGAGAGCGACATTGCATTACCAAGTCAAGGTTGGCTTATCTTATGAGGAAGTTTGATGAAACACCCATTGATTAATAAGAAAATGAGTATTAAACTGTAAGGAACAAAGTTATTGATTAAGAAAAATATCTCCAAAGGTATTATTTCACACACACACACAAAAAGAACTCACTTACCATGGAAATGAACCTGGTAACACGAGGAATAATTTCAAAATGTTGACCTGCAACAACTATAATTGTAGATTCAGTGCGTTGAATTACTTAACGGGAGTGTTGATATTACGGATTCAATGGTTTTGTTTGTTTTTTGTGTTTTTGTGCATTTATTTTACCATTTGGCTTATACACTTTCGAATTGGCTCATCCGACAATACCCACTTTATTGTTTACCCATGTTACCTGTGAAATTGTCAGGCAGAACTCCACAAACGTTACAGTGGTCTTGACAATCTACATAAGTATCTTTTTATTGTGCCGCCCCCTTGGTAGAGCACTTGTTGTTTTATTTTGTTCTTCTTTTGCTCTTGTTTGCTTTATCTTTTCTTTTTTTTATTTGAAGGGCTACCTTGTAGAAACAAAATGGAAATAAATTAAGAAATAGATAAATAAAGACGTGAATACACAGACCCGTCGGGGGAAAAGGGGCACAGATGGAATGAGAAATAAACCAAAATCATAGATACAGCTGCAAATGAAGAGTTTGTTTGCAAAAAAAAAAAAAGGTCCATATCTTCTAAATGGAGCTATTTGCGATTAAAGGTCAAGAAAAATAAAGAGAATAATAAGAACATTTTGCTTCTTTTGACCATAACTTCAAAAATTTACTTTTATATGTAGTGGCAAATGTATCATGTAAATCTTATTATTTTGTCCTTTGTGACAGAGACCTTACTTCAAAAACAAACAAACCTTCAAAAACAGACCTATCGGTTTTTGCGAACAAACGCTTCAAATATTGACATGTTTAGGAAGATGTGAAACAGGAAACTGTTGCTAGGGTGTTACCTCGTCACTTGCCCTCCCTCACCTTCTAGAGTGTCTAAGATTTTTCATTGTTTTAGCGTGAGTGAGTGTTTGTGAAAAAAATAAACATAATTCTGTAGAAGTGTGCATCAAATCTTACAACATTGATTTTAAAAGAGCAAAATACACTCGTTTCACTTCCGCAAAACACAAACAATTGATAGGAATAATCTCAAATGATTTGTTCCAGCCAACAAGAAAAATACCCAGGTGAGAAATGAATTCTACAAGGAAAATTTCACAAAATGTTCAGTGCTGCCGTGCGTAAATGCTTACATGATCTGGAGGGGGAGTAGTCAACTGCAAAGGTGTTGATTGTATTGAAACTGAAAAAAAAAAGAAAAGAAAAAGAAACTTATAATTGTCCATTGTAAAAGTAGCATTAACTTTTTATGTGCCACCATGCCGTCAATCCCTCGTTTGAGGCGAGACCCCACTTTAACGAAGCTGATCGGTGCTATACTCCCCTAACGATTCTTCGTTTAAGAGTTGGGAGTCAAAGTACTTGTCCATTGCAAATTAACTTTCTGCTCAGGCGTGACAAACCTGAAGGCCAAGCCAGGGTTTAATGACTACAGCAGCTGTCGTATTACGTAAGAGCATGAAAAGGATATCTGCCTGTGGCAGACCATTCAAAGTGAACTCAATTTTCTCTATCATTTCTACAGTTTTCAATTTTGTTTTTTATTGAGAAATTTTATGGTTATCCATTTTACATTTCGAACGAAAACTTGAAAATTGACCAGTAAATAACGAAAATACAGGAATAAGAAGGGGAGCATTGCTAGTTTGCCGGTGCTGACAATGTGTAATGCATGCGTACACGTACACAGGTACATCAACCACCAGCTGCATGCATCTCTACATGCGCAATATGCCCTTACTCGCGAATTGATATGATAATCATTGCGATCGGCAATAGATTTTATATTGATGTACAATTTAAAAAGTATGAGGATTCTGTGACAATATGCTAAGAGATATAAAAGCTTTCGATATTATACACAAAAAGGCCCAATATTAACACAACTACAAAATTTGTGAAAGAACTTCTTTTTTGTATCGCGAACGTATGGCGTTATGCCGGCGGTATTTTGGTAACCCGTCCCGTACTACACATACCGTACCGGTACACACGTGCGTGCATGCAAATACATGTACTGACCGTCTGTAATGCAGTGAAGTGACACAGTGCCTTTGGAATCTTCTCGTTCTTTTCCTAGACTGACTACTTAATATTTAGTATGCTTTGCTAATTTTGTAAGGAAGCACAAAAAATGCTCACTGTTGGGAATAAAGTACAAGCCGTGGATGGGTTTGGGAGGTAGGCTAATGGGAAATTTGTCAAAATAATCGAGGAGGCAAGTTCCAGTTCCAGCGGCATCACCGTTACTGGCGCTAGTACTACTACTACTGCTGTCGGCAGGCACAAATGCACCTGTGGAATTCTTTTGTACATCAAAAGAAATCTGACAAATGTTTGAATAAATTACAGCCAGTTGAACTCCACTGTATAAAACCTTGCTCTGACACTCCTTTAAGCGTTCAATAGAATACTTCCATTTTTTTTTTTTTTGGGGGGGGGGGGGTGATTTAAAATTCATATGCAATTCGCACGGATTAAATGACAGATTAAATCATTGATTTGATTTGATTTGATCTCTGCATTTTTTCCAAATCATAGACATAGCACATTGTATATAATAAGCAAAATGGGATGACATAATTATCCATGATAAAGCGAAGCTAGGTTATGAATAAATATGTTGATAATAGGTTAATTGAAACAATTACAAAGCATAAAATGCAGGAAACCGCCATCACAACGAATTCGATCTTGATGGCAGCCTCAAGGAAGAGAAAAGCACTGGCATTTAACGTAATATATAACGTCGAATAAGGCGGGCAACTAAGAAGAGAAGAATGAAGAAATAACTAGGAAGAGAGAAAGGAGTGCAGGTGAGAGTAATTAGTCTGAGAGTGCATGTAAATCATTGTGCAAATTTGTGAAATAAATGCATATATGTACATAAAAGATGTGTGTGTGTGTATGTGTGTGTGTGCATGTCAGTATATATGTGTGCATTTGTGTTTGTATGCGTAATTGCACAAGTATGAAACTACATTTGGGTTACATAGTAAATTGCATTATACACAATATATGAAAGGGCATGATTATCATTTTTGTATATATGTGTACCATTTTTGTGTATTGTGTATATACATACACGCAAAATTATGCATGATATTGCAAAGTTTATTTAATTTTGTATTTATGTGTGTGAGATTTCAAGACAATTTGGAATTAATTAAATCTAATAATTTAATCAAGTACTAAATCTATTTTATTATCAAATGTATTAAGTGAATTATAACGCCAAGATGCGTTTCATGGTAGCTTTAGAAGAATAAATCGTGGTACATGACTAAACTGTAGCTCGGAGATTGTTCCATAGGTCAGTGCCTTTGTGTCTTATAGATTTATACGCTTCTATTAATTTTGGATTGGTGAAATATAACTTTTAAGACTTGCATGTAGGATATGAATGAATGAGTTATTAAGTGCATTGGGTGGCAATGCTAACAATAATGTTTTTGCCACTAAATACCTTAATTTCAATAAAAAGTACATCACTTTATTCAAATTTTATTTCCTGAAACACAACCAGACTGAGGTTCGTGTACGGCTATTGGCAGTGAGTTACAATCAGCCTGCTGTCTGGATCATTGAGAAATAGAGAAAGAGAGAGAGAGAGAGAGAGAGAGAGAGAGAGAGAGAGGGAGAATGGGGAGACGGGGGAGGGAGAAGGGGAGAGACAACATGGAATGAAAATAGTTCCGGTCACTGCAGTACAGGCATGCTCTGTCTGCATACGCTGAATGTCTACACTCACACACACACACGTACACACACACACGCACCATGTAGCTACATAGCCCATGCCAAAACCAAAACAATCTCTTCCTCTCGCGGTGCCCCCCCCCCCCCCCCCCCCCCTGTGGCGCTGTGGCGATGACTGATGCATAGATTAGGCCAGGGTCAAGAAACAGGTGTTTTATATCTTTGGTTAAGTCATTGATTTCCAAGATGTACACTGGCATTATTTACGGGGGTGTAGCCTCTTCAAACGAGAGATTTGTGTCATGCGTTATTCTGGGACAGGAAGGTAGTCATGCTTTGAGAAAGAACTTTTTTTTTCCAATTTGTATAATTTGTACAAATTTCTGTTAAGATGGACATAATAGCAGGCAAAGTTAAAGAGGAATGCCAAACTTTGTTTCGATATAAATTGTATGACGAATCTATTTTCAATTTTTCTTTTGAATGACCACTTGCTGCATTACTGTAAAAGCATGACTATTGCACATAAAACCGTGACAGTAACTTAGAATGTTCGATCAAATCTAGTTGGGAACACCGCTTGATAGTCAATCACCACATAGAATGCAAGCCGTATATGAGAGGAACAAAGGCACGAGAAACGATTTCATTGTGCCGCGGGATTAGCAGTGATTAGCCGATTTATCGATCGGTTTTGGCGGCTTTGTTTGTTGAGCAGAATATGCAAAGTTGGCACGCCGTCGATTGAGTCGGACGTGCGAACGTGGCACATTAAGAGTTAGCATTTCAGGAAAAAAAAAAAACATGTAGAAATATACTATACTTGATGTCGTTCATTTGTAAATGATGCAGCTGTTCAATAATATGTTACAAGCTCTTGCCCTATGGAGTGACGAAATTGCACCCGCCAATTATTATTGTCCCCTTCATGGAACACCATGTGAAGGTACAAAGGTCCACTTGTAAGTGTCTTGTAGATAGCGTTGATCATCATGTCGGTCTCATGAGCATTCTTTGGTTTCTGTCGTATCGTGGGGTTTATTTGCCGGGGGCATCCCACGAGACCGACACCCACGAGTCATACGGTCCACGAGACCGACATCAATAATAGGTCCATGAGTCATACAGCCCACGAGTTATACGGCTCAGGAGTCATACAGCCCATGAGTTCGACACTACGCACAAAAGGCTCATGAGACCGACTCTAAGCAAAGAAAGCCCACGAGACCGACAGTAGGCAAAAAAGGCCCACGAGACCGACAATAAGCTAAAAAGGCTCACGAGACCGACACTAAGCAAAGAAAGCCCACGAGACCGACAATAGGCAAAGAAGGCCCACGAGACCGACAGGATAAACAGCGCCATCTACATGTCAATCACCTGTACAGGGTGTTCCATGAACGAAAAAATAACATACTGGCGGGTGTAATTTCGTAAAGCTATCAATTGAAAGATGGTGACCATCTGCATAATTATGAACATCATCAAATATGTATTTCTACATACTTCTGGGGGGGGGGGGGCAGGTGTGTCAGGGAGCGACATTGTTATCAAGTAGAAAATTGAATTGTATTCTTCATGCCCCACCTCCCCCTCCAAAAAAAATAAAAGAATTAGTATTCTTCACCTCCCCCCCCCCCCCCAAAAAAAAAAAGACAAAACACAAATGAATTTAACAGAGGACAATAACGATGTATGAATTAATTTTAGAGCATTGATAATGCCATCGTGCTATTTTTAATAGGCTTTCCCAGTTTTTAGCTAGAAAATGGACAAGATATAAATTGTACCTCTTCTCTTTCCCGATTCACTAGTTAATTATTCTACTTTAGATATTCTACCCTCCTGCTTTGTCGTTTTGCAGTAAGATCTATTTGTAATTTTCTCTGTAACTATGATGTAATTCTATTGATTATTAAAAAGTTTTATGTCGCAGGGATTCACCTCAGTTTTGTGGCTTGTGTTATTCTCCTCCGAACAGTACATTTTATCGTGAAGTACAATAACTGTTTTCATGGATATATCTGTTTTTTCCGAATCCCTAACGCTACCTTAATAGATGATTACGTTATTTTTTTTTTATTTTTAATTGATACTACATCAACACCCTCGCAGGTTTATTGTAGAAAGATCTGTTTCACGCTTTTACTGTACTTTGTTCATTTTTTTCCACAAACACACACCCATGCAAACACAATTAAAGATCCTGATCATTTCGGGGGGGGGGGGGGGGGGCAACTGATGGGGTAACACCCTGCCGGAGATGGCAACTCTTCTTTTCCATATCTCATATCTTCCTATGCTATTATCAGGCCACCCTATACAATTTATTGGTCGATAGGTGGCGCTGTTCATCCTGTCGGTCTCGTGGGCCTTCTTTGCTTAGTGTCGGTCTCGTGAACCTCTTTTGCGTAATGTCGGTCTCGTGAGCCTTGTATGCGTAGCGTCGGTCTCGTGGACCTTTTAAGTTTAATGTCGGTCTCGTGGGCTTTGTTTGGTTACTGCGGTCTCATGAGCCTTTTGTGCGTAGTGTCGGTCTCGTGAGCCGTATAACTCCTGGGCTTATTTTACTTGATGTCGAACTCATGGGCTTTATTTACTCAGTGTCGAACTCGTGGGCTGTATAACTGGTGGGCTGTATGACTTGTGAGCTGTATGACTCGTGGGCTGTATGACTTGTGAGCTGTATAACTTGTGGGCTGTATGACTCGTGGGTGTCGGTCTCGTGACGTGCACCCTATTTGCCTAGTATTGATTTCGAGAGTCCCGTAACGGTTTGTGAACGTCACGAGACCGACACCCACAAGTCATACAGCCAACGAGTTATGCAGCCCACAAGTCTTACAGGCCATGAGTCATACAATACAGCCCACCAGTTCGACATTGGGTAAATTGACAAACGAGTTATACAGCCTATGAGTTCTATACAATGTTCAGAATAATCCTGAGACCGGCAATACACAAACAAACCAAACGAGAAAACACTACGGAATAGAGGCTCACAAAACCGACACTGGGCAAGAAAGGCCCACGACACCGACAGGATAAACATCACCACCTATAGTCCAATAAATTGTGTAGGGTGTCCAGATAATCGCACAGGAGAGATATGAGAGATAGAAAAGAAGAGTTACTAGTTTGTTAACTCGTCAATTACTTTTCCTCACCCGTTGAAATGGTCAAGATCTTTTGTTGTGCTATCACGTGTGAGTGTTTGTGAAAAAAATGAAAAAAAAAATCAGTGAAATTGTGCATCAGATCTTTCCACATTAATTCAAGCACACGCAAAAAATACCCTCATTTACATGTTCAATCCTTGACTTGTATTAGGTCTCTAATCCCGTCCCAACAAAAGAGAAAGAAATATGCCAGGGTCATGGTTATTACAGTCTAGTGGAATCATACGATAATATAATGACCCTTAAAGGCATTTAAAAGAAAACATCTTGAATACCGAACGTTTCCCTTCTTTGATTGAAAAAAAGAAGAAAAGCAAACCGGTATGTAAGTAAAATCTCCCTAAATTACTTACAATCTCTCGACGCAATGATGTGATTTACTTGGACCATTACATTTTTTTTTTTCATGTAAAAGTTTTTTTTTCCTATTGCTTGAATGAAGAATCGATTTTGAAATCCATGCTAACCTAACTGTCTTTCATAGAATGGCATTTTTTGTTTAATACTGTTGAAAAGATGGTGAAGGTTTACCATGAAACAATCAAAAACAAAAACGGAGATTAAACGAGATAACCGAAAACGTCTTTAATATTCAAGTTGTTTGGTATGAACACAAAACTACGACAGTATCTATATGTGACCCTGAACCTCAAAACAAACAAAAAGTTGCCAGACGTGAATTTTTAGATAAGACCACATTCTGAAAGAGCAGACTTTAAGCTTTAAAATGATGTATATCTCAAGTCGAATGGACTCTCCTTACCTATCTAAATATTAGAAAGAACGCACAAACTCAGGAAAAGTGTGAACTGAGAAAAGAGGCTCTGAAGTACAGTGTCTATTCAAGCGCTTAACCTTTACCTAACCGTGCTGGCTGTGCGATGAATGGGACAAAAAACATGAAGTAAACCACCCGAGTAACAACAATGAAGGAATTACCAGATTAAAGTGAAATCAAGCATGCCTCATTAACACATTCTTTCCATAATTGATGCCAACTTTCAAAGCAGTAGCTCTATCCTTTCAAAAGTTATTAGAGTTGAAAGTGAAGAGTGTGGACAAGGTTTTTCAGAAATGAAAAAGGGATTTTAAAGACACACCTAATCACACTATTCTACCAAAAATATTCGAGATAAACTGCTAAAAATACACACTTTTCTGCCCGTTTTATGATACCAAATTTTAGCATAATGTAAAAGAAGACTCGCTCTTTCAGAAAATATGAAAAAGCTCGGCTAGGTTGACCCATTTCACTTATTTTCATTCCTCACGCAAAATCAGTATGTGCGACTTTACGTTTGTTTTGAGGTGCACGGTCACATATGTGACCCGCTAAAACAAAATCATCCGAAAGTCGGGGAGGACAATTTTTTGAAAACGGCATAAAGATATTCCCTCACTCTTCTACTTTAATTTCATACATAGCACAACTCATAATAGTACTCGGTTGCGGAGATATCGCTGATTTTATTAGCGTATGCCAAGTGGTTGAGGTTGTCAGAGTTTCGAGAAAAATGCCTTGAAAGTTTTCCTTCCGACGCTATCATGATCAAAGGGAGGCGAGGCAGTTTCACCTCTTGACAATAGAAGGTATGCTCCTAGCAACCTCAACAATGTTTATTCAAGCTTAGTGCCAGCGGCCTACGCAGGATCAATCAGTAATTAGGCTACCACCCACTGACCAATGAGATTACTCCCTCGTTCCTATGGGTGGATTCTAGCTGCGGCGCTAAATCAAAATCTTCGGACACGTTTCTGTTACGTTGAAAGTCGGAAAATCATGGCCCAGAAAAACGTTGATTTCTTGCCTTACATTTGACCATTTATCTTCGAAACTTCGGCAGATGATAGAAAGAACATTACAGTAAAGAATTATGCCAGAAACAGAAATCTGATTGTTTTGAACTGTTTAGATGATATGATTTCAAACTCGATTTTCTCAGCCATCCTTTTGTTGTGAGCGGGTCACAAACTATGGTATGGAGTTGCTGGTGAACTTTTAACCCCACCAACTGGGTGAGATTCTGATGTTGCATTCCCAAACAATTAGTAGAGAAGTCCTCATTGTGTAAGGAATTAAACGGTGCCTTCTAGAAATCAGCAATTATGATTAATGTGCTTATCAAAAGCAAAATTAATAGTATAACGCAAAGTTTAAGGTCATGTTAATTTTTGGAGCAGTAATTAAAAAAAAATACAGATATCAATTTTGATGCATATGTGAGGGTTAGTTGTACCACAAAACATCCATAGAACAAGTTTGCAATAACTCTGGAGGTTTTAGTCTGAAAACAGTTTTATTACAATTCTTGTTCACATTATTTTTCTATATTTAACAATAATTTACATTGATTATACTGGCTCATCTTGTTGTTGTTGTTGTTTCTATCCCTAACTCACATTTCACAACTTTCTTAAAGCACAAATGCTGGATTCGTTCTCCTTATACAAATATTAAACCATGTCTTTAACACATAAAAACAACGGATCTAGCATGCCTAGAATAATATTACGAAAATGAAGTTGGAAAATCACAATTAAGAAAAAGAAACACCAGCAGCCATAGGTGGGACAAATAGAGTAATGGTTTCGATTTAGTTCAGCTAAAAACAAAATATGGCTGACCGCGTATCACAATACTTTAAATAAAACTCGGTACTTTTATATTGACCAAACATCAAATGCAAAGTTTCATTTCTTTCACATTAATAGGTTAAGGAGATCATGGAATCAATGCTGCAGCTAACTGAAGATGAGATCGGGGAGGAATTACGGTAAGTACACTACAAACGGTGCTAATATGTATGCTTAGGATTTTGTTAAGATTAGTTTATAAAAATGTAAGAAACCTTTTGACACCCTTCCAAAATTAATCGATCTGACAGCCATATTTTGATTGTTTGATATAGCTGCGCATTAGACATGGTATAATGTGTGTTGTGCGTTACATATTTTCAACTCTCATTTTGATAAAGACTGACAAAGAGAAGTGAGTCAATCTGTAGAGTTTGTATTTTCTGATAGGGCAAATTTTCTGCATAATTCGTAAATATGGGATTTTGAAATGAACAGAAAAGTTAGTTCTTCATATGATTACGGCATTTAAGGTGATAAAGACTTATTCGTCATTAAATCTCATATTTCATCCGCTTAGGACATGCCCATAGGAAGGATTCCATCTCTGGGAACTGTTTTGGTGGTTTTGTGAAATACACAGTCACAAAATGGTTCTTGATTGTTTTCTTCTTTTTCCAGAGAGATAACTTCCAAGCTCGTTAATATATAGACCTAAGACCAGCTTTGTTATTCTTCAAGTTTTTTCTGTTGTTGTTGTTGCTATGGGCAACTCTCGTGAACTTCTGTGAGCTGAACACGCACGACTCTGGGTACATCGCCAAAATCGTTTATTGAATTACACGTACCCTTATTTTCTCCTTGAATTTTCAATTCTAAGATACGATCGATGACCGTGATATGCATTTTAAAATCCGATGTTTCACTGAACCACATGAATCCTATGTTCTCTTCTCTGTATATGTAATGTCTACTCTCGATTTGCATTGTTAAGCAGTGACCTCGTACAGCGTGTCATTTATACAACGAAGTTCGATTATTTGCTAATGTGTTTAATGTCCTCCTGGACGCTACCCCAATCCCGCTTTCCAAGCGGTTGAAGAGCGGGTCAAAGGCTTCTGTTCATACGTATCTATAAGTTTATCTCGGTGCTCTTTTGGAAAGTGTCATTATATAACCATGCGTCACCATGTAATTCAGCTGTTTCGTTTCTCTTTTTTTTTTTCCTTTGATAGGTCAAGCCCTTGGGGTCACCCCCATGTTTGTTTGTTGTTGTCGTTTTTTGTCAGGGGTATTCTTTGTAAACATTTTCAAACTGTCATTTTATTATCAATGATTCCATCCAAAGTATGCGGGTGTCTCCAAAACACTTACCACTCTTTCATTTCAAGCAGTCATTCCCCTCTCCCTTTAGGGTGGTATAATAGTTCACGGGTCTTTTTTTTTTTTTCCTACCAGCCTAATAACCCACCATGAAATCTCAACCTTTTAATTTCTTATTGTTCTTTTAATCGGGAATTCATTTGTTTCACGAAAGACAGGCCATGCCTGTCGCAATGCGTTTCTCCTTTTTTATTAAACCCTCTCTTTTTTTTTTTTTGATTGTTACGGGCAGCGTTTGTTAACTATTATGAACAGAACATGCATGTACCTGGTTACATTGTTGAAGTGGTCCTACTATTGAATTCCAAGTGCCTCTATTTTCACTTTATATTTTCAATTCTATGACATGGTTTAAGGTCTCATGCTCTATATTGAATCTCATGAATCTTAGGTAATATTTTCTGTATATGTATGTCTTCTCTTGATTTGCTATATTTCTATTAAGCAACATCCACGTGACATCGTGTATAATGTACCATAATGATATTACATGACAGTACCAATGGACTGTTGTTCCAATGAACCTTGTGATCAAGAATTTAAAGGTAACGTTGCAGGTGGCGAGTTCTTTTTTTTTTTTTCTTCTTCTTCTTCCTTTTATGTAACATTGGATATTTTGCTTTGCCAAAAATGTATGATTGGCACGGACAGCCATTCATACTGTCGATATATACTGCTTCCACTGAACTCTTACAGATTCTTTTTTTCCGTCAAAGTTTCAGTTAATGCGTCAATGCTGCAATGCACAAGTATACGCACTGTGCAACACTTTGAATTCTTACGCTAGTGAAATTACTCACGTCTTTGTACTTCTCCTTTTTCGACAACAGCCGGTCGAGCTCGTTCTTTTACTTCCCTTCTCATCCCTGTTCTCCTCTTTCGGAAGCCCACAGAGACACTTGATTTATTTTTGTTATTGTGTTGTGTGTGTTCTATGTCTTTCTCTGACGATGCTTCTGAACGTTCTCACTTACCTTATTCTGCTCGTTCTCGTTTCACGTTCTTCTCCTCAGCGATCTCCTGCTTATCGTGATTTTTACGCCATTTATACTTGTAGATTACTCCAGTGTTTTGCCTCTTTCTGGCGACTGGTTATTTTCTTGTATTATCCACTTATTTACGACATCCTAGTTTTGTTGACATCGCAGACTTTTATAATCTCGTCTCGTACCTTTAATCATGGCTAATTTTTTTAATGCTCCATTTTATTCCGTATCGAATGATGACTTTTTTGAATTGTTTCGGAACACTAGGTTAGGTTAGACTCTGACCCAGTTAGTGGGCTAACCAGTACAGGAACCACCCCTTATGAGGATTTTGTTGCCGATACCCTGAATACAGGAGCAAATGAATTTCCTCATGATTTTAGTAATGATTTCACTCAAAATATGTTATGCAATTATAATACAGTAAATTAATACAAAGATATGATTCATAACTTCTCTGAGGATACGTTTTCTTTGTTACACTTGAATATTAGGAGTTTAAATAAACATTTTGATGATTTAAAGTACTTATTAGAATCTGATGAAAGTCAGTCGTTATCGGTTATTGGATTAAGTGAAACATGGTTAACTTCTAATGTAGAAAATTCCTTTGCAATTGATGGTTACGATTTATTTGTTAATAATAGGCCTGATAAGAATGGTGGGGGTGTTGCATTGTACATATCATGTTCCTTTGAAACTATTGTCCATCAAGATATTTCTAGAATGGACGATACGGTTGAATCTTTGTTTATAGAAATTCTCATCCCAGGATGTAAAAATCTTATGTTAGGCATTGTATACAGACCTCCTAATTCAAACGCTAATGTTTTTTTTTTAACCTATTATTCAGATTTGGCAAATTCACACGTTTTCCGAAATAAGGATTGCTTTTTACTCGGCGATTTCAATATTGATATACTGAAGTCTGAGCATGATAATATCTCAAGTGATTTTCTTCACACACTTCTATCCTCATCCTTTCTTCCGCTCATTTCTAAACCGACACGTATTACAGATCGCTCTGCCACCCTCATTGATAACCTTTTTTGTAATATTCTACCCCTCCCCGATTCTTTCATAATTCTTTCAGATATGACTGATCATTTTCCAATAATGACTTATTTTACTCTTAAAACATCATCTAGTATTAAACCTCCTTCATTTCCTTTGCTTAGTCGTAGAGTTTCACCCGAAAAGTTAGCTAGTTTTGATGTGGCTCTCGAGAATGCTGACTGGTCAGGAGTGTTTGGCAGCGATGATATCAATATATCTTTTGATAATTTTATGGAAATATTCAATCATCATTTAGATGATGTAATTCCAAAGCAAAAAAAAAAAACAGATTACAAAAAAAAAAAAAACACCCAGGTTACCTTGGATCTCAAAATCAATCCTTCGTTCAATTAATAGGAAAAATCGTTTGTATTATAAATATAAGTTGGAAAAAACTGAGTGATCGAAGAATAGATATACATCATACAAAAATACTTTGACAATGATTTTACGTTCTGAAAAGAAAAGATATTACTTTAAGCAATTCTCGAGATATAGGTTTGATATGAAAAATACTTGGAAAGTTCTAAAACAGGCCATGAATGTTCCGAGTAAAAACTCTGACATTGACAAAATTAAAATGAATGATGAATTGATTAATGATTCTCTTCATATTGCAAATATCTTTAATTCCAATTTTTCAAAAATAGGTGACAATTATGCTCAAACTATTCCTGCAACAGAAACTCATTTTACTGAATTTTTAGGCCAGCGCAACTCTGATTCCATATTTTTTACACCGACTAATAGATTTGAAATTATTGATCTAGTTTCCTCTATTGAGAACAAACGAAGTTCTGGTTATGATGAGATAGATAATTTTATACTTAAGGGTGTTATTTCCTCGATTACTGATCCACTTGTTCACATATTTAATTTGTCAATCTTTAACGGTGTTTTTCCCGATAAAATGAAATTGGCTAAAGTAATACCAATATTTAAGAAAGGCGATAAACTTGTAGTCAGCAACTATCGCCCAATTTCATTATTGCCCTCACTGTCTAAGGTTTTAGAAAAACTTATTTATAAGAGAATGATCATTTTTTTGAAGGTACATGAAGTTTTTACGAACTCTCAGTTTGGTTTTCGTGAGAAACATAATACTTCGCATGCTCTTTTATATGTCGTTTATAGAGTAGTTCATGCCATTGATAATCATTCTCATTTAGTTAGTATTTTCTTGGACTTCTCCAAGGCCTTCGACACCATCAATCATGACATTTTATTTTATAAATTGTCGCATTATGGAGTACGTGGGAAGGCCTTGGAGTGGTTCAAGAGTTATTTAGTCGATAGAAAACAATTTGTTACAATTAAAAATAATGATTCAGTTATCAGAGAAGTTAAATGTGACGTCCCAAGGGGAAGTCTTTTCGGGCCGTTATTGTTCATTATCTATATAAATGATTTTTGTCGCGTATCTGATGATCTCTCTTTTATTCATTTCGCAGATGATACAAATGTATTTTTCGCCCATAACGATATTAATTTTCTTGTTCACAAAATCAATATTGAATTGAATAAAGTGACAAACTGGGTCAGAGCTAACAAGTTATCACTCAATGCTCATAAAACGAAATATATGATTTTTAGTAATACTGTTGATAGTTTAAACACAAATATAGTTTTAGATGCTTCTCATCTACAAAGAGTATCAAATATTTAACTCTTGGGGGTCATTGTGGATGATAAACTTTCCTTGAAATCTCATGTTGATAATATTTGTAACATAATATCGCGTGACATAGGTGTTATAAATAGATTGAAATTTCATATTCCACAAAAAATATTACCTATGTTATATTCGTCGTTAATATTGCCTCATTTGAATAATGGAGTTTTAGTTTGGGGCAACACGCATCACAATTTACTTGAAAGAGTGTCCCTCTTGCAAAAGAAAGCCCTCCGCGTTATCTGCCATTCCCCTGTACGTTCTCATACAAGCACGTTGTTTGCCTCTAGCAAGCTCTTAAAAATTAAAGATCGGTTTTTGTATAATTTAGGCCAATTTATGTACAATTATTGCAACAATTTGCTTCCATCTATTTTTGATTCTATGTTCCTCAAAAACCAATCATTTCATGAATATCCCACTAGGCGTTCCAATGAATTTCATTTACCCCTTTTACGCACGATCCTTGCTAAAAATACACTTATTTATATAGGCCCAAATTATTGGAATTCTTTGAATCATGATATAAAAAAACGCCCCATCTATATATTCTTTCAAGAGGAGACTGAAGTCCTTTCTATTGCAATCGTATGACTCTACAGTACTGAACTAGCCATTTGGCCTTCTTTCTCACATACTGACTTAATTACCTGTTTTCCTCTTTGAAGAATAATTGTATTTTTTTTGGATGTCTGCTGCCATCTACGCTATCGCCCAAAGCGTCAAAGACTTGAATTTCTGTCTTAACACTCCTGTTCATACGTCCCTTCATTTCCTTGCATTTCTCCTTTCATGCGTTACAATATCACTTTTTTTTTCTCCACAACTATCATCTGTTTCTCTTGACATGCTTCTGTCGAAGATCGCTGTCTCTGTTGTGCATTTTCGTTTGCTATTTTGTCTTCTGTTTGTTAGTCTTGTCCATTCCGTTTTGTCCCGTACAGCCTTTTCTTCAGTAGTTGTTTCGTTGTCTAGTCTTTTTCTATGTTTGTTTGCGTCTATGAAAGTAAATGTATTCATCTGTGAATCTAATTCTCAGTGGGCTTCCAGACTTCTTCTTCTTCTTGTTTTCTTTTCTTTTTTCCTTTTGTATTTATGATGCTTCAATTAATCTTCCCATTGATGTTATTTTTTCAGAGGGGCCCACATTCTACAAGCTCTGTCTTTTTAGTGGGTCTCTCCATTTTTCGCACTTTAAGCAAAGTTATACATGTACTTCATTTCGATCACTTCTGTTTCTTTTTTACAACAATGTATAATTACTATAAGGTCCTCAATTGTTGTACATTCTTTTCAATACATAATGTTCTGTTTACCTTATTCTCTGTTGTCAAAAGAAGTGTAACTTATGTTTTGTTGGAAAATGAAATAAACTTTGAATCAAATCGAATCGAATCAAGTTAACGTATTTCATTAGCAAACAACACTTTGTCTTCCTTCCTCCGTACCTTCCTTGTTATGACCTTAGGAACAATGGATTTGAAAAAAAAATAGCAGACATACCAACAAACTAACTTACTGAAATGCGATAATTTAGAAATCATAATGATATGTTCCTCCGGATATATTTAGATAGAAGTTTCATCAGCAAAATAAGAACGCTTGGAGTAATTTGACCTTTTTAACAGTGTGTCACAAAACAATAACTTTGCGTTCAGATGGCATGTGTAATTTGAAAGTAGAAAAATGGTAAAAGCACACACAACACACACACACACACACATACACACAAAGAACTTCTGGAAAAAAAAAAGTTTTAGTGTAAAGACTTGGCATAATATCTTAAACGATTTTACCTTATTTATATTATAGGATTTTCAGCATAGTATTGTGAATCCCGTCATTTTTTGTCGAGCCACCATGTTGCGTCAAAGATTGTCGCCCCGTCACAGATTGTCGTCTGGCGACAATCTGTGACGAGGGCCGGCAGCAAGGATTGTCGCCCGCCCTCGAAGCACATTTTGCTTAGTAATATCGTTTTTGACATAGCCATTGAAATACCAACACATCACGTACATGGCTACATCCATGCAAAATACCATGAAAAAAGTCATGGTAAGGTTTCAAGGAAGTGTGTATGTGCGCGCGCGCATGATAATTTAGTGTCTGTTTGTGCGTGTGTGTATGTGTGTGTGTGCATGTGTGTGTATGTTAGTGTATATGATTGAAAACTGTGTTTATTATGTCAGCGTATGTGCTCTGGCTGCGTGTGGGGAGTGTCATGCACCAACAGAACACCTATCATGCACAGACAAAACATTTGTCATACACCGACAAAACATTCTTGGATCAGCACCGAATGACTGCAACTGTTCACGCCATGATTGCCAACTTCAACTCTCATGTCCCGAATGGACACTTTTATTCCACCCCACCCTGGTTTCACAATGCACACTGCTGTTCTCCATTACACCTGCCCCACAACAAGAGGAAAGTTATAAATGTAACTTTTCGACTATAAACACCTTCGTTGTAAGGCTTGCTTCACTGTTCGTGCATACTACTCAGCTTACACGATTACAAACTCAAAACGTTTCGTGTTGTTTTCTTACAACCTCACCTGGCATACTACACTTATAATTACTGATTTTGAGCCTTATCAGAATCAGTTAGCTCCGGCATCAATTGTCCACTTTTTGAACAATATATGAAAACTTGACAAGCCCCCTACAAAACACGTGAATACAATGATTTCGCAATGTGTCTACAGTAATACACATGTGAAACTGTTTTCAACGGATGCACATACGGGTGCACATAATCCAGAAAGATTACACCAGATGTAATCAATCATTTCTTCAGTAGCATCGATATTTTGACTGAGACTGTGCTTTCTGGTAGTCTCAACTGTAATTATATCCTCACATATTTGACTAATAAACTTACATAACTTCAGGCATGAATAGTACTTTTTTATATATAACACATACACTTCGTCTTTAAATGTGGAACACTTTCTTCCTGAAGTTCTGACTGTTGCAAAGATATGTCTGTTTCTCCAACACAAACTTTCACTGGAGTTTCACTGAATGAGGTAACAGCATGCATATATTCATTATAACAACATCGTAATTAAACACTATGACACATGTGTACTCGTTAATAAATCTTATACTTATGTCAACTCTGCGTCATAAGTTAACCAAAACAACAACAAAAAATTTAACCTTCGGACATTTTGTTTTTGTCCCTTCACACATATGTACGTATTGTCACTCGTTAATATGTTATATCATACAATGTAGGTGCAAACTCTGGAAAATGTCGAGATCATACTCGACACACAATTGTGACTCTGTCACTCTATAACGAAATACATATACAGGTTATTAATGTACAGAAGTGACATTATATCTTGGCTTCTTTATGCCTTACTGTCACTCAACACGTTTTCATTAATACAAAACAACACAAATTATTTTGATTTTATCGGTTGACATAAAATTCAAAATTTGATCAACAGTTTTCCTGTGACTGGCCGGTTGTGTTTTGCTATACTCTTTTTGCATTTGCTAGCATTAACTCTGTAACGTATCGGTATACATGACAATATGAATCCTTTGACTCTTTGTGGTACATTGAATGAAATAAGAATAGAAGTGTGCAACTGAAGAACAACTTTCACTGTAATCTTACACACCACAAATTTAATATCCTGACTCTTCCTGTAATGTTGGGTTTTCAAAACATGATACATTGTTTGGCGTGTAACGCATCATGAAATTTTTAAAGTGATGTCTCCTTATAAAGACAGAATATAGTGTACTAGTACTTTCTCATACTTTCTAGCATCACTCACATATACTGTTTTCGTTTAAAACAAACATGATTAGCATAAATACAATTTCTTCCTTCACAGATCCTTGGGAAAGGAAGAAAACTGAACGAGAATACATAAACACATGTATACGTTGTCATATACACAAATATCAACATCAGTTTCTTCTCCGTTTTGAGTCTGGTTTCAAATGTTCTGCTTGATGTAGGTTTTACTGTAGATTTAAGATTGTTATCGTTCGGCTATTATCAGCGCGTGCACAATTTCAAACTCGCGACAAAGCGTCTGCTAATTTGTTGTCCTTTCCTGCTATGTGCACAATTCCCAGTGGGTACGGCTGGAGAATCAAACTCCAACGGAAGAGACGCTGATTCTTGTGCTTGAAGCGTTCTGAAAATTGTCAATGGGTTATGGTCAATGTACACCACGGTGTCTCTTCCACCGTCCAAACACGCTTCGAAATGTTGCACGGCTAGAACGACACTGAGACATTCCTTATCCACAGTTGAATACTTTTGCTGATGGCGATTCAGTTTTTTGGAGAAGAAACACACGGGTTAGCTGTGTGCGTTGTCGTCGTCCTGAAGTATCACGGCTCCTACTCCTCGATCACTAGCATCCGTAGCTAGCTGGAAGCTCCTCTCGAAGTTTGGTGCGATGAGCACGGGATCGTTCATGAGGACGGCCTTCAGCTTCTGGAACGCATCCTGGCAGCTCGCCGACCTCTGAAACGTTGTACCCTGTTTCAACAGGTCCGTCAAGGGCACCACCAAGTGACTGAAATTGGGAACGAATCTCCGGTAGAACCCGCACATTCCCAAGAAGCGCTGAAGCTCCCGTTTGGATGCCGGCACTGGGAAGTCCACGATGGCTCGGACCTTGGGACCTAGGTAAGTCACATAAGCTTTCCCAAACTCGCATTTGGCCAGATTCACCAGGAGCCCTGCATGTGACAACCTCCGGAACAGCTCTCGAAGATGAGCAACATGCTCCTCCCACGTATTGCTGAAAACCAACACATCGCCTATATAGACAACACAGTTATCATGTCCAGAAATAACTCGATTCATCATCCGTTAAAAAGTGGCGAGGGAATTTTTTATCCCGAAGGGCATGACACGACACTGGTGTAACCCGGAGGGCATGACAAACGCCGAGATCTCTCTTGCATCCTTGTCTTTGGCACCTGCCAATACCCTTTCATCAAATCCAATTTGCTGACATACTCAGCACTTCCTACCCGATCAATACATTTCTCAATCAAAGGAAGCGGAAACGAATCAGTCTTGGTTATGGTTTTGACCTTCCTGCAATCTATACAAAAACCTGGACGTTCCGTCTGCTTTTGGGACTAGCACTACTGGGGAACTCCAGTTTGAAAATCTATGATTCAATTTGCAAGCATGAAATCTATCTCCATATCCACCTGTTCTTTCTTAGCAGGATGAATCCGATATGGATGCTGCTTTATGGGTGCATTGTCACCAACATCTACCGTATGAACAGTGTCTTTCGCACAGCCCAATTTATCACTGCAAACCCCCGGAAATCCTGGAAGATGTCGAAAACATCTTGCCTCTCCGAATCAGACAAATGACTGAGAAGTAACTCTGGATTTTCTAGTGCCTTTGAGTTCACACTCTGAAAATCTGGAGCATCATGTTCAAACTCTTCTGCACTTTTCCCAGCACTGTGTAGGACACTCTCACTCACAACTGCACCTACTTCTTCTACCATCACACGGCTAAATAACTCCTCAAAAGTCGGAATAGAAATCAACGGCGCAGGTCTAATGGCATGTGGTTTTCCTACCACTTGACATTCATGACACGTTCGAGAAAATGCAGACACATCCTTTCCCATCTTGGGCCAGAAGAAGTGAGTTCTAATTCTACACAAAGTCTTCTTGACACCCATGTGTCCGGCCATTGGAATTTCATGTGCAAGACGTAGAATTTCCTTTCGATACGGCGGACGAACAACTATCGGGTCGACAATCGTCCAATCCTCATCTGCGGGACGATCTGGAGGATGCCATTTCCTCATCAAAACACCAGACTTTACATAGAAACATTCTGGCACTCCTTTCGCCTCATCTACAGTCAATGCACCCTCTTTCAACTTCTACAATTCCTCACCTTCCATCTGTGCTTTGATTAAAGCCGGCTGACTGAACACACTTTCTCAATGTTGTTCTCTTTCACGTTCACTAGTCACCTTTCCAAAGAATGTGTCATCAGGAGAAATTTTCACTTTCAGACTCCTTTCTCTCACGCTCTGCTTCACTTGCTCGAAACCTGGTGATAGCACGTGTTGGAAATACTTCTGGGAATTCATCGACCAGTTTTTCGCTTTCCTGCTCGTACACTTGGACTTTGGAAACAATTGGAAGGACACTCACACGACCTCCTGCAAGGTCATTACCAAGCAAAAAGGAAACTCCATCCATAGGGAGAAATGGAACAATTCCAACAATCACTTCCCCTGAAATCAGTCCACTATCCAAATTCACACGGAATAGAGGGACCGCCTGCGTTCCTCCGTTGACATCATGTATCAGTACCTTTCTACCCGTGTTACGATCTATGGGCATACTCTTCACATCTCCTACCATGAGGGACTGTGTAGCTCCAGTATCACGAAGGATGAAAACTGGTACTCTAAATTCAGCAATGGTAACTGTACCCTTGGAAATGAAGTCTTTGTACTTTTCATCCACACGACCACTTGAACACGTATCTGTCATTTTTGAGACACTGCTTTTCACAACATTTGGATCACGCTGTTCATCACTTACACTTGACTTAACGAAAACATTAGTGGCTGCTTGGTACTGTTTCTCTTTTGTTTCAGCATCTGAACTGTTCTGTGTACGTGTGTCTGCATGGACTAAACCATGTGTTGCTTCTTGCTTTTGTTTTTCTTCTGCTTCATTCCGTTCCAGCAATCGCATACATTCAAACTTAATGTGACCTGTTTTCCCACAGAAACAAGCATCTCAGGATCAAAGATTAGTTGAATCAAGAAACTGGAAATATAGTAACTGTTGCGATGTTTCGCCAATTATCAATTGGCTTCTTCGGGCGAATGAAGCTCCCGATGATGGAATGGCCCTTAAATAGTGCGAGATTGTGCAGAGCGCACTGGACCTTGTCCTGCGCGCGAAAGACGGCTTGGGATTTTGCGACCGACTGTGTGTATGTGTGTGACCCTGCATCCCAAAACAAATAAAGCGTTGACAGACATGAAATTCTACTTTAGAAAATATTTTGAAAGAGCAGACGTTCAGCTTTAAAATGATGTATAACTCAAATCAAATGAACTCTCCTAACCTATCTAAGTATTAGAAAGAAAGCACAAACTCAGGAAAAGTGTGAACTGAGAAAAGAGGCTCTGAAGTTCAGTGTCTATTCAAACGCATAATCCTTACTAAGCCGTGATGTCTGTGCAATGAAAGGGACAATAAACAGGATGTAAACCACTGGAGTAACAGTGAAGGGGTTATCAGATTAAACTGAAATTTAACCCGTTGAGGACGAGTCCCGAGTATACTCGGGCAGGGGTCTATGGGAATTGCGTGTTGTAGCAAAATCAGTCAGTCCTCAACGGGTAAACATGCCTTATTAACACATTCTGTCCATAATCAATGCAAACTTTCAAAGCAGTAGCAACAGCCTATCAAAAGTTATCAGAGTTGAGAGTGAAGAGTGTTTACGAGGTCTTTACGAAATGAAAAGGGGACTCTAAAGAAACACCTAATCACACTATTCTACACACACACAAAAAAAAAAAAGAATGTTTGAGGTAAACTGCTTAAAAGCACACTCTCCTATACCTGTATTATGATCCCAAATTTTAGCATAATATAGAGGAAGATCTGCTCTTTCAGAAGATATGAGAAACTTAATATTGGCTATGTTAACCAAATTCACTTATTATCAGTCCTCACACAAAATCAGTGTGTACGATTTTTTGCTCGTTTTGTGATGCACGGTTACACAACATTCACTGGTGTAATATTGAATCACCGTGTGAGCCTTGTTCATATTATTATACATGGAATACTTCTTTAATGGGATGAGCAATACAACACAAAGTTACCTTTAGAATAATTGAAGAGTTTGTTTGCAAAAACCGATAAGTCCATATTTGTCAAATGGAGATATTTACGATTAAAGGTCAAGAAAAATAAAGAGAATAATAAGAAAACTTTTGCCTCTTTTGACCATAACTTCAAAAATATACCTTTATATGTAGTGACCAATATATTATTTGAAAGGTATTATTTTGTAATTTATGACAGAGACCGTACTTCAAAATCTTCAAAAATGGACTTTTCGGTTTTTGCAAACAAACTCTTCAATTGTTGTTGTTGTTGGTTTTTTTTTTTTTCTCGTTGTTTTCTGTCTGTTTTTTCTGTTTATCTGTGTACGTTTTAAGACAGATATTGCGGGGTGAAACCTATTCATAGTGAAGACACGAATGTCGGTCCCATTGCATATAAATAAATAACAGATTTAGAGTGAATGAATGCTTCATCAATCCAATATTTGTCTATTGTTTGCAAAATATCCCCACAAGTTGGGAACGGATTTCGATGAAACTGACAAGAAAAATGGTTATAATGATCAAATTTGGTAGTCATTTTTTTCTGTGAAATTCGGGAAAAACGTCATTAACCACAACAATAACAACGAGGTAAATCCAAGCTGAAGAAATGCTGGCACAACATATGCCCCTTCGATATATTTTCTGCCGGCAGTTGCTTGGAAAATGGCGACAACAGTTTCACAACATTTACCTATGTTATTCGATTGTATCTCTATTGTTTTTTTTTCTTTAAAAAAACTGTATGTATTGAACATATGTGACCCGCTACAGCAAAAGGAGACAAAAGACGGGGAAGGACAATTTCCTGACACTGGCATAACATTATTTCCTTATTCTTTTTCTTTAATTTTACATAATACAACTCACAAAAGTACTCGGTTTCCGAGATATCAATGATTTTATTAGCGCATGTCAAGTCCTTGAGTAAATCAGAGTTTCGAGAAAATACGCCTTCAAAGTTTCCCTTCCGACCCCATCATGATTACGGGGAGAGATACAGTTTTCAACCCTTGACGATAGAAGAAGCGGTCCTGGCGACCTTCCGCGATGTTCATTCAAGCTTAGCGCCTGCGGACTTCGCACGAACAATCAGTAATCAGGATGCCACACACTGACCAATGAGATAACTCCCTTGTTGCAAGGGGCGAAGAATAGCTGCGGCGCCAAATCCAAATCTTGAGATACGTTTCTGTTTCGTTGAAAGTCTGAAAATTATGGCTTAGAAAAACGTTGATCTTCCTGCCTTACTTTTGATCATTTAGCTAGGAAATTTCGGCAGATGATAGACAGAACATCGGACTACAAAATTATTCAAAAAACATAAATTCGCTGGTATTGACCAATTTTGATGATGTTATTTTAAACTCGATTTTCTCGGCTCAGCCGTCAGCGACTTAGGGATCCTTTTGTTGTAGAGGGTGACATATGGTCTGCAACTGGACAGACGCAACAAAATACCCTAATATGTACCACATTTCTGGCGCGTAATCTTCTTCCATGCAGCTTCAAACAGTTCAGGGATGAGATTGGTGTAGACATTTGCGGAAATACACCTTGTCAACGAATTCCCACCTCTTCCCACCTCGTCAACGATTTGGAAAAGTATCATGAGTTTCAAGATTTTTGGATCTCATCTTTGAAGTATGAGCCGGCAAGTACGAACACACGGGGAGATTGGACGGAAATGTTCTTTGGACTGAAACAAAAACAACTGGAAACAGGTAACAATGACGTTAGTGTCCATAAGAGAGAAAAAATCTGAGAGCGATCACTGACACTATAGCCCAACCTTTACAAAATATGTCTCTACAGTATGTCCCCCCCCCCCCCAAAAAAAAATACAACGGGGCAATGATATCTTTATAAGTAGTGAATCAATCTAAATACAAATTCAGGGTATGAAACTATAACTCATTACCCACATCTTACACAAAACCCCATTCAATTTGCTTCAGTGGTCAAAGAGAAATGAGGAATTTTGTAGAGGATGTCGGGAATCTCTTCTGTCCAGATTCTGCCTATTATTCACACACAAGAGCATTGAATTGCTAAAATTGAAAGAATCAGACTTATGACATGCTTTACAACAATCCGCACTTCTCTGTGACTGCTTAACCAAATTGAATGGGGTTTTTTGCAAAATAGAGCTAATATGTTATATTTTAAGACCCTGAAGTAGCACTTAGACAGGTTGATTATGTTGGATGTTATCAACTCGAAAATCTGATCGTAATTTTGGGGGCGACTTACTGCAGTATGTCCCCCAAAAATTACAATCAGATTTTCGCATTGATAACGCCCAACATGATTACATTTTTTAAATGCTACTTCAGGGTCTTAACCCGTTCCTTACGGGAACCTGGTTTACCAGGTTCCCGTGGGAGCAACTGATATACGGGAACCTACCAGGTTCCCAAAATGAAGACAAGGGTGCCTGCTTCAGTGGCCTAAATTCATATTTCTTTGTGTTAAAATGCTCAGAAAAGTGGGTTTGATAAAAAGATCAGAGTTTATTCTATCAGGATTTGTTCTCCTGCTGTTTAAAAAAAGGGGGTTTCACAGTATTATGTACCTTTTTCTGATTTAGTTTTTTGCTTGTTCTGCTGTAAACTCGTACGAACATGTACATAATGATCAAGGCTGAGATCAGTTAGAAATGCGGGTTCGCTGACCCCAGTCACCTCATTCAGGTACCTGGTTTTGTGTAGAACAAAAGATTCTGAGAGCTCATCAGCGCACGCTCTATTCATACCTCGCACCCGATCGATATTTCCATTGTTCACGGGCACATGCAGTTGACCGTAGAAAGGGGGACACAATGAACCGCTTGACTGCCTTCACACAGGTTGATTACCAACCTGTGTGCCTCTCTGTCGACGGGCGAAAAGAATCTCGTTTGGGGGCATTAAAGGCACTCAGAGAATTGCGGAAGGAACGGGTTAATATATAACATTTTAGCTCTATTTTGCAGAAATCCCCATTCCATTTGGTTAAGCGGTCACAGAGAAATGTGGATTGTTGCAAAGCATGTCATGAATCGGATTCTTCCGAGTTTTAGCATTTCAATGATTTTGTGTGTGAATGAATAGACAGAACTTGTACAGAAGAGATTCCTGACATCCTCTACAAAATTCCGTATTTCTCTTTGACCACTGAAGCAAATCGAGTGGGGTTTTCTGTAAGATGTGGGCAATGAGTTATAGTTTCATTTAAGGATTTAAAGTCAAAATGCACCAGGCTGTTTCGAGGTACTAACAACAACTTAATTTTACCTTGTTTCCAGTGATAATTAACAGGTATTGAAGCTTAGCGTGACTGCTGGTTATACTGTTGAATCTCTTTATAATATCATGTTGTTAGACATTCTTTAAGCACATTTTGTTATGGGTAGTAGACCCTTTATACAGGGCTCGATATAAGTGCTTGCCTGATGGCCCGGTTCCACGAGAAACCACGATAAAATACATTCCTGGCCGTTCCTTTTTAAGTAGAAATTTACGTTAAATTGTGTATAAACACAACAACAAAAAAGTTAGTGTCGAACGGAGCCTATAATTCGGCGTGTTTACGTTTGGGCTCAGCAACAGCTAGTTGAAAATACTTATACATTTATTGAAATCACATTTTAATAACGACATAAAGAAAAATGACGGAACTGAAGAAAAAAAAGATTGTTGCTGGCATTATATTAACGTATTATAATGATGGTGATCGACTGCATCTGTGCGGGCCCACATGATGTTTTAAAAACATTCAACCTAAGGGACATACTCCCTGGAGAGCGGTACTTATTGCATGTCTGGAGAAAATGTAAGCCTGGAGTGAGGCTTTTAATTGTTCCTCATTGTCAGTTTCACTTTATGATAATGGGAGGGATCATCGAGCTCTATACCCGGTTTTGATATGCAGCATGTGCTCACAGTAATATTAAATGTTCCTGATATTTTCTGAAAGAGTCCGAACAAGTCAAGTGTTTTAAAGTTATTGACTGATACATCTTAGAAAGGCAATTGTTCAAAGCTCCCATTAACCTGCCACTCTCCGACATCTTACGTCACCAGTGGCAAACTGTTCACGGTATACCTATGTGCCCGTGCATCCCAAAACCAACAAAGAGTCGCAATCCCTCATGTCATTTGAGAACCCAAATAGGTGAAATTGGTAAAGATTTAAAGGTTTTTTTTTCTTTATTTCGTTTATATTGTGTGAAATGATAAGCTCTAAATTTTCTACAGCTTGGTATAAGAAAAAAACAAATGGGAAATTGGTTTGTTTGGTAAAAGTGTTTTCAGTACTTTTTTTTCAAAAATGATGCATTAAATTTGTCTCAGATGTCCCTTTCCATTTCTGTAAATGCCTTCACACAATATTCATCTCCAACTCTATAAACTCATAGATAGAACGTGATAAAAAAGGTGTTAGTTTCAGCCTAATCTGATAATCCCTTCCTTATTTTTGCTAAAGAGATTACATCCTGCTTTTACTGTGTGTGTATGTGTATGGGTGTGTGTGTGTGTGTGTGTGTGAGTGTGTGTTTCTTTGTACATAATATACTGTGAGCAAGCAATCCAAAGTGAATACTTGTTGAATATTTGTTTTGCTTTCTTCCACAGATATTTTGATTACAGTAACTTCTCTGTTAGAGGTTCTGATAGAGGATAAAGAAAAAGAGCAGAAGTATCGCCAACACTCAACGCGCGGAACCACGGCAAATCCTCTCAAATTGAAGGAAAGTGTAAACTTCGATGAAATGATCACACCTGATTATCCTCAAAGCGGAAGTGATGAATTGGAAAACGCGATAATGTACGTGTCCTATGTGGTCACAGATGATCAGTCTGAAAGACGGTCAAAACGAACCCAAATTCCATGTGAGGGAGGTGCTAGAAAAAACATACTTTGCGCTGAGATTTTCCAGGACAGGTGCAATGAACAGACTTTCGTGGATCTGGACAGCGCGTTTATAAAATCTATACCAGAATATAAAAACGGCTTCCTTGTCGAAATCTTTACCCATTGCTCAAATGAGGCAACGGCAAACCAGACAAATGACAACATTACAAGAAATCGAGTTGGCGTTCTTCATGAGTTTAATGTGGTGCGAGAGTTTAGAGGAGAGACAGAGTCTTGTTCTTTTATTATTATCAAACATATTGACGAGAATAAATCAGAAATGTACACCTATATCATCGACGGCTTGACAGAGCATGATGGTCAATGCATTTGCGTGGATGCTGCATTTAAAGGTCATGCAGTACCTGAAATCCAAAGAGTGGATATGCAATGGACTTACCAAAAATTCTCATTAAATTTGTCATCTCATGCAAAGTCAGGAGTATCGGATCTGCTTCAAAGTAACCAGGTGGTGAGTAACACAGATTTTCTACCTCTTTAAACATACATCTGAAGTTAAGGCCTATATTTTAGTATTTTCATTTAAGGATTTAAAGTCAAAATGCACCAGGCTGTTTCGAGGTACTGATTGAAACTATCAGCGTTTAGTGACTTCAAAAGTACTGTTTTATTCGTAACTATACGCTGCAGAAGCAGATCATGCATTAGAATGTCAACCTGAACCTCTGTAGCGTAATACATTTGTACATTTTTCAACACCTAAGTACAAAATAAATAATACGTATAGATAACAAAATAATTATAAAAGCTAACCAACTTATTAATTATACATTACGTTACATGCAGTTACATACATCGCTCGCTTTGTCTGTAGTAAAAGGCGGGCAATTTTGTTTGAGCAGAGATTGATATCACAAGGCTTCCCGCCACCTATGTCACCATATACACACTTTCGTCGCGCGTTCTCACCAGTTAAAAGCGCTATGGTGTTAAAAAATAATAATAACAATTAAAAAAAGAAAAAAATAATAAAATTCAATACATTCACGTATTGGCTCAAACATAACGAAGAATCCAGAAATAGACTATAAGTATGCGTTATTTCACCAATATAGAATGAGTTTATTGTACTCAAATTTTCGGTGGCCTCCACCTTCGTCAGGAGTCTCGACGGGGAATGACGGTACAAAACATAAATTGAACATGACGAGCTCGCTCTCATGTACAGACTTGGTTGCTAAGAGAGTGCGCACCCTTTACAATGATGTTGCCATTTAACCCGTAGGGTGCGTTTATCAACTCCTTTTCTCGGCAGAAACAGGTTTTCCAAATAGCTTTCAAGGAATTCTTACAAGTTGATAAACGCAAAGCTGTTTTGAAAGCCCTTTCGGAATGCCTTCTCGAAAGCAGCAAATTTGTGGCTTGCCAAACAGGTTTTCAGAACCATGTTTGTAAAAGCCTTTTGAAGTTGATAAACGCAAAGCTGCTTTGAAACGGCTTTGTAGTATTGTACTGCAGTTACGAACAATGCACGCCTTATATGACCTCTTCTCCTCGGGTCGAATTGCACAATACAGCTGTAAAGTGACAGGCCAGTTATCGTGTTCGCGAAGAGAGTTGATAAGCGCAACTATTTCGGAAGCCGTTTTAAAGGGCTTTTGAAAGGGCTTTTGAAAGCCGTTTAAACAGGGGAAAGTTGATAAACGCAGTCAAAGTCTCATGCCGCCACTCATAATTATTTGAAGTATGTGCTAAACTGGAGCTGCCTCATAGATAGGATGGATGACAATTGATTCATGTGGCATTGCATCATGACTCGTCATTCTCAAAGGAGGATATGTCTTTATGAAGGTAATTGCTTTTCGCCGTCCCTTCCTAAAACACAAGCGGCACATTAATAGTACAGGGCTTTGGAAATGGCTTTGGAAAGGGCTATGGGAAGGGCTTTCGAAAGGGCTATGGAAAGGGCCTTCGAAAGTGCTATCAAAAGGGCTTTCGAATGCCGTTTAAATAGGTTAAAGTTGATAAACGCAGCCAAAGACGCAATGTAGTCAAGACACGCATAAGCATGTGACAATACAAAGTAATTGAACGCCATTGTTACGTATTAATGGCAATGCTCTCCTCCTTATCACTGTGAAAATTCATTTGCACTGTCATCCCTGACGAAGGGGAGGCCCCCGAAAAATCGGATTTTGAATTAAGATCACGGCAATTGGCATTTAACGCATTCCTCTATTGTGAAATTATTATTTCAATGTGTAGTACTGCCAATACGCGGAGCAACTAATATAACATCTTAACAACTTCAGACTGGATTTCACGTACAATTGACTGTGCTACTCATTCGATTTTCATGGAAAATGGTGCCATTTTGTAACTAAATATGAGCAATTGTGTGTTCCACGTCTGTTGATGTCCAAGGTGTTACTTAAAACAAAATGATGCACGATTTTTACTCGTGCAATGGAACAATAATGAACCCGATGAAAGATGACGCACCTTCGTTGAACATCTTTCTATACATCCTTCGCCTCGTGCGAAACTTCATGCCAACGCACGCTGGCCATTCAATATTTGAAGAGTTTGTTTGCAAAAACCGATAAGTCCATTTTTGAAGAATTTGAAGTACGGTCGCTGTCATAAAGTACAAAATAATACCTTTAAAATGATATATTGGTCACTACAATAAAGGTACATTTTTGAAGTTATGGTCAAAAGAAGCAAATTTTTTCTTATTATTCTCTTTATTTTTCTTGACCTTTAATCGCAAATATCTCCATTTGGCAAATATGGACTTATCGGTTTTTGCAAACAAACTCTTCATTTGTATACATAATGGAAATATAAACTCTGGACGGTTTTGAGAGCCCCCCGCCCCCTTCCCCAACATACACAAACTAACATACATTTCATTTTGTATTTGGGGAGTTTTCTATTTTGTTTTTGATTGTCTTGGGCAAGAGGCTGTAAGAATGTATGGAAAGGGAACTTTTAACAATCAAATAATGACAAATTGCATTCTTTTTGTTGCTCTTACGAGAAGGAACATCTCACGGCATTCAGATGAACCTCAATCTCTGAGAAATAGTAAACAGACAACCTTCGATGTTGTTTCTTAATACATTTAACTGTAGTAAATCGTCCCTTTTAGTTAATACAACAATATTCCTATAAAATTTGAATGAAACTACTTTTAGGCCCTACGTGGTATCAGTTGTTTTTGGATACAAACAGAACTCTCGGATTTCGTGACATTATCATTAACATAAAGGATGAGAACAACAGAAACAAGGGAAGAGGCAGCAGGCGCCGAACCGACCATGTTAGGTCCAGCCACCATCGACGTCCTGGTTCCCACGAAACCGTGTCAGGGGAGACTTCTCCGGGCTCAGCACACATCATTTTCGAACAAGACCCTGCCAAGAAATTGAATGTAAGTTGAATGTGCACATAATTACATTGACAGCTAATCAAGTCAATTCATACATGATTACAAATTATAAAATGGGTTCAAGAATGTAGCCAATTGGAAGCGCTGAAATGAGTCACGTGTGCTTGTATTAATTTCTCACTAACATGCACGGCCGACGTCACAATGTTTGCACTAGCAGTGCGCACTCAATCAGTTGTTACAAGTGCGTCGCGAGCTACTATACGCGCTTTCAATCCTGTAAACAACTTCTAGTTCGGGCTGCCGGCCGGCCTTTCTTGTGTGCATAACATGTGTGGCGTACGTATACTCTTATTCGTCATGTACGTACAGTACTTATATGTGCGGGATTTCCGAGTGCGATGTGCGAAAATGTTTGGGACGAACATCTTCGGACATCTTGATCCATAAAGGTACGTGAAAAATGCTCTTAGTTTTCGACCCATTTTATAAAAAAAAAAAGAAAAAGAAAATGATGCCCATGATTATTTCGTGGCGTTAGTGGAGATGCAGCTCACTCTCGGGTATTTACAATGTAGTGCAACATGAACTCGGCTTCGCCTCGTGCATGTTTCACAATTGTAAATACCCTCGACTGCGCTACATCTCCACTAACGCACTCCATCCTGTGCATCATTTGAATACTAACGTCCATTTAACCTACATGCATACACATTGTGCGTACAAGTGCATCACGCAGCCAACAAATCAGCCCTACCCGAGTTTATGTGAGGGTTCAAAAGAAGTAAAATAGGTCAACATCAATGTAAAATCAATCAGTCTTTAGTCCTTAGATAAAAGAGCATTCCCTCTACCTTATTCCAAAGTTTTGGATCATAAACAAATGGGGGTTTTGTGTGTTTTCGAGAAAAAACAAATAGAATAGTGTGGTTACGTATGTGTAAGATTTCTTTTAATATAACAAAAGAATAAACAACGTCTTACCTTCCTTATTTTCACCTCCATATTTTTATTATGATTTTTGAAAGACCAATGGATATGGTACTTCAATGCAGCTTAATCAGATATTCATTTTACTGTGGTTGCAGTTGTACAGAGTATAAAGTTTTAAATTCTGTCTTTCGTCTCGCGTATTAAAAATAATGCAACTTCATCGACTTTTTATTTTTTCACTCTGCATTATTTTGTCCAGAGTGTTTTTTTTTTTCTTTATTTACATTAGCTGTACTATATTCATTATCACTTATAACTTTTTGCTTGGTTCTATATCTTGTTAAAGACTATAGTGTTAATAACTTTCGTGCTTGTGTTTTTTTTTTGTGGGGTTTTGTTTGTTTGTTGCTGTTGTTGTTGTTAATGTTGTTGTTGTTGTTGATGATGTTGTTGTTGTTGTTGTTGTTGTTGTTGTGTTTGAGAATCCGTTCCGAAGTGAGGAATTTCATTGCTGGAGATGTTTTGCTGGAGATGTTTGGGTGGTTTTGTGATGCATGGCAATATTCGTACGTATTCTTGCAAAAGAATATAACCTTATCACACGAAAAAAGATACTATAAATTAATACGTATGAACTTTTAATTACGTTAAGTTTTCATCATAGTCTGTGTCACAAATCACAAAAGTAACTGTATTTAACACGAACTGCGGTTGGAAGAAAATTACTTCAACGCAGTTATTAGGGAGCTTTAGATTTTAGACACGCGGACGTTCAAAGAGAAAAAAAAAACATGATCTGAGCGTGCGCAGTAGCGCGGATCAAGTTACTGCACACGCTCAGATCATTTTTTTTTTCTCTTTGAACGTCCGTGCGTCTAAAATCTAAAGCTCCCTTTTCCTCGAAATCACGCAACTTAATAGTACACCTGACGGTTCTTCATATAATGAAATGTGTAACGCTGCCCGCCGCTTAAGATATATAAACCAACTCGTAATATATATTTTTCTGTTGTTGTTGTTTTTTTTTTTATTTCGTGGGAAGGGGGGGGGGGGTTGGGAGATTTGCCAACATTGTTAGTCAACTGCAAGGTATAACCTGCCGTTTTACCTCATCCCGTATGCTACATTAAGCACACAATATTAAGGTATTCGTGGATGAAAACGAATCTCATACAACCCTGTGATATGTATTTCTTGAATCGTGTGACAAAGTCCCCATACAGGGTCATGTTAATTATTGAAAAATGATCAAAAATGTAATCTTTGCTCACCTTAAGTCAAAAAGAATAATTATGTTTTTTTTTTTTTTTTTTTAATCAATACACCGGTGAATCTCTGTTAAAAATTAACATGACTAACTCGCTATATCTAATCCTACTGTCATTAAACCGTCAAGAGTGGTCATGTCTTTTTGTGTGACCATATTTTTGTTTGTACTTGATTTTCTCTCATCTTTTTTTGTGTTATTTTTAGAACGCCTATAGTAACATGGTTATTGGTTCGAAATTACAGCTAAAACACTCTCTGTTTGAGGCCTGGGGTCACTTTACGACAATGATTGCCCTGGTTTTCCTCGCCGTGGTGTCTTCGGCGTCAGCGAATAACCAGCATCACTTGACTCGAGGAGCACCGGGAAGCATCATTTTCGATGCTCCGTGGAATCCAGAGGACGGTTTCTTTCCTCACTTCACGATCAGATTCGAGTCTGAGAGTCAACCTTTCTGTACTCTGATCGAGCGTCATCTTGAGGGATTTAAGTCTGCACAGCAGTATGACCGTTTTAGAGTTAGCTACACACTAGCAGAGGGTAATATGAAGGCCACAGTCGAGATATCAGACGTAACCCCCGAAGATGCTGGCGTGTACATCATGAGGCTGACATCACTTGATTCCAATAGTGGCAGCACCATTAAAGTCGTGAAAAATGTTGAGGTATCTCTACCTCTTGGAGAGGCTCAGTGTCGCATACTCGAAGCACCCGAAGGTTATTCCCGTCATTTCGCGTATGTTTCTTGCCGAGCTACTGTGGGCAGAGAAAATGCCACTGTGGGTTGTTATCAGGATGACGCTAGGATCCCCTACCTGAGGGAAATCCACAATGATGGCAGGCATATCCATGGCAGGTTCTGGATGAAATTAATTGGTGGCATTGTGCACTGTTGTTCTGAAAATCATGATACACAGACTGATCAAAGCACATGTCTCGATTTTGTTTGGGCTCCTCAAGAGGGTACAACAGAGAATAGTCAAGTCACCGAATCTGGGGAAAATCCAAAGATAACCCTGAACTACCTGTCTGATTCTGCTTCCGGTTTGCAACTCCAGAGTGTTCTTGTTTACATTTTGATTATTTTCACTGCGTTGTATTTCTTTTCGTAATATTGTCAGTGTTCATCATACACTTGGTATTCTATGTATAATAATTTGCACCGACACCTTTAGCTTGTATGATGAAGAACTTTTTACAATGTCTCGTGACAGCTGTTTGTGTACATACCCTGCAATGGTAAGAAACACCTGCAAACAATGCAGAACTGAAAATAACGATATGTAGCAATATCAGAGGTGTCGCATCTGTCGTAGCGGTGGTCAGAGTAAAATAGAGATTTGTCCAATCTTTGAGAAATTGTTGCTTCAAAGAAGGTACAAAGTTATTAGCTAAGGATTTCATGAAAATACTCACAGTTGGCAAAACTTAGAGTCACATATACACCAGAAAATTACGTATGTTATTTAAGGAGTGTACACATGCTCCACATGAAGCGGCTTGAATTATCATTGTTTATAAATTTGCTGTTGCTATAATGTGTTTTGCAGGAGTGTACATTACAACACAGACAACCAATGACATACTTAATATCAAACTTTAGTGTTATCGTCTCATACAAAAGTGCCCATTAGAGACATGTTTCAAACGTTGTAATTGTTGTTCAGCTGTTAAGCGGTTATGTCTATATCACTGATTGAGCGTGCTTAATATCATTATACATGTTATTGTATCACATGATTCGTTCCACTATTATTTTTTTTCGCATTTATGTTAGAGTTAATAGAATGCGAGTGAAAGGTTTCATGATTTGATATCATGATAGAATGAACGAGTGTAAGGTATAGCTCAGCGGTCAATGGGTTTGCCATAGCTCTCTTAAGAGATGAATAGAAGAAATGTAATTATTTCCTAATTGAAGGAAAAATATTATCATTCATAGCAAGCATTAGGTAAGGCAAGCGAGTTTGTTTACATTGCTTATATTAACTAACATTATGAAGTGTATTATTTAGACCGACATAGAGCAGTAGTTGAGTTGTGGTTGCAGGAAGAGAGACAAGAAGATGATGATGAAGAAAAAAAAAACAACGACGAGGAAGAAGAAGAGACAGAGAATGTAAAGTATCGCAAATGTGAAAGTTGTTTAGAATAGAAAGACAAACATTGACTTTGTCTACTAGTCCAGTCAAAATATGGAATGACCCAAAACTAATTGCAACAGAAACCATTCCACTTGCATTTAACCTGGAAGAGCTATCAAAACAACATATTAAAAGTTCCCTAAAATTCAAAATGGTCGCCATAAAACCTATTTATGCTTATATCTTGGGACATAGAACCTATAGAAAGTCAGTTCTTGTGTCTAAACCCATGTTTTGTAGGTCAAGGAGTACAATTATAACATCAGTAATAACTTAAAAGTATTCATTTGTACATCATTTGCATAAATTTGCATATAAAGGCATTCAAAATGGCCGCCATACTGGCCTTTTAATATCTCCGTACAAAAGACCTGTAGAAAGTAAATTTTGGCATCTATGTATATATATATATATATATATGTATATATATTTCATGCCAATAAACACGTCAATAAACACAATCGTGTCAGTTGTAACTCAAAAAGCATTCCTACAAACATAATTTGCATATTTATGCATATAATTATATGCAAAATGGCTGCCAAATGGTTTGTACTAGTCTGGGCTCCGTCCCCTTTTCCTTGGTGCGACCAAGAGAGGGCGCAAATTTTCTGATTGCGATAATCGAGAGACTGCGCGCCCAATATCGCAGTTCTCGGCGTATCGCAATCCTCGGGTATCACGCCCTCATACGGCTTGTTGCGTGCACTGAATCACCCCTACGAGTAAAAAGAGTCCAGAAGCTAGACTAGGTTTGTACATGCCCCTATCTCTGATTATTTCATCTGTATGTGGTTCCCTTTTTGTCTCTTATTTTCACTGCCAGGAATAATTGCTGCAGTATCTACACTCAATCTTAAGTCAATGAAAATCTGCATAAATATAAATATAAATATGATTATTCAAATCACTAATATGAATACATTTCTACTTTTAGGATATACCTATACAGGAAACCTGCACAATGTTGATTGTGATGTCTGTATCTATCAATTCAAGGGTAAAGACAATTTACATTTCACCATTTTAATGAACATCTGTACACCTATTTGCATGAATTTCCATGAATGTATAAGTAGTTTTAGGCTTACTCTACATACCACCCATGATTTCCTCAAATAAAACCTCTGGACAATATTCAATGTAAACCATATTGAACAGAGCCGATTTACATTTAACTTTAACTTCACTTTAGCTTCCAAGTGTGCCCAGTAGGTAGAGAAAAATTGAAATCTTCGAATTGTATAATGCATATTTGTAAATACAAAATACTTTCTCTTTTTTTTTTTTCTTTTTTTTTTTGCAAGGAGGAGGGTACATCAATTCATTAAGAGCATGTTTATCTATGAGTCTAATACAAATGTTACATGAGTTTGGTATACAATGTAGTAACCGATGTATTGGTCATATTTTGTTGCCTTGGTCACTCGCTGACTTTCTGAACAAGAGACCCATGGATTGAGAGCTCACCTGAGTATCTCAAGTTTACCTTCCATGCAGTCTTGCAGACTATTACCTAGGCAGAACACATCAAAGTTGGAAGCCTTTAGAGGTCTCCAGGGCCCAGGGAGACATGACATCCATATGTGTTTATTTCATGACACTGGCAAAAACACCTGCCAAGTCCGTAGAAAATTTGATCATACGTTTCCAAAAAGATCAAAACTTACAACTGGTCCCTAGTGACAACGCAAACAAGGCTCTTAAGTTTGACACAGAATTATTAAAGCAAAGAAGACCAAAGACCTTTTTTTTTTTCAATGCTGACCTCATTGACTCGAGGGAAAATCCCAAATGTTTAAAGCAGGAGAACATATACAGGGATGATCCCCTACGGATCCGAACCAAATTAGGATCATCTTGAGACTTTCTTTTTATGGTTTGAGGGGGGGGGGGGGGGTCTACACCACTGAGGGTACTTCCTAGTGTTCCATGGCAGGTTCAGGGGTGTCCCCTTTAGGCCGCAGCCAGGAATAATTTATTGAGGACCAGTTTTAAGTTTTGATCTCCTTTTTGGAAACACGCATGATCACATTTTTATACAACATAAGCAAGCGCTTGACGACGACAATGGCCTCAGAAATGATTGTCTAAGAAGTAATACAACATTGTAGGAATATAAGTCACCACTCTCTACGTGGCGATAAGGAGAAAGGGAGGGAAGAATGAGGGGAAAAAGTGCAATAATTCTATGTATATTCATGTAGATTTTTCATTGACTTACTCTTAAATGTAGGTACTGCAGCAATTACTCCTGGCAGTGAAGATAAGAGACACAAAGAGACCCACTTACAGATGAAATAACCGGGCATGCACAAACCATATGGCAGCCATTTTGCATATAATTATATGTATATATATGTAAATTATGTATGTAGGAATGCTTTTTGAGTTACAACTGACATCATGATTGTGTTTATTGACGTGAAAATATAAATATAGATGCCAAAATTTACTTTCTGCAGGTTTTATGTACGGAGATATTAAAAGGCAATTATGGCGGCCATTTTGAATGCAGTTCACACTTTTCCTGCGTTTGTGCTTTCTTTCCAATATTTAGATAGGTTAGGAGAGTCAATTTGATTTGAGTTATACATCATTTTAAAGCTTAAAGTCTGCTCTTTCAGAATATGGTCTTAACTAAAAACTCCTGTCTCGCGACTTTTTGTTTGTTTTGAGGTGCAGGGTCACATATGCAAATTTATGCAAATTATGTACAATGTACAATATTACTGATGTCATAATTGTACTCCTTGACCTAAAAAACATAGGTTTAGACACAATAACTGGCTTTCCCAAGATATAAGCATAACATAGGTTTCATGTCGGCCATTTTGAATTTATGCAAATTAGGCATTGATCCACCACTCAAATTTTAGGGAACTTTTAATATGTTGTTTTGATAGCTCTTCCAGGTTACAATGTAGATGCAAGTGGAATGGTTTCTGTTGCAATTAGTTTTGGGTTGACCCCCTTTTTTCATATTTTGACTGGACTATACCGGGAATCCATCTATCTGTAGTAGACATTATGCTTCTATTTGTTTTTCTCGTTCGAGCATGGCCCAATTTGATAAAATTGCATTTGAATAATGAATATGCAGCAATGTGGTAGAGGTCGTTTATGCACGCACCAAGTGTACTGTAGTAGTATAAAGTGATCGCCATAATTACGTCCTGACTGGTAAATACAGCCATCTGGATTGTCATAAAACAAATGGCAAATTTTGACAAATTTGACCAAAAAAAAAATCCGTGCACAAAAACTGATTGTACTACCCTTTTCTTCTGCAAAATACAGAGAGTAGTGCTTTCTTCCTCGTGTTTCACAAAGATGTGTATTTCCCAGTCCGTTCTCTAGTCTGCATTTCATTTCCATCTATTTTTACGATGCTGAGTGTTTGATGACAATATCAAGAATATATCAGTATCAATGAAACAGGATAGCCTATTGCTGTAGAATGAACAGCTTAATGCACTTTTGTGAACACATTTTTTTTTGCACACACATTAAACGTAGGGTCTATATAGAAGGTATTCCCTGTTGTGTACATTGACTTTTCACATACACATAGGGCAATGTAAGTCAACACCTACCCCATGTGTAGTCTATTATAACCACAATTTGCACATGCTTATGGAAGGAAACATTTACAATGATTATTATAAATTGTTTGTACATACCAAGCAGATTTGCAGTGAACGTTTGCCTTTTTAATCTGTTATGAGTTTATATCAAAGTGTGTACGTGTTAGCCATGTCCTATGAGATTGTAAAACGATGTCGGCATAGACTCTGTTTGTAATACTGCTTCCATTAAAACAAAGCAGACTCCATAATTGTGGATTAAAATATTTAGAGTGACACATAGATGTGTAGGTTGAATATCTATTCAGTAAACCTTAAGCATATTGAAGAATTTGAAGAAAAAAATCCGTGCACGAAAAAAAAAAAAAATGATTGCTTTCTGCCATTTTCTTCTGCAAAATACAGAGAGTAATGGTCTCTTCCACATGTTTCAAAAACATGTGCGTTTCCGTTGTCTAGTCTGCATAATATTTCCATCTATTTCGATGATGCTGAATGTTTGATGTCTTTATCAAGAATATATCAGTATCAATGAAGCAAGATAGCCTATTGCTGTGGAATGAACAGCTTAATGCACGTTTGTATATTATGTACTTTGTACACACATTAAACCTATGTAGAAAATATTCCCTGTTGTGTACATTGACTTCTCATAGACACATGTGGCCATGTATGCCACCACTTATCTCATGTATAGGCTATTATAATGATAATTTGCACATGTTTATAGAATGAAAAAATACGATTGATTTCATTGAATTGTTATGTACATACCAAGCAGATTTGTCGTGAACGTTTGCCTTTCAATATGTTATGGATTTATATCAAAATGTGTATGTGTTACTCATGTCCTTTGAGAGTGTAAAAAATGGCGACATGCTGTTTTCATTAAAACTAAGCAGACTACAATCCTACATTAATGGATCCAAACATTTAGAGTGACACATGGATTTTAAGGTTTAATATTTATTCAGTAAACCTTATGCATATAGACTTGAAACGAAGAACTATCCCGTGAACAGAATAGAAATGGTACGATGTGTTTTATTATGTTATTTTGACTATCATGTATGTTAAGTCGACCAAGCTCGTCAGCTATTTAGGTGGACACTATGAAAGTCATTGTTTTAAATGTTTTAGATAAGACTGTTACACAAAGCGTGTTACTTATGAATTTTGAATTGATTTTTGATGGGCTACAAACTGGAATTCTTTACCTCTAAATCTGGAACAGCCGATATCACGTAACGTTTTACAAGTGAAATAAACACGTTTACTCAATATTGTCCCGTTATACGAGTGCATTCATATCATTATTTGTTGTCCTTTTGTACGACACGTTAATAATATTATTTGTTTTAAATGTATCATGGAAATCGTAGTATTTTGTAGTGTAGTGAAATCAACACACATTTGCAACTTCTGCACTCCTGTACCCTTAAGTGAATGGCGACAAATGACGTCCATTTACATGGATTATTTTGTATAGTAAGTTTATCTGGCGGGCTGACTAGTTAAGGTATGCTTGTAAAGATGGTCCCTGTATTTCTGTTTTTTATGTTTTCTCTTAAGTCATAGTCGAGGTTTTCCTTAAGGAGCATTGTACATTCAAGTTTTCATCGTTTGATGTTCTCTTATATTTTGCGTATGGTACGTACGATCATTTCGTTATATACAATAATACGCTTCTTTGTGCACATCTTCATTATGATTCACAACATTTCGTTACATTGTACTGAGAACGGAATGTAGAAATGAAATGATCTGAAATGAGCTGAACTGAAAAAAAAAAAAGCACGGCAAACGCTGTTGAAAATATGACTAAGTACATAAGTCACTTGTGTTAATAATTATGATGCGTCAATTTATAAACGTAAAAGATATTCTAATGGTGTGAGGTTGTGCATGTATGATTATTTGAGCCAAACACGATTCTGATAGTAAATGTTCGGGTTTGAAAGAAGTTCGGGAAAAAAAGTCAGTGGACTTTGTATTCTATTTATTGTGTGTTTTACTGTCGAACGAATATAACTGTTATTTCATCATAATGCTCTCAAAAACATGCGTTAATAAATTGTTTAGTAGCAGTGCATAAATGTATATAGATGTCTACTCTGCGATGTGGAATCTCATTATAGGCTATTTTATAGCTTACACGCACTGTGACAGTTTTTATGTTAGCTAGAATTATATCAAATGTCGCAATGATACTTATTATGCGATATAGTACAGATATGACAAAGAAAACGTACTCCCAAGGGACAGATTGATAGTGTCTATCCTTGTTGATAACGGAATGGTCCATGTACAAACCATGTATGGGTTTTTGCATAATATACATTTCTACATTTTTTAATTAAATGAAGCAGTCAATTAATGAATTCACTACTTAAACAACAACAACAAAAGAAAAAAAAAAGAAAAAAAAAAAAAAAACGTTTCCCATCCCCCACTCTACAATTTGGCGGCCAGGAATACCGCATGCTCCTTCACATTTTTCTTTTTTTCTTTCCCGGAAAAGGGTTAGTCCATTTGTGGCGAAGAATAAAATCCTGATAATCGTCGAAATATGGGGTTGTTTTATGATTTTTTTATCCATAAAAAATATTTCTCACCAGGAGTCATTTATAAATCTTTCCCAAATAATGCTGAAAAGGTTTTTTTTTTTTTATCTAGGAACAAATCGTAGAAGGGATTAATAGGGCAACATGGTGTTTGCCTGATCTCAAGAATATGCTTATTATTTAAACTGATGTGCATGTTTTGCCTTCGTGCCTGACATTTTGCCATTGCTCTGCACACACGTCATGTTGCTTTGCAAGCTTTCCTTCCATAATCTCGATGGGGATAATTACGATGACTTCTATTTCAAAAATCTGTGATAGCAGGTCAAAATTCTAATCCGTTTCAATTATAAAAGGGGGCATCTCTTAGAATTTCGAACAAGTATATATGTATGATTGACCGCCAGAGAGAAGGGGATTATCATATTTATTTTGATTTTTCTTACACACTGAGACATTCATTCACTTAAGCTTGTTTAATCAATTCCATTTTACGCATTTGTATTGTTCTCTTAGACATAAGTATGGATTCAGAGTGGATTACTGATTCCTGGTTTCTCTTTCTTTTACCTTTAATGATTTTATGAAAGTCCTAATAACGCAAAGAAACGAGGATTGTAATGATAAAAGATAAATCCGGATGATTTTCAAACTGAACAACTGTATAACTTGGTCATGCAAGATACAGAGTTTCAAACTTTATGATAAATTTTGATAAGGAATAAGAACATTTCAAAATGTAAAACAAATCACAATGAACAAGGACGGTGACATAGCAGCTCCACCATAAGAATACATAAGTTGAAGCTCAAGGAAGAAGCAAGGGAAGATAATATTCAAAAACTCTGCAAAGGTGACCTTGTTAAGCAAGCAGTATTATAACGGAATTACATTATTGGATGTGAGCCTCCCACTCATGCATTCTGATGGTGAAGCTGATATATCACCATCCTTGGTGAATAGAGTTTCTAAGGGTTTTCCGAGTACTGATTTCTCTGCTGTAGGACTGAAAATAATTCGTCGAATAGAAATATGAAGCTGTCGATTTATGTACAACATGTTCTGAAATTATGATAATTGCCTCGAATTCACCTTTAGCCCTTTTGGCTGAAGAAATAAAACAATTCCTATCATCCAATGTTTAGAACGATGGAATCACTAGTTCTTATCAAATACGATTTCATGTCGTTGTTGCTTTGTTTTCGGTACCCTCATTAAAGATTATTTATATAGCTTTTTCTTTCAACCTACGTTCACGATTGAATTAGATTTCTGTTCTACTGTTACTCTTGTCTTTTTTTTTTTTTTTTACAGATTTTCAAATTACATCTTACATACCTAAACTTGTACATTCAACTTGTTAGAAGCTATTTCTTTTTTTTTAATTATTTTTGCTGTTCGGTGTTGGAGTGTAATATCCATATATCTTTTTCAAGTTTTCTGCGCAGTTTTGTGAATGGAAATATCATAACAGGAATATGAAATAAAGAAATGACTACTGACAATGCAATATCTTCCCATGTGTGTCTTCGTTATCTCAGTGCTATTGCCGACTTCTCTCTTTCTCTCCCTCTCTCTCTCTCTCTCGCTCTCTCTTTCTTTCTCTCGCTCTCTCATTATATATATATATATATATATATATATATATATATATATATATATATATATATGTGTGTGTGTGTGTGTGTGTGTTTGTGTTTGCAGATACAGAAACGTAGCATGACTGCAGTATGAGTTTAGTTTAATTATGGCGACATCCCAACAACTACTTTTGTCAGTCCGTTCTCTCGTCCTCGGGCTGACATGCTTTTGGGATCGTGTTCATTATTTGACATGGTCAATACTGGAAGGTTTAGCGCACAACTCCAACAAAGTATCTAAGCTGCAAATCAAACGCGTTTAGATTGCTTTTTTTATTATTTGTTTTTTATGACGCGGGATAATCATGTATATCAAGTTGAGCAGGATTTCATTGCTAATCAGAGAGAGAGAGTTTAATTGCAAGGTTCAAGTTTGTAAAGAAACTGAAACAAACACGCTTCAAAGATTATGGGGATCGAGCTTATCACATAGTTGTTACACACCATGGCCATTTTTTAGCATATATTCGTCTGAATTTTTGTCTGCATGTTGTGATTTCTCATAGTACAGGATGGACAGTTAACATTCAGATTCTGATATCTTACTTGTGTATAATATTATTACGGAAGGGAGGGGGTTTCTGGTGGGCCAAAAATAATGTCACACATTCTGACATCAAAACAAATCACCACCACCAATGATATCAAACTTAAAGTAGCAAAAAAAATTATTCTTCCCTCGACTCCCACGACATCATACAAGTCTCGATCGACCAGGACACACCCACTTTGTACAAATGCATATTCTTGACACCATCGACATCACGTTGATAATGTAAACATGTACATCATGTCCATGAATCCTGTACACTAATGAAACTCGCCTGTTTGAATGAATATACCTGTGACCCTTCGAAGAGTTTATCTGGGTGGTAATTCTGTAACTAAGGCGAATTTATCTGGGTGGTAATTCTGTAACTAAGGCGAATTTCATTTGCTCACAACCAGAGGAAAAGTATTTACCCTTCGTAAGCTTTCTCCTACTCTACAGGCGTCTTCAGACTGGCGTTGACTCGCCGTAGATGGGGTATCGGCAGTCTTACAGTCCGAGAGAATGGGAAGAAGCTTGGCGTTTACAGAACGCTTATAGACAGGGTCCATGGTATAACCACAGACTTAGAGGATGTACAGACTGAAGATTAACATATCAAGTCCTCCCTCAGATTATGTAGATTCCCTGACTGGTCGGTTAGGCAGGTGAACCAACAGAATCCGAATGTCCCAGGACAAACCTAAGTCTACCCATAACAACAAGAAGAAATGCATGGTCACTATCATATAATTATGCAAAGGCCAAGTCTGAAGCACTCCAAAGGACCATAATGTTGCTACCACAATGCGCCCCCTCACCAAACTGTGTCCAAAGACGGCAATACATTCACACGTTGGATAACACGATGAAAAGCTGCGCCATCTATACGTCAACTACAAGTAATGCATTAAATTCATAAGGAAAACATACTGGCCGATTTTCGCAACGCAGTACTTGCTGTATCTATCGGACGCGAGATTGGAACTAATTGAAAAGCGACATCTACAAACCAACGACAAAAACTGTACTGTTGCTTCGGGATGAAGTTCAATCTCTTACGATGCAGTACCAAGAGCAAAATTCAATTACGAGTTGTAATATTGTACTGGTTAATTGTGTAAAACTACAGTTAATCCTATTTTGTTATTACAAAAAAAAATATAATAACAGTCCGCATTTGTACAGGATCATCTTATTTGGATAATACGGATCCATTGTTTTATAAGTTGAAAACACTAAACGTAGCTGGTATTAATGTTCTTCAAGTCACAGTTTTTATGTTGAAGTATATTAATAAATAATTCTTCAATCTTTTGATATAATCATTATATATATATATATATATATATATATATATATATATATATATATGTATATATAATATTGACTTTTGATAACATTTTTCATTTATATCCAACTCGCATTGTCATACATTTTCATCTTACGAATTCAAAATTATTAGTAGCGCATAAATCCATACGACATCATGGGACTCTCTGGTGGAATAATCTTCTTGATAAATGTGTTAAAGAATAATATTATCTTCTAGTCATTGTATCGTTGTTTAATGCAGGGTGATTGTCAATAGCATTTATTCTCTTTCAATTCCATGATAATTTACTTTAACCAAGTTTGCCATGTTGACAGTCTTCTGTTTTTCTCTATTGAATTGTTTCTATTTTTGTCGCGCTGTATCACCTCTATTTGAAATTTATTCATAAATGTATTAGTCCTGGACTGATACCCACAACCTACTGAAGGGTCCTATGTCTTATGAATCACAGCGTGCGGACAAAGTTACAATATTGCTCCAATATATTTTATTCTTTCCACCACATTGTTACATCACATGATTCGTGTCTATACATGATATGCACTGTGACGGAGAACCGTGATGTGCCTTGGTGAAACCAGGGTGGGGTGGAATAAAAGTGTCCATTCGGGACATGAGTGTTGGAGTTGGCAAACATGGCGTGAACAGCTGTATTCATTCGGTGCTGATCCAAGATTGTTTTGTCGGTGTATGACAGATATTATGTCAGTGCTGACGGGTGTTCTGTTGGTGCATGACATGTGGGGAACATGTCCGGGAAATGAACATACAAACAAGCTATCTTTTGGTAGTATTTCGGTGTTTGGTACATCGTTGTAATCATTGATGCCCGTTGGAGGTACAGTATGTGTAGTGTTCGCACTCGTGTGAGATGTGTACACAGGTAGCGAACGTAACAGTGTCGTTCGTTCGTAGCGGTATTGTATACTGCGTGACATTGCACGGTATGTGTAATGGGGCTGCGTTAGCAGTGGTTGTGAATGGAAGTGCGATTCGCGAAGCGATGCGATGAGTATGTTTTGTGCACTTGTACTGGTCTTCTCGCTAGCTGAATACCAGGGTTGCAGCATTGATTGCTGGAAAGGAAGGGTACGTATTATCGTTTCCGTCATGTCATTTTATCAGATTAGTGTGTCACTTTCTGGTTATTTGGATTAGCATCATTAGATGTGGCTTTACGAGGAAATTAGCCTCGAGATATACGAGTGTTTGTTCGGTCTGAATTGCTTAGACTATTCTCGTAGTTCGGTACGCAGTGGAGTGTACTGTAGGAAGTTGCGTCAGCGACGTAGTCTTGAAATCTAGTCGGAAAGCTAGATGTGAATAAATCATGGCAGCCAAGCTCAAGTTCGATGCTGCAGAGTTTGTGAAAGACGTCACTCTTGGTAGATTGAGAGGGTTAGTGAAAGCCCAATTAATTGAGGTTGCAACTCATGTAGATGCTGATATCAGAGAGTGTAGTCGAAAGAAAGAAATCTTTGCAGTTCTGGTGAAGAAGCTTGAACTGGGTGGTGTAGAAAATGAACACACAGACCAGAGTGAGAGTACAGATGAGATTGAGAGCGCAGGTAGAAAAACTGCTCCAAGTACTACAACTACTACTAGACCTAGTGAGATGAGGGTAGATTCCACACAACTAGAACTGGCAAGATTGGAGTTAGAAAAAGAAAAAATGAAGGCAGAAAATCTGAGACTCGAACAAGAGTTAATGCAACGTCAAATTGAGTTGACCAAGGCACAGGCCAGTAGCGTCCCAGGGGATAGGCCTAATGTTGCTATGTCGAGACCAAATACACCCGACATTGCAAAAATGGCAAACACAGTCCCCCGCTTTGATGAAGAGGATGTAGACTCTTTCTTTTTCTCCTTTGAGAGAATAGCCAGGAATTTGGAGTGGGAGAAGAAATATTGGTCTATGATAGTACAACAAAAGCTCACAGGCAAGGCACATTCAGTGGAGTCTGCTCTCTCGGATGAGGAAGCAAATAACTATGACACAGTTAAGGAAGCTGTCCTTCTTGCCTATCAGTTAGTCCCAGAGGCCTACAGGCAAAAGTTTCGAGGATATAGGAGAGGTTCGGGACAGACCTACGTAGAGTTTCAGAGAGAAAAAGAAATTCTGTTTGATCGATGGGTCCGATCAATGAAAGTAGATCTCACTTATGACAATTTGAGAGAGATAGTGTTGATGGAGGAGTTCAAGAAATCGACACCTCCAGATTTGAGAACATATTTGGAAGATCGAAGAGTACATGATGTAAAGAGTGCAGCAGTCACCGCTGACCAGTATGAGTTGACACATAAAGTGAAAACAAAAAGTCCTGAGGGAAAGAGGAAGTTTGATCAGTTGAGAAATCCTGACACTCAAAAGTGGCACAGTAGTCATAGTGAACGCAGGGATAAAGTAAAGACTGAATCACAGATAGAGCGCCCAAAATCGCCACGGCCTCAATACAAAGAAGTGAGATGCTTTTTCTGTGGGAAAACAGGTCACATTAAGTCTGAATGTAGGCGATGGCTGGAACAAAATGAAGCAAAAGAAAAACAAAAGCAAAGAGCAACACATGGTTTAGTCCATGCAGACACACGTCCACAGAACAGTTCAAATGCTGAAACAAACGAGAAATCGAACCAGACAGCCACCAATGGTTTTGTTAAGTCAAGTGTAAGTGATGAACAGCGTCATCCAAATGTTGTGAAAAGTAATGTCTCAAAAATGACAGATAGGTGTGCAAGTGGTGTGGATGAAAAGTACAAGGACTTCATTTCCAAGGGTACAGTTACCATTGTTGAATGTAGAGTACCGGTTGTCATCCTTCGTGATACTGGAGCTACACAGTCCCTCATGGTAGGAGATGTGAAGAGTATGCCCATAGACTGTAACACGGGTAGGAAAGTACTGATACATGATGTCAACGGAGGAACGCAGGCAGTCCCTCTATTCCGAGTGAATTTGGATAGTGAACTGATTTCAGGGGAAGTGATTGTGGGAATTGTTCCATTTCTCCCTATGGATGGAGTTTCCTTTTTGCTTGGTAATGACCTTGCAGGAGGTCGAGTGAGTGTTCTTCCGGTTGTTTCCGAAGTCCCAGTGTACGATCAAGAAAGCGAAAAACTTGTCGATGAATTTCCAGAAGTATTTCCAACATGCGCTATCACAAGGTTTCGAGCAAGTGAAGCAGAGCGTGAGAGAAAGGAGTCTGAAAGTGAAATTTCTCTTGATGACACATTCTTTGGAAAGGTGACTAGTGAAGATGAAAGAGAACAGAGTTGGGAAGAAGGTGTGTTCAGTCAGCCAGCTTTAATCAAAGCACAGATGGAAGATGAGAAGTTGTTGAAGTTGAGAGAGAGTGCATTGACTGTAGATGAGGCGAAGGGAGTGCCAGAATGTTTTTATGTAAAGTCTGGTGTTTTGATGAGGAAATGGCGTCCTCCAGACCGTCCCGCTGATGAGGACTGGACGGTTGTCGACCAGATAGTTGTTCCTCCGCCGTATCGAAAGGAAATTTTACGTCTTGCACATGAAATTCCAATGGCCGGACACATGGGTGTCAAGAAGACTTTGTGTAGAATCAGAACTCACTTCTTCTGGCCCAAGATGAGAAAGGATGTGTCTGAATTTTGTCGAACGTGTCATGAATGTCAAGTGGTAGGAAAACCACAACATGCCATTAGATCTGCGCCGTTGATTCCTATTCCGGCTTTTGAGGAGTTATTTAGCCGTGTGATGGTAGAAGATGTAGGTGCAGTTGTGAGTGAGAGTGTCCTACACAGTGCTGAGAAAAGTGCAGAAGAGTTTGAATCTGATGCTCCAGATTCTCGGAGTGTGAGTTTCAAGTCGGGAATGATTCCGCGAGTAGAGAACTCAAAGGCACTAGAAAATCCAAAGTTACTGCTCAGTCATTTGTCTGATTCGGAGAGGCAAGATGTTGTCGACATCTTCCAGGAATTTCCAGAGGTTTGCAGTGATAAATTGGGCTGTGCGAAAGACACTGTTCATACGGTAGATGTTGGTGAAAATGCACCCATTAAGCAGCATCCATATCGGATTCATCCTGCTAAGAGAGAACAGGTGGATAGGGAGATAGATTTCATGCTTGCAAATGGAATCATAGAGCCTAGTAATTCAAACTGGAGTTCCCCTGTAGTGCTAGTCCCAAAGTCAGACGGAACGTCCAGGTTTTGTATAGATTACAGGAAGGTCAATACCATAACCAAGACTGATTCGTTTCCGCTTCCTTTGATTGAGGAATGTATTGATCGGGTAGGAAGTGCTGAGTATGTCAGCAAATTGGATTTGATGAAAGGGTATTGGCAGGTGCCATTAGACAAGGATGCAAGAGAGATCTCGGCGTTTGTCACGCCTTCCGGGTTATACCAGTGTCGTGTCATGCCCTTCGGGATGAAAAATTCCCCCGCAACTTTTCAACGGATGATGAATCGAGTTATTGCTGGTCATGATAACTGTGTTGTTTATATAGACGATGTGTTGGTTTTCAGCAATACGTGGGAGGAGCATGTTGCTCATCTTCGAGAGCTGTTCCAGAGGTTGTCACATGCAGGACTCGTGGTGAATCTGGCCAAATGCGAGTTTGGAAAAGCTTGTGTGACCTACCTAGGTCACAAGGTAGGCCGGGGTAGCGTCGCACCACGAGATGCCAAGGTCCGAGCCATCGTGGACTTCCCAGTGCCGTCATCGAAACGGGAGCTTCAGCGCTTTTTGGGAATGTGCGGATTCTACCGGAGATTCGTTCCCAACTTCAGTCACCTGGTGGTGCCCTTGACGGACCTGTTGAAAAAGGGTACAACGTTCCAGTGGTCGGCGAGCTGCCAGGATGCGTTCCAGAAGCTGAAGGCCGTCCTCATGAACGATCCCGTGCTCATCGCACCAAACTTCGAGAGGAGCTTCCAGCTGGCTACGGATGCTAGTGACCGAGGAGTAGGAGCCGTGCTACTTCAGGATGACGACAACGGACACAGCAAACCCGTGTGTTTCTTCTCCAAAAAACTGAATCGCCATCAGCAAAAGTATTCAACTGTGGAGAAGGAATGCCTTAGTGTCGTTCTAGCGGTGCAACATTTCGAAGCGTATTTGGACGGTGGAAGAGACATCGTGGTGTACACTGACCATAACCCATTGACATTCTTAGAACGCTTCAAGCACAAGAATCAGCGTCTCTTCCGTTGGAGTTTGATTCTCCAGCCGTACCCACTGAGAATTGTGCACATAGCAGGAAAGGACAACAAATTAGCAGACGCTTTGTCGCGAGTTTGAAACTGTGTACGCGTTGATAATGTTGCCGAACGATAACAATCTCAAATCTACAGTGAAACCTAAATCAAGGAGAACATTTCAAACAAGACTCAAAACAGACAAGAAACTGATGTTGACTTTTTGTGTGTACATAACAATGTATACATGTGTTTATGTATTTTCGTTCAATTTTCTTCCTTTCCCAAGGATCTGTGAAGGAAGAAATTGTATTTATGCTAATCATGTTTGTTTTAAACGAAAACAGCATAAATATGTGAGTGATGCTAGGAAGTATGAGAAAGTACTAGTACACAATATTCTGTCTTCATGAGAGGACATCATTTGAAAATTTGATGATGTGTTACACGCCAAGCATTGTATGATGTTTTGAAAACCCAACATTACAGGAAGCGTCAGGATACAATATCTGTGGTGTGTAAAATTACAGTGAAAGTTGTGCTTTAGTTGCACACTTGTACATGTGTTGTGATTTCATTCAATGTACCAAAGAATCAAAGGATTCAGATTTGTATGTGTACCGATACGTTACAGAGTTAATGCTAGCAAATGCAAAAACAGTATAGCAAAACACAACCGGCCAGTCACAGGAAAACTGTTGATCAAATTATGAGTCATATGTCAACCGATTGGTGTTAAACCAAAAGAATTTGTGTTGTTTTGTATTAATGAAAAAGTGTCGAGTGACAGTGAGGCATAAAGAAGCCAAGATATAAGGTCACTTGTGAAAATTGATAACCTGTATATGTATTTCGTTACAGAGTGACATAGTCACAATTGTGTGTCGAGTATAATCTTGATATTTTCCAGAGTTTGCACATATATTACAACATCTTATCGCGTGACAGTACATATGTGTGAAAGGACAAAAGAGATGTCCGGTGGTTAAATTTTTGTTGTTGTTTGGTTAACTTATGACGCAGAGTTGACATAAGTTTAAGATTTATTAGCAAGTACATTGAGTAGATGTACACATGTGTCATAGTGTTTAAATACGATGTTGTTATAATCAAGAGATGTGTGCTGTCCTCATTCAGTGAAACTCCAGTGAATGTTTGTGTTGGAAAAACAGACATATCTTTGCAACAGTCAGAACAATTTCGTGAAGAAAGTGTATTTTTGGTTTTCACATTTAAAGATGAAATGTATGTGTTACAAAAAAAAATATATTATTCATGCCTGAAGTTTATTGGTCAAATATGTGAGGATATGATTACAGTCGAGACTATCAGAAAGCACAGTCTCAGTCAAAATATTGATACTACTGGAGAAATGATTGATTACATTTGGTGTAATCTTTCCAGATTATGTGCACTCGTATGTGCACCCGTTGAAAACAGTTTCACATGTGTATTACTGTAGACTGTTGATTTGTGTATTTACATGTTTTGTAGGGGGCTTGTCAAGTTTTCATATACATGTGTATTGTTCCAAAAGGGGACAATTGATGCCGGAGTTAACTGATTCTGATAAGGCTCAAAATCAGTAATTACAAGTGTAGTAGGCTAGGCGATGTTTTAAGAGAACAACACAAAACTATTTGAGTTTGTAATCGTGTAAGCTGAATAGTACGCACGAACAGTGAAGCAAGCCTTACAACGAAGGTGTTTATAGTCGAAAAGTTACATTCATAACTTTCCTCTTGTTGGGGGGAGGTGTGACGGAGAACCGTGATGTGCCTTGGTGAAACCAGGGTGGGGTGGAATAAAAGTGTCCATTCGGGACATGAGTGTTGGAGTTGGCAAACATGGCGTGAACAGCTGTATTCATTCGGTGCTGATCCAAGATTGTTTTGTCGGTGTATGACAGATATTATGTCAGTGCTGACGGGTGTTCTGTTGGTGCATGACATGCACACACAAAGATAAAGAATATCTTTTTTTTCAAATAAACATTCAATTCATCTAGACATATTTTTTCTCTAATATCATTAACAACTAGAAAAACACTCATAGAGCGCAAAACATGCAACTCATTTCCGCCACTGATCTTGTTCTTCCATAGAGATATCAGTGATTTACACACATACGTACTTATAACACTGTGTGCTGAAAGTCGCCCGCTATTCCAAACAAGACCCTTGGTGAATGATAAGAAAAATGTCACATTATCGCATAATATGTTTTCCATTGATTGGTGAAAATATTGTCGCCCAAGGAAATGGAATATTTTCATTTTTTTTTTTCTCGTTGCATGGCAGTTAATAATACCGATGACAATGCACGTGGGTGGATTGAGGAAGCAGGATAAAAGTGGTGAAGTTCAGGTGCACGTCACGAGTTTGACACTCAAGAGTCATACAGCAAAGGAGTCATACAGCCTAAGACCTATAAACATTCAGTGAATTGAAGGCCTATGTGTGCCTACGCATCACAAAACGAACAAAAAGTCGCACCCCTTGATTTTACGTGAGGACTCCAAAAAGGTGAAACTGGTCATTACTGACTCAACATTGGGTTTTTCCATATATAATTCTGAAACAAACTACCCTTCTTCTATATTATTTGTAAGTTTGGGATAATAAAAGCGCATTTTCACCATTTTTTTTTTTTGTACAGCTCTTGTTTGTAGTGTTGTAGTGAGAGTAGGTATGTCTTAGAGGCCCCTTTTCAATCCTTGATAACCCTGCTGCTTTTAACGTTGGCAGTTATCGTGGTCGGAATGTGTTAATAAAGCATGCTCAATTTCAACTTAATCTGATAATCCCTTCATGGTTGTTGCCCCCGTGGTTTACAACCTGTCTTTTGTCCAATCCATCGCACAGCTAGCACGGTTTGGTCAAGATTAAGCGCTTGAATAGACAGATAGACCCTATACTTCAGAGTCTCTTTTCTTGCTTCAAACTTTTCCCGATTGCATGCTTTCTTTCCAATATTTAGATAGGTATATAAGGACAGTCTATTTCAATTGAGCTATACATCATTTTAAGGCTTAGAGTCTGCCCCGTTCAGAATCTGCCCTTAACTATAAATCCATGTATGGCGACTTTTTGTTTGTTTTGTGATGCAGGGTCACATATTATGGGCTCGACATCAAGTAACATATTATGTCCACTATCAATACGGTCCACGAGCTTGACTCTTGAAGCAAAATTATGAGGCATATGAGCGTGACACTTGACAAAAAAAAAAAGCCTCACGAAACTGACAAGGCCTCACGAGACTTGATGTCGAGCTTTTTTGGACCTTTTTTGTTGTTGTTACGTAGTGTAGAGCTCGAGGGCTGTATGACTGGTGGGATGTACCTCGAACTTCCTGCGTTGTGATGTGTACTGTTAAAAAAAAAGAGAAAAAGTTGTCATCCAGTACGAGACATTGGCACTTAAATGGCCCTAAAACCAACCCAAACCCCCAACCTTCTTCTGTAACATGTGACAACAAGGTCTACGTAACCCTACCGGACATAAACAAGCTTCGTATACGTACCATGCTGTACCAAAACGATCACACAGAACACACACACACATAGCTCAGCACTTGTTTAAGATACAGCAATATGGAAGCGAACACATATCTAAACAGAATCACTTCCAAAAGCTGGTGACAAATATACATTTAAAATATAAAACGACGTATTCATCCCTAATCGAGAGGAGAGAGAGAGAGAGAGAGAGAGAGGAAAAAAAGCTTTTGAAAGTCTATTCTGATATTTTTCATTTAAGATCATCAACATTCCATTCGACGAGAAGCCCATGCGGATCGGGAGTGACCGGTCGAATTGCTCTGCATTTGCACAAAGGGCTCATTGACCTGAATCAAGTACGGCGATTCCAAAGTGGACTCAACGACTCAGAGTTCACGGGGAAGGCGAAGGAGTGGACCAAAGTGGGGAACTACGATGCGGTGGTGGTGGAGGTTGGCGTAAAGGGCCACTTCATCGGGTGGAGCACTTTCTTCGCTGAAGAAGGAGATGTACTGCGTGAAGGGTTCGTGGCGCAGTGAAGTGACACGCTGCGTACTTACAGGAACGTTTTGGGTTTTCATATAGTTAAGTAGTCCAGGTAAATTCTGAGGGTTCAAGAATGAAATCTAATTAAAAAAGAAAAAAAAAAGGTTCAGCGACTCCAGAACTACGTACGAATTTAATCGTATCTACTGTATGTTAAAGTAATCATACTAACACGTTGTATCTAATGGGGTCTGTCGATAAACATTCACTACTATTGATTATAGATGCATGTTGACCCGCACACTTAAATGGTAAGAACGCACACGATCAGGATATATTCCTATTCATACTTTCATGGGCAATTTATAATGTTTCAATTACATAAATTACAATGACTTCTTAGCGTTCAGTATGATATACCCTGTTTTAGTCCTTATCAGTAAGTATATGTACAGATTCACCAAATTAAAAAAAAAAGAAGCAAATAATACTGCTGACAGAAAAAGTCTAAGAATCAAATCGCGACCTTTTTTTTCAATTCATTGGTAGAAAATGAGAAAAGATTGCGTTTGTCAATTCATGTCAGAAAATGCATTTTTGCATACAAAATCCATGTCAAGAAGGACGAGTGAAATTCACAGGCCAACTGTGCGTATGTATCCCATAACTAACTTAGATTATTTTTCTTATAATTCTTCAATCCTTTCGCACTTCTTGTTTTCCTATATTGCTTTGATAAATTGCATCAATTCCATACTCAAAATAACGAAACAAAAAGGATGTTTTTCTGTTTGTTTCTGGTGTAAATCCCCTGTGTGCCATATTATTCTGAGACAGCTACGTCGTCAAGGTTCAGAAGAACATTCTGTATTCAAATCATCGAATGTTCTTACTCTGGGGCGTGGACATGATGTAAATGAGCAAAGTTGTAGTGAAAATTTCAAATTTTGCTTTCTTATTAACTTTGCGACATATCTATGATAGCTTTTCTTTCAAAGGAAACGTAGCTAGATTATTGCATAAAAGGCATGCCTGTCGCACAGAAAACGGTGACAGAAACTTATATCTTACTCGCAAATCCGATGAAAAACACCTCTTGATAATCAATCATCACATAAAACGCAAGTTACATGTAACAGGAAATAAATCATGAGAATTTTTTTCATTGTACTGCGGCATTAGGCAATTCAGAAATCGTTTTGGCACGCCGTCGACTGACGGCAAAGTTGGCACGCCGTCGACTGAGTCGGGCGTGCGAACATGACACATACAGAGTTAATGCCAATTTCATCTGACACAAAATATTTTTTTTCTAAGTTTGACAACTCAACTGTGATATGTTCGCTGTATTGAAATTCTTTTTATCTTGTTATCAAAATTTCAATAGGCAACTAATACAGGTATGTAGGCGCAGACTTCCCACCGACTTAAGCACGTTTTTACATTATCTTTCCCTGCCAATCATGCACATTTTGTCATTTTTGTTTTTACCATTTTGCATTAAATTCTAGTGCAACGTTTATATGCAATTCCTCTACTTCATTTTGTGCTATATTGTATTAGCGTTAATGATTATACTGGTTGCGTGACTAATGAATATTACTGAAATATTCCATCTTACATTTTTTTCCCAATTTCGAATACTTGTATATTCTATCTGTCGATGAACGTAACTAAAGAAAAAGCATTAATACATATCGGAATAAAACCGAAAGAAAGCGAAGTAGAAGGTTGTTATAATTTCTGTCTTTTCAGACCTCTACTGTCATTTTGAATCTATTTTCATATCTTCAATATACATCGTAATGAAAACAAAGGGAATGGTCCATGTTTATCTTATATGGAAAAAAGAAAAACCAAAGGTCATTAAAATACGCACTGTCATACGTAAGGCCTAATACTTTTGGAACAGCCTTAGCATTAAAAGTTTACTGAAATGGAAATGCATGTTGATTTGCGTTGATTTACGATACCCTCAACATCGCTTGTGCGGTGAAACGAATATCTAGAAACGTTCCATATATTTTGAACTATTTTTTTTTCTATTTTTCTTCAGATTACTGCACATACCTACACACACACACATAAAAAAAAAATCCTTCCAAACCAAAATTCCTGTTGTGACCTCATCTGTCAATCGTAGCTAAAGTACTGATATGTGTAACCAAAGATATTGGCATGCACCTTCCCTTCGACTTAGCATAACATGGACGTTTCTGTGATATCAATGTGACTAAAACAGAAAACATGACATTTGAATTTGGATTTGATAGAAGTTTCTTCATTTTCTTCTATTACTTTTTTTCGGGCTTTATTTAATCTTTGTGGCCACGAAGACATCATATAAATCTTGGGTTTATTTTTGCAAATTAATTCATGTTTCTTTTTGTGACAAATTTGTCTGCTGTTGTCATTGCTGTAATATCTATGAAAGATCACTTACGCATGAATGACTCCTTGTTCGTTTTTGCAACGTTTATTTTTGCGCCCTGTTAGAGAAAAACAGAATGTGTTCACTCAAGGTATGCGTAAATTTCCCTTTTAACTGACCTCAGGTTGATAGCCATTTTAATTACCTTCAATATGGCAAGTAGTACTTTGATTTCCAGCCAAACATTTTCTGAAAAAAAAAATATTTACTTCATATTAACTGCTTGTAATATATATGTTTATATATATATATATATATATATATATATATATATATATATATAGGTGTATAGGTGTGTGTGTGTGTGTGTGTGTGTGTGAGTGTGTGTATGTGTACTGCACATATGTCATTTTAAGCTAAGTAACCAAAACTTAACCAATAAAAATAGCTACGAATGGCCTATCGTACGTATGGCATTCATAGCCGCCTCGCACGACAGCGGGATCACATTCCATTGTTATACTGTGTATAATATATATATATATATATATATATATATATATATATATATATATATATATGAAGAGTTTGTTCGCAAAAACCGATAAGGCCATATTTGCCAAATGGAGATATTTGCGATTAAAGGTCAAGAAAAATAAAGAGAATAATAAGAAAATTTTTTGCCTCTTTTGACCATAATTTCAAAAATGTACCTTTATTTGTAGTGACCAATATATCATTTAAAAGGTATTAATTTATACTTTATGACAGAGACCGTACTTCAAAATCTTCAAAAATGGACTTATCGGTTTCTGCCAACAAACTCTTCATATATATATGTATATATATATATATATATATATATATATATATATATATTATATATATATATATATATATATATATATATATATATATAATATAATATATATGTGACCCTGCACCTCAAAACAAACAAAAAGTCGCCAGACATGAATTTTTAGTTAAGACCATATTCTGAAAGAGCAGACTTTAAGCTTTAAAATGATGTATAACTCAAATCAAATGGACTCTCCTAACCTATCTAAATATTGGAAAGAAAGCACAAACTCAGGAAAAGTGTGAACTGAGAAAAGAGGCTCTGAAGTACAGTGTCTATTCAAGCGCTTAATCTTTACCAAACCGTGCTGGCTGTGCGATGAAAGGGACAAAAAACAGGAAGTAAACCACCAGAGTAACAACAATGAAGGGATTATCAGATTAAACTGAAATTAAGCATGCCTCATTAACACACTCTGTCCATAATTAATGCCAACTTTCAAAGCAGTAGCATTATCCTTTCAAAAGTTATTAGAATTGAAAGTGAAGAGTGTGGACAAGGTTTTTCAGAAATGAAAAAGGGATTCTAAAGACACACCTAATTACACTATTCTACCAAAAATGTTCGGGATAAACTGCTAAAAAAGCACACTTTCCTGCCCGTTTTATGATACCAAATTTTAGCATAGTGTAAAAGAAGACCCGCTCTTTCAGAAAATATGAAAAAGTCAAGTTCGGCTAGGTTGCCCCATTTCACTTATTTTCAGTCCTCACGCAAAATCAGTGTGTGCGATTTTATGTTCGTTTTGAGGTGCACTGTCACATATACACTACTCAACAAAAGTTAAGGACCACTTTTTAATGTGTTTATACAATTTTCAAACCGGGTGTTGTATTTCTAGAAATACCCGAATATGGCTGTCTTGAATCTCCTCAAACACCCTGTAACAATTTCACACATGGGTGGTTTCAGTTGTTGCATGATGTCTCTCGCATTATTGCATATCCTGAAAAGTGGGCCCATTGTGAAGTGGTACAAATGTGGATTCAAATGCATTTTCTGTCTTTAGTCTCTACAATCAACAAATTGCTGACAACAGCTCTGTGGCTCTGGAGGCTGCATGGGATGCACTGGACGTCAGAGACATCAATCGCCTCATCAGTTCCATGAGACAGCGCTGTGAAGCCGTTATTGCTGCAGGAGGTGGTCACACTCGTTACTGAACTGCCTGAAAGACACTCAGACATTCGTTTTTACCACTTCATGTCGGTAGCTGATACCCCTCGGGGCCCACTTTTCAGGATGTGCAGTGATGCGAGAGACATTGTGCAACAAATGAAACCACCCATGCGTGAAATTGATTACAGCGTGTTTAAGGACATTTAGGACAGTTGTACTGTCCAGAAATAAAACACCTTGTATAAAATCTTTATGTACGTTAAAAAGTGGTCCTTAACTTTTTTTGAGTAGTATATATATATATATATATATATATATATATATATATATATATAATACCCATATTTCCTTCCAACAAAAGACTGGGGCCCAATCTCTCTAAACACTCAACACAGATGTATATGCAAAATATTTATTTAAATTCATTTAGCAAAATTTTATCCCAGGTAGATTTCACTAAAGGAGAATTATTACTCCAAGCATAACGCAAAGGTCAGCAGGTCAGCGGTAGAGTGTGACAATACGGCAATAAAATATGTCTGATATATTGTCATGATGGTCCCTACACCGTAGAGTATAATGAGCAAGTCTGCCTTCATACGCTGTTCGTTCGTTCGTATTATATGTACATTGTAAAATACACTGACAGGATTACGAATGCAAATAACATAGCAGTTCACTGAACACAGAATCCAAGCGTATGATGAGAGCATGAACTACAAAAAAATACTCCGAGTCAACATAATTATATCCTGTTCCAAGATCAATTAATAACATAATCGAAAAAAAAAAGACTTACAACACAATTCACAAACAAAGCAACTTGTCCATTGTAATTTTGTACAGTTGTATGTAAAAAGAGAGGTCGTACAGGAGAGGAGCTAGGGACATACTAAGCCCTGGCCTTTCTAGCAATGTTGTTTCTGCTACAATGACCTAGATAAACAATCAAAAGTTACATTTCTACTTCATTTTGTACGAAATCGGCGAAGTAAAATTGGGTGATGAGCTGGGTGTCGACATTTACGCAGGCGCAGTATACAACAAAACTAAAGAAAACAAAACAAAAACGTCATAACACGGCCGGGTTCAACGTGCAAATCGAAACGACTAGTGTTTACTATTTGCAGCCTCGGAGCGACACGGGCAATCATTTGAGGACGGGATCTCGTAGGATCACATCTCATCAATCAAGTTATAGCCTGAACAATCAGTGGTATAACTATCGTCATGTCGGATTCTACCATCAACACCTGTCCAGCCCTTATAAGATTGACACGATAGAATTGCATGCTGGCGGGGATTCGTTTCGCCTGGTTCTTTCTGGCTTTCCGAAGAACTCTGGAAAAACGCTGATGGAAAAATGGCGTCACATTCGAGACCACTACGATCACTTGAGACGGGCACTTTTGCTCGCACCCCGAGGTAATGGTTCCTACGGCTTACCAATCGTAGAGCCCGACAACGATGAAGCAGATTTAGCAGTTATTTTAATGTGCAACTAGGGCTTTGGTGCTATGTGCGGCTCTGGAACCATGGCCCTTGCCCGTTACGCCGTGGACTTCGGGATCGTGAAGCCTGTGGCACCCGAAACGCAAGTCAACATACAGTGGGTCTGCGGATTGGTCAAAACTTTCGTGGAGTACGATGACCAAACCAAGAGATCTGGGAAAGCAAGATTCCACAGCGTTCCAGCTTTTGCGTTCAAAACTGGTAAGGAGATTGTCGCGCTGGGTATTCTCCATTGCATACACGTATCGTATCATAGCTTTGATACACATGCAGATTGATTCCACATAGCCATTTTTTACACACACACATACAAAGACTCACTCACAAAACACAACTATACTAATAATAATGAAAAATGTAGGATCATGTTGAATGCCCATATAGTTTGGATGTGATTTCATGAATAATTTGCATGAAAAGAATGCATTTGTTTTTGTAAGTTAACTTTCAGATCTTGTTCATTTTTTTAACAATGTTGTGCTTAGAAAATCTCTGTGTACATGTAGGGACCTAAATGGTTGTATGTGCTATGCCATCGCATAATATTCCAAGACAATATCGGTGAATTCAACCCCTTGGAGGCTCAGCTGGTATTCACGTTTTTCGTCAAGGTCTAGGACAGACGAATTTGTATTCATCATTTATTCATGAATAATCCTCCTTTCACTGCTAGCCTTCATTCATACCCTTTTAAAAATCAATAATAGTCTAATCTATGGCACCCTGACAGGAACGCAGAGCTGGCCTATACCGAGTCAATTATTCATTAGCAATAATGGAAAACTTGACTCCATCACATAAATGAGGTGAAAGCCAAGGGTGAGGAGGTTCCATGACATATGTTCCTGAATATTGATCCCATGAAATATCTGCACGCTAATAAAGCTAAATTCTATCCACAAACATGACCCTAACCTAAGGCCCTAATCACAATCATAATTCTCAAACCAAACTAAACCTAAAACCCCATCACAACCTCAACCCTAGGTCACTGGAGAAAGTTAAGACAGGAGCAATAATTGATTGTCTCAGGAGCAAAATGTCGTGTTACCGGATGGGGGATGGGGGCTGTTGGTAGGGCTGGGGCGATGCAACCCTGCCCCTCCAATTACACACAAACACACATAAGAATGTATGTCTCTTGACAAGGAAAAAAAAAAACTAGAAAGTTAACATGAATGTCCATGAATTCCTGAGATTCCTTACATCATTGGAGAGGAAGGGGATGGTTCTGTGACTATCAGACTGTGAGATCGTGTATGTATCTTTTTTCTGCTGAATGATTTTAATGTTTTCATAGTTGGCTGTGAGTTTGTCATTAGGGAGCTTTAGATTTTAGAAGCGCGGACGTTCAAAGAAAAAAAAATGCTCTGAGCGTGCGCAGAAGCGCGCGTCAAGTCAATCTATTTTCTGCTTGCGTCGCCTGAGTTTTTCACTACGCGTACTGGGCTATTTTCACGTCCGCACAGTTTGCAACGTAGAGAACTACTTCATGCACTGATCATAGTGGGGGCGCGATTTTTTTTTTTTTTATACGTTGCGTCCCAGCGTAATCTAAAGCTACTTTTCAACACAACGTAGGGGAGAGGAGAACGTCCAGCGCACTCGTCTCAAACGTCCGCGCGTCAAAATCTAAAGCTCCCTTTTCTGTCAACAAGAGAACGAAGCAAAGAAACAAACAATACCCCCCCCCCCCTCCCCGCCCGAGTAAGAATCAATTTGACCAGGAAGGTAACTCGCATACATGCCGTACATGCACAAAAGTTTTAAGTACGGTGCGCCAAGCTAGTGTCGTATGGTCTATTTTGTCAACGAAACTGCCATTTCTTCATCCTGTTGACCAATTGCCCTTTCATCGATGAAAAAAAAAATATTTTGTTGATGAAACATAATTCAAACTGATGACTTATATTTACCTCTTCTTCGATATGCTACATCGCATAGATTTGGTAAATACCAAGGAATACGTGTTTGAATTCTGTACCTGGTGAAATGAAGTTATGTCCGTCCCTTGCCTCTTTTAAGCGTATGTAAAGGATATTTGTGACCGGCGACAACAGTTTCAGGCAAAAGTCGGGAATTTTGAAAATTCATTTTTTCACTGAATCACATTGCCTATTTCCTAAGCTTTGCATTGATATAAAACACTTGTATTCTTCGGCGCCATAAGTGGGCATAGAAAGAGAAATAAAATGCACTTTTTAAGTTGTAAGCCTGACAAAGTTGAGAGAAAACAGGCTTTGAAGATTCACCTCTTTCTCAAAGACAATGTCCGAGCGGCGATGCGAGGGGAGAATCACCCATCCGTACGATGGTGCCAATCGATGTTAAGCCCCGCCTCTAGCAACCACATCGCCTTCTTATTGGCTCACTGAGAGAGTCAAATTTCCCGGGCACCTTCCTCGGAGCTCAGCGTTGCGTTTCGCTCGGGTTTGTTTACAGTACGTCTTTCAAGATGGCGAATACGATAATTGCACGTATGGTGTACATGTACATGACGTGTATGGTGCACGTATTACGCAATGGCATCCACACGCCATGACTGTGCAATGTGCATATGTAACAGGAGCGGTGGCGAATCCACACATTTACAAATCGCGTTTTCATTGTGGTTAATTTGTCTTTATCATTGGCGACCCTTTTGAAAGCAGAATTGCTAGTGCTGGCAAGGGTCATGCTTAAATTAAAAAAAAAGAAAACACGACTCGTTAGTTTGGTGCGATTTTGACGTGTAGTATTTGAATATAATTGGTCACATGTGACTGCTCCTTTCCTCTTATCTGCCTTCCACTGAGTCAGTTTGCTGTCATAATCTATACTAATGTACAAGTAGACAAATTTGAGAATATTTAGTTTTCTTTTCACACGATTATGTCATGCTACACGATTTTTGTTTCACTTCCGTTGTCGAACATTGCGGTAGAATAGTTTGGATAGAAAGCCAAACGAAGAGCATGCACTACAGAGCGAGCGAGCGTATAAACCACTATAGCAAGAACAATGGAGCATGCAATCGTGCACGCGTGGACAAAGCATTCCCCACACGCTACAACTGTTGTCTCCGAAAGCTGAATTATGTAAATGTATGCGACGCACCAGCTAATCGCTTGCGAGACACCAGCCAATCGCATGCGAGACCGTGCGCCGTAGCAACACTGGGGGTATTGGCGCGGCGTTCGAAAGAAGCTCGAAACTGACGAGTGCGATCCAACATAGGGTGCTTAAAATTCCATTTTCGATAGGAAAAACTTAGTGTTATGCTATGAAATTTAGTGTAGATGTAGAAAACATATCAAAGATTCGATTTCTGCAAAAAACCTAAATCGACAAAAATAATGGTCAAAATCTTTGTACCCCGCCTAGGAGGGAATTTACTCTTGCGACTTTTGCCTGAAACCGTTGTCGCGGGTCACATTTGCTATTCCTAAAATGATTGGACTTCGGTGAAATTCTACCAAATATCTATATAATGTCTGACATATCTTTCATCATCCTGTCACAGTTTGCCTGTTCTATTTTTTTTTTAAGATATCTCCGTCATTTCAAAACAGATTTTCATCAAATAAAATTTTTGATTCCCTTTAGAATTGTAAGCTCTTGAATATTTCATAGAGTGATTTCTAAACATCTCGCAGAACGTCACAAGCTGAATTCTCACCTCAACCAGTATTGTATTCCATAGGCAAAGCAAGTATGACCTTTTGTGAGCAGCAATGCCCTCGCGAATAACTCGGTGTCTCTACGATCTGAGCCGAATTAAAACATTTCCATTTTCATGTTTATACAGCTTATTTCAACTTCGGGATAGTGTGACATCTGCATACAAGAATTTCTTCTTTTATTTTCGACGTTGTCATGCCACCATATATGGAAGTGGATGTCGCTGGTTATGGGGCGGTAACGGTTGACATTGGTTATGGAGGAGCATATTATGCTTACGTCAGCGCAGACCAGTTGGGACTCGACGTTTGCAAGTCACCCATGCAAGACATCCAATCGGCGGCCGTCGCGGTGGCAAAGGCTGTAGGATCAGCGGTGAACCTCAGCCATCCAAATGATACGGATCTGGCTACCCTGTACGGGACCATCATAACGGATGGAAAAGACGAATGGAGTTTAGAGCCTTCTGTTAACATATGTGTGTCGGCTCTTGGACAGGTATGCGTTGATGTATACCACCAGTATTGACAAAAAAAAAATGTTTCTTTTGATGTACGTAACGTGTAGAAAGGCTATGGTCATGATCAGAAGACTAGAGAACAGCTACATTATATTGATATAACATCACAGATCACTGACCCTGACAGAGAAGTAGGTTGTAGGTCCGTGAGGCAATGGGTTTCATTCGATTAAGTGTCTACTTAAAAAAAAAAAAAAAAATCCACTCCAAAATGTTGTCGATAACATAATAAAGAAAACAAATATTATCTGCAGCATTGTGCAAAGGTTATGGCATTCTGGAATTTCAAGTTTTTTTTTTCTTTTTTTTAATTGCGGCTAAGTCGAGGGCACTAATTTTCTGTCCATGACGTCTTCGAGACCTCTTTGACTTCCCCTTTTGTTTGGACATCAAGCTGACTATTTCACCTTCGAGCAGTCTTGTGTTTAAACTGCTGAATATCTTCAATCCTGTCAGATAAGTGACAATGTTATATTTGGTTGCAATGGTTTGAAACTGGATATCAAAACCCCAAAGGACCGCAATGTCTTTCTTTCTTTCTTTCTTTCTTGGTTTCATCTATCGATCCTGCTCCTATTCTAAGAATGCCTCGTGCGTTTACTAGTTACTCTTTCCTCCATCAATACTTCATATTAACTGCTAACATCTTGTCGTGTTGCAGTGTTCCGATCTCCCTCGTGTAACACTAAAATGTTCCAGCAAAGAGAATTTGCTTCCCTCCGATTTTAATTCGGTGACATTGAGAACCATTACCAACCATAATCCGATGGTGTTCATTCTCTTCTTTTTATATGTCCGCTGTTGTACTTTCTTACCAGCGTATGTACCCAATTCTTCGCAATATCAATAAAGGGTGCGTCTTGTCATTACTCTTACAGCATGGAATTCAGTTTGCTTGTGTCCACTATGGGGTGTGTTGTAGTTTTATTTTCTCTTTTTTCTTTATTTATTTCCTTCCTAATTTGATTTCATGTCAGTTGGCATTTATTTCTTTAAGTCTGTTACATATATCTGTTTGTAGGTTCACTAATTCATTTTTCGTTGTCTTACGTATTTTCTGAGGGTCCCACCATCATACAAACATTGCTTTTTAGTGGGACCTTCCATGTCCATTCCTATCCTTGTACTATGCATGTGTATATATACCTTTAAAATACAATTATGTTGTTACTCATGACCACATTTTATTTTTGTTAATTTGTTTGTTTGAAATCATTAAAAATATGTTATATTAATTAATTGTATAATTATGATATTCCCTGTCTATTTAATGGAAATGAAAATAAAGTTGAAATGAATGGAAGTGAAAGAATATCTTCGGAAGCGTGGTCAGACATGAACAATTTAAATGAAGCGATAATGTCATACTGATATGTGTGATTCTAAAAAAGAGAAGCTTTATTTTTCTCCTCTTTCCAGATTTCGAAATCCTTTTCTCCCTAAATCCCGTTTCAGGTATCCAGATGTCCATGCGGATCGGGAGTGACCGGTCGAATTGCTGTGCAGGTCCACAAAGGGCTTATTGACCTTAATCAGGTACGGCGGTTCGAAAGTGGAGTCTCCGGTTTAGAGTTCACTGGGAAGGCGGTGGAGACGACCAAAGTGGGGAACTACGATGCGGTGGTGGTGGAGGTTGCCGGAAAGGACCACTTCATCGGGAGAAGCACTTTCTTCGCTGAGGAGGGGGATGCATTGTGTAATGGGTTCCGATTAGAGTAAGGGGACAGGCTACCAGCGTTTAGAAATGAGGGACTCGTGATCTCTAAAATGACGTAGTCTTTTGAAGCACTATCATTAATTTTGATGGTTGATTTGGCGGTTGAAAAGAAATACATTCGTTATATACATATGTGACCCTGCACCACAAAGCAAACAAAACGTCGCCAGACATGAAATTTTAATTAAGACCATATTCTGAAAGAACAGACTTTAAGCTTTAAAATGATGTATAACTCAAATGAAATGGAATCTCCTAAATATTGGAAAGAAAGCACAAACTCAGGAAAAGTCTGAACTGAGAAAAGAGGCTTTGAAGTACATTGTCTATTCAAGCGCTTAATCTTTACCAAACCGTGCTAGCTCATGAGGCAAATCTCTCGTTTGAAGAAGCTACACCCCTGTAGACAATGCCAGTGTATATCTTTGCAATCAAGGACTTAAAAACCAAAGATATAAAACACCTGTTCCTTGACCCTGGCCTAATCTAAGCATCAGTCACCGCCACGGGGGGGGGGGGGGGGCACCCGGGAGAGGAGGAGATTGTTTTGGTTTTGGCATGGGCTATGTAGCTCCATGGTGCGTGTGTCTGTCGACAAACTTCTACAATGCTCTCCTTATTCCTATATTTTCGTTATTTATAGGTCATTTTTTTCCTTCGAAATTCAAAACGGATGACTATAAAATTTCTCAATAGAATATAAAATCTAAAACTTTAGAAAGAATACAGAAAATTGAGTGCACTTTGAATGGTCTGTCACAGGCAGATATCCTTATCATGCTCTTTACGTAATATGACAGCTGTTGCAGTCATTAAACCCTGGCTTTGCCTCTAGGTTTGCCACGCCTGAGTAGAAAGCTATTTTGCAGTGGACAAATACATCTACCCCCACTCTCAAACGAGGAATCGTTAGGGGGTATAGCACCCCATCAGCTTCGTTTGGCGATGGGGTCTCGCCTCAAACGGGGCTTTGACGGCATGCAGTATGCGATGAATGGGACAAAAAACAGGGAGTAATCCTTGCAAATAACAACAATGAGGGGATTATCAAAATACATTGAAATTAAGCATGCCTCACTAACACATTTTGTCCATAGTTACTGATATATTTCAAATCAATAGCACTATCCTTTAAAAATTTGTTAGAGTTGAAAGCGAAGAGTGTGTACAAGATTTTATAGAAATGAAAAAGGGACTCTAAAGACACACCTATAATCACACAATTCTACCAAAAATGTTCAAGATAAACTGCTTAAAAACACACTTTCCCGCCCGTTTTATGACCCCAAATTTTAGCATAATGTAAAAGAAGACTCTTTCAGAAAATATGACAAAGTCAAGAGCGGCTTGGTTCACCCATTGTACTTATTTTCAGTCCTCACGCAAAATCAGTGTGTGCGACTTTCGTTCGTTTTGTGATGCACGGTCGCATATAGTGTCCTACATATGAAGAGTTTGTTTGCAAAAACCGATAAGTCCATATTTGCCAAAAGGAGATATTTGCGATTAAAGGTCAAGAAAAATGGAGATAATAATAAGAAAATGTTTGCTTGTTTTGACCATAACTTCAAAAATGTACCTTTACGTGTAGTGACCAATATACCATTTAAAAGATATTACTTTATACTTTATGACAGAGACCGTAGTTCAAAATCTTGAATAATGGTCTTATCGGTTTTTGCGAAGAAACCATTCATACATTCATTTTTTACGATATTATGACACACAGACACAAAAACAAAATATATCGCGAGGTACATGTCCATGACTCTTAGAAGCAGAAAAAAAAATATCTTAGAACCTGTCTTTCTGTCTATAACGGTGACTCTTTTCTTCACCTTTGACGATAGATATTTCCATGGTATACAGTCAAATTTTCGCTGTTATGATGATAACGATACCGTGTTCCACATAAGATGAGGAAGCAGTGATGCACCATAGAGATAAAACCTGGATCCATGCGGAAGTCACGACAAGTCGTGATTCATAACATTTGTATTTTTCACCTTCCACGTGTACTCACACACTCATTGCTAAAAAACAAACAAACAAAAAACAACAACAACAACATCAAACAAATAGGTTTGAATTCCAAAATTGATTTATTTATGGATATTTTGTATGGATTTTATTTGGAACCTTTGATTAGCAGTCCCACTCGGATAACTGCAACCTCTGCCACTTTGTTGGACAATATATTTACAAATGTTAATATCTGTACTCACTCAGGAATTTTGATTAGTGATGTAAGTGATCACCTGCCAATTTTTTTGTATGTCTTCATCCATTGCCCATTGTACAAACAAATCACCTCCCATTTATGTAAAACGTAATATTACTCAGTCAAATATGATTAACACATTTTTTAACACATTGAAAAATGTTGAATGGAAAAATTACATTGGTGTAGGAAGTGTTGATTTCAAGTATAATAGTTTTTTGCAAGTATTTATAGATATTTATGATGAATGTTTTCCTTATAAATCATTTGATTTTAAGAAGAAGAATAAGAATCCATGGTTGACTAAGGATTTGATTAAGCTTTGTCGTAAAAAATCAAGTATGTATAAAAAATATGTTAAGAAACCAACCCCTTATAGAAAAGAGGTGTATAATAAATTTGGAAGTTATGTTACACTTCGATTAAGGCAAGCAAAAAAGAAATATTTTAATGAAAAACTTCATCAAGTGAAAAATGATATTAAATCAACATGGAAAGTTATCAATAATCTTTTAAAGGGTACAAGAAATACCAAAAGTAGTTTAATAGACAGTCTTGAGGTTGGGAATGAAAAAATAACAAATAATAAAGATATAGCTGATTGTTTTCATGATTTTTTTGTTAGCATTGGGGAGAAACTGCAGATCTGTAATGACAAGAGAAATGAAAATTCAAATGATAAATATTTGAAATTTCCTAATAAAAATAGTATATTTTGTAAGCCAATATCAAAAAAAGAAATAATAACGATTGTAGAGGAAATGAAAAGTAATGTTAGTTCAGGTGTAGATGGTATAGATATACAAGTTATAAAGTTTGTAGTTTCTGTTATATGTGAACCATTAAGTTTTCTTTTCAATGACTGTATGTCTGTTGGTTTTTTTCCATCAAAAATGAAAATTGCACGTGTAACGCCTATTCATAAAAAGGGTAACCGTAATGTCATTAATAATTACAGACCAATATCGGTGTTAACTATATTTTCAAAGATATTAGAGAAATGTATATTCAATAGACTGATTGAGTTTATAGATAAACAAAGTATTTTGATAAAAAGTCAGTTTGGATTTAGAAGGGGTCATACAACAGCCACAGCAATATTAGATCTTGTGAAAAAAATAAATGATGCTATTGATAATAAAGAATATGCTGTAACAATATTGATTGACCTTACTAAGGCTTTTGATGTTATAGATCATTTTATTTTACTACAAAAATTATATTACTATGGTATACGTGGCCCCCCATTCAAACTTTTAAGTAGTTATCTTAAAGATCGTCAACAGTTAACTGTAGTTAATAAAATTGAATCTGATATCAGAACAATTAATTGTGGTGTTCCACAAGGATCGATTTTAGGCCCTCTTCTTTTTCTTATATATATTAATGATTTACCTTTATCAACTCAACATTTAAGATATGTTTTATTTGCAGATGATACCAGTGTATTTTGTAAAGGCTCAGATCCATTTAAACTATTTCATACTGTTAATAGACAATTGCGTAATATTAGTGACTGGATGGAAGCCAATAAGTTGATTTTGAATATAGATAAAACTCATTATATTGGTATGCGAATTATAACAGACCACAATTTGCAATTGTATTTTAAGAATATGAAAATAGATAGAGTTGTAAGCACAAAATTCTTAGGAGTAATTATAGATGAAAGATTATCTTGGAATTATCATATTGATTACATAGCCAGTATTATATCAAGAAACATAGGGGTTTTGTATAAATTACAGTATCTTCCAAGGAATGTCCTTAAAATGTTATACCATGTTTTGATTTCACCACATATTAATTACTGCAATATTGTATGGGGATTCACTTTTAATAAGAATATTAATCGAATTCATAAATTACAAAAACGGGGAGTGCGTTTAATAACCAATTCAACATATGCTTCCCCCAGTTTACCTCTGTTTTTAGAAACTCAAATATTACCCATTCAAGATCTAATTTTATTAGAGTCTGCAATATTTGTTTAAACTTAATAATAATTTTCTCCCTTATGTATTCTCAGATTATTTTACCCTCAATAGTTCAATTCATGATTATAATACCAGAAATGCTCAGAGTATTCATCCCCCATTAAATCGCACATCATGTACGCAGTCATCAATATTTTACAAAGGTACTATTTTATGGAATAATTTGAATATAATTTTTAGGATCAGTAAGACCGTAAGACAATTTAGAAGATTATATAAACAACATCTCTTTGATGCAATTAAGTTACAAGCTGACGAATACTTAAATATGGAGTTTTCTTCTTTTCTTCTCTATTTTCATATCTTCACGTATCCGTTGTTTTATAGATTCAAGTTGTAAATCTTATCGTATTTTGTATTCATGTTTGTTTCAATTCAGTTACAAACCAATGATTATAAATGATTACATATATTTACATCACAATATTTCTTAAGGGATCATTTTCAATAAGCCTACTTTGTGCTTCCCATGATTCCGCCACTATCATATTTGACACCATGTATTTTTGTTTGTTTGTTTGTTTGTCTGCATGTTTGTTTTTAATGCAAAGTTTGTAAACCAAATATGAAAGTGGAAATAAATGAAATGAAATGAAATGAAACAACCAAACAATTACTTTCACCGACCCAAATTGTGGAGTGATCTTCCGGCAGATATAGTCAAATCTTGTTCTCTGTTTATCTTCAAACAAAAACTAATACATGAATGAGCATAAAACTGACTGATAAGATTACGTGTTATTTTACATTGATCTCTTCCAATGCATGACGGATCAATTGAAGTATATGTGACCGTGCACCTCAAAACTTACATAAAGTCGCACACACTGATTTTGCGTGAGGACTGAAAATAAGTGAAAAGGGTCAACCTAGCCGAACTTGACTTTTTCATATTTTCTGAAAGAGCGGGTCTTCTTTTACATTATCTGAAAATTTGGTATCATTAAACGGGCAGGAAAGTGTATTTTTTAACAGTATATCTCGAACATTTTTGGTAGAATAGTGTGATTAGGTGTGTCTTTAGAATCCCTTTTTCATTTCTGAAAAACCTTGTCCACACTCTTTCAACTCCAATAACTTTTGAAAGGATAGTGCTACTACTTTGAAAGTTGGCATTAATTATGGACAGAATGTGTTAATGAGGCACGCTCAATTTCAGTTTAATCTGATAATCCCTTCATTGCTGTTACTTGGGTGGTTCTTCCTGTTTTTTGTCCCATTCATCGCACAGACAGCACGGTTTGGTAAAGATTAAGCGCTTGAATAGACACTGTACTTCAGAGCCTCTTTTCTCAGTTCACACTTTTGCTGAGTTTGTGCTTTCTTTCCAATATTTAGATAGATTAGGAGAGTCCATTTGATTTGAGTTATACATCATTTTAAAGCTTAAAGTCTGCTCTTTGAGAATATGGTCATAACTTAAAGTTCATGTCTGGCGACTTTTTGTTTGTTTTGAGGTGCAGGGTCACATATGTTTGCTTTACCTTTGGTTTCAGCTTTTATCGTGCTTATGCTCCCATATAATTACTACACTAGTACTTTAATATCATACTTTGAACTCGTTATGAAACTGCTCGTATGTAGGTCATGCTTATATACCAGCTTATTTTTATGCTATCTTTTATCAATCAGCTCTTATTCTCTTCCTTGTCTTTTTTTTTTCACTATTTTTTTTTTTACTTCTGCTCTTGGTACCGGGATTGCTGTTTTAGCTTTCAAAATAGTTTTGTCATTGTATGCTTTGTGTCTTATGTCCATTGCAAAACGCATTTATATTAATATTTGTTTCCCTGAACACGCGGTTACAAGCTGTGCTTTAGCGGTTCTTTCGTATTGTACATGTTACAGAGAATTGTCCTTTGTGTGCATAGTTATTCTGACAAACTTTCTTGTAATGACAAACTTATTATTAATTTTGTGTATTTTGCTATAAATTGCCGGTTTGTGTTTGTTTTCTTTTTTTTTTTTAACATGCGCAGATGTGATGTGAAACATGAAAATAAACAGCTGGAACTGTTCACTGTGTCTCAAGTTTAAGACCAGGACAGTTTCAGTATCAATTTTCGTACCTCGCGTTTGTTAGTTATGACCCTTCGAACCCTCTTCCTTCACCATTTTACCTATGTCCTCTTTAGGATCGTCCTGTTCTTCTCTGTTCTGTTCCTGGCATTTTTTTTTTCACAAGATAATTGCCTTGTGTTCGTTTCATCATGCGGTGGGATTGTGTGCACACGAGCGCGCGCACACACACACACACACACACACACATGTATGTCTCGACAAACAAAACAACAAAAACAATCGGGAAAATCGCAACACACATGAATTTTAAAAGGTTCCGTTTGAATTAGAGAAGGGGGATACCATTAACCTTGAAATTTATCATTTATACACAAGATGAGTCCACGCCTAAAGGGCGGGGCCCTTTTACACTTTCACGGATTGCCTCACGGATGACCACGGATCGTCATCCGTGGTGTTCTGGCATGCAAAATATCGATTTTCCTCTCAATACCGGTATGAATACGATCCCGACTGGGTGTCTACACCGTACGGAGAAGTACGGAGTCTACACGGACATGTACGGTGCCTACACGGACACACAAGGAACGAACGCGGACCACAGCGGAAATTATACGGAGCTAACACGGACATTAAGGAAGAGCACGGATGCAACTGGGTCCCTTCTCGGTCTTTACACGGATATATCTAAAATGTTGACAGATGACATTTACTTTAGCTTTTGATGCTGTGTCTTTATTATTCTCGGGTAACAAGCCTCTATAGAGCTAATAACAAGCACACCAGAAAATCTACAGCAGCCTACGTACGCCTCGGCTTGTCGACATCAAGCAAATCTCTTGTTGCAAAGTCTCATTTTGCGGGAACATCATAACATAAACAACGCAACAACAACAACAACAACAACAACCAAAAAACCCAAATCAAAACACATCCCCCAACCCAACCCCCCCCCCCAAAAAAAAAACAACAACAACAACAACAACACCATCAAGGAAAAGTGTGTTGGTCACTGAAGCTTCTCAGACGACAATTATACGAACAGTATGAGGGGTTGCTGGCTGTACTGATGGAGTAAGATGTGAGTAAATTTCATGGACTTTATGAGCTTGTATTGACAAAATACACGAGTTTTTCATCCCGGATGGAGCCGATGCTAATACGGACGTCCCGATGTCTTCACGGATTGTCCCGGAATGTGTACGGAGGCAACACGGAATAGCCGGTGCCTACATGGAAGGAATACGGAGGCAACACGACGGCACCACGACGGCACCAGCAAGGAAGAGTTCGTATTGATTTTCATCAGTGATGTCCGGGATGAAAAATTTAGCAAGCTTATTTTTTTTCCGCGGACATGCCGGATGATCAAGGATAATGCCGAATGACTTCAGGGTGTCAACACGGTCATGCCGGAAACAGTACGGATGATCCCTGATCGACGATCCGTGGTCATCCGTGAAGCGATCCGTGAAAGTTTTAAAAGGGCTTTAGCTATAATTTCCCATGTCAAACTGAATTTGGCCAAAAATTGGACTTGGGTCGTTCTTATATTCAGGTCTTCAATTGTTTGCAAGGAGACTGCAAACTATAACGAGTTCTCTTTTTTAGCAGTCCCCTCCATTTTCAATAGTGTTGATTCAGTATTCATTTTGTCATACAAAATATTCACAACATCTACAGCCAGCCGGCAGCGTCGCGAAAATGTGTCTAAATCATTCTACAGCGCAGCGGTGTGACCTTGAGATGGTCTCTCGTGCCGTGTTCGAGGACTGGTTTTCAATCTGCGATATTTCACTTCATGTGCATGATATCAAACCAGGTTTTTTTTTTTTTGCAGATGATCAGCGAAATTCTGAATTTTTCAGAAATCATAATATCAAGTAGAAAAGACTGCGATAACATTTTATAATTTCACATCAAAAATCGTGTTGAAAAAAAAATAATTCAATTCAAAATCATCCGGTAAATTTCACTTTTCTAGACAATGAGTTGATAAAAAAACATCACGAAATGGGGGGAAATGTATCAATCAATCGAAAAATGTAACTCTTTATGGGTCATTTCGTGTAGATGGGTCAGGATCCAGCAAAATCTAGAGCAACTACACTGTCAACTAGCCCTAATGAAGACAATCCGATTTCCTTGTGCTGTGATTGGTCGATTACCGTCTGCAGAGGCTGCCATGAATGACGTCATAGTGAATCTCCACTTACGGCTTCTGCTTTTGCCGGGCCCGACGTAAAACTAACTGTTTATAGACTAACATCAAACCATTTTGAAGTTGATTTGAACACTTATTATCACATTTCAGTATGTATCTTGTCTTTTGATGAGTCCAATCGATCAAAATAAATGAAGGAATCGACAGAAGAATGTGAATATATACAGAGTGCAAACACGAACCCGTCCGTGTAGTCCCAAGTATTCGTTTTGCAGTGTTGCGATTGCAGCAAAAACGGTAACTGCACCGAATACTCGCTGCGGTGAACCACAGAAGCAGGTATTTCCGTAAGAAGTATCACGTGTATATCTATACGTGCCTATGATTGTTATGAACTAGTAGTAGTACACTGTAGTAAGTAGCTATAGTAGTAGTAGAAGCACTAATAGTAGTACTAGTACACTGTAGTAGCTATAGTAGTAGTGGACTACTAGTACATTAGTAGTACTAGTACACTTGTAATACCATACCAGTAGTGCCAGCAGCAGCAGCAGCCAGTGGTAGTACTAGTCCAGCATAGGTGTACTTGTATTTCTCTGGACACTTGTGTGAATTGGTGCATTGGTCATTGTAGTGTCCAGATGACAAGACGGTACATAGGCTGTGGTAACTAATCACTGATGGGACTCAGAGAATGACGATAGTCAAAGCAAGCTGGCTTCCTTGCGGATCTGTTATGTTCTTAGATATTTAAATACAATGTATGTATCTTTCACATTTTATTATTATTATTATTATTATTATTATTATTATTATTATTATTTTTTACATTTCATCTTTTGTCTCTGGTGGATGGAAGCAAGCTGCTAGCAAGACAAGAGAACAAAAGCTGAAAATCTACTATGGATTGTACAGATTGATGTACATGTATGTGTACTCGAGCCTTTTTATGAAAACAGAAAAAAGTAATCATCAGTGTAGCATTCAGTAATTTACACTGATTTGAAATCCACATTCAAATTCCACAAGACACGACTTTCACACTCTTGCTTATTTTCCCCTCCTTAAACTGGACATCTCTCTCTCTTTCTTTCTCTCTCCTCTACCCAGTTTCCACAACGCTCTTCAGTTATTCTGCATTATCTTTTCAACTACTTGGCAGTATAGGATGACAGGAAAAAAACTTTTCATTATCATACGGATTACCCTAAAGTTCATAACAAACTAACAAAATATTGTAAACATTATTGCTCTTTGTTAAACAGGATGTGATGCAAAAAAAAAAACATTTCTGTTGGCAAGGTTGGTTGTTTACATCTTTTAAGGCAAATGTACCACTAGTACTACATGTATTTGGCAAGAACAGCATATATATATATATATATATGCTATATATATATATATATATATATATATATATATATATATATATATATATATATTGTCGCTGGGGCGACAAGACCACGTATCTACAAAATGTCAAAGGTTCAGGAGAGCCAAAAAACATGGCGGCCAAAGCACTGTAGCGAATGGGATAGCCTTTCCTTTGACATGCCGTGGTGGCTTCATTTTTGGAGTAAGACAGTTGGGATTTGGACAGGACATCACTTAACCCATTATTTGACCATTAATCCAAAAAAAGTCATTTTCACCAAAATTGCAGATACAAGGTCTTGTCACCCCAGCGACGGACTATTATACAGTATATGAAAGATGGCGAAGTAGAGTAGTAATGCATTTCAGTCCAACAGCGCTATTTATTCAGGCTGAATTTTCGAAGAATACATGAATGTCTTCCTCAGGGTTCACAATAACAATTATGAAAATAAACAAAATGAATATTTCCTTTAAAGTGGTAGTCATGGGGAATGCTTATGGCAATGCCCGAGTGTGGTATCTGAGTAGAGGCATTGTGCGTTTCTTATGAGCATGCTGACTTGCAGTCAAGATCAATTTGTATTATTATGATGTAATAATGATAGCAACCACATGAATTTGTACATGCTTAACCAATCAGATCATCAACGCATATAAGTGTATCATACATAAGTGGTAGTCATAGGAATGATTGTGACAACACGCGTATTTCTCAGTGTAATAACTCAGCTGTATATAACTCACATTTTCATAGACTGAGGTATCTGATGTCCAACATTTCGTTATTCCAGTTCTCTCCCAATCTTATACGTGTCTTTAAAAATGTTGGCTGCATGCCTGGTATCTATTATACATACAATATAATACCATACCAAGGAGGCTTAGTACCTCCTTTGTCATACACAGCTACTTTCAGTGATACACCTGTATTTGTACTTTCCTTTTCACATACATAAAAGCTTTGTAAGAGAATGATTACTGTAAAAGTGGAAATTTTCGCGTTGTTGAAATTTTCGTGCATATCGCGCAACCAAAAAACTTGCGCGAAAATAAAAGTATGTGGATATTTTTGCTTGCCATATATTCCTGTGTGGGATGTCTTGATTCCGTGGAATTAAAATCACGCGAAACTCTTCTTACCCGGCCAAGCGCAAAAATATCCACTGTTACAGTATGTGGAACTTCGAATTTGATGAGGGTAGGTATTTGGTCACATTCTGCCCATCAAAACTTTAGTTTGCCACACAAACCTAGGGCAAATAACATAATTCATAAATGTATAAACTACAATACAGGCTTTAAACGAGAAAGCTAAAACAAAGAATCAGTATACTAGTAGTATGCAGAGGTAGGATTGCTCTTAGATGAATACATGTTCATTATTCACACACATTCTTCACACACTGCATTAGACAAAATAACTTATCAAAACCGACTGACACATCTTCACAGTGGCGGATCCAGGGAGGACCCCAACCGGCGCACACCCCCCCCCCTAATTTTTTGTTGAAACAAAATAAATAAAAAGAAGTTTCTGTAAACAGGTATAAATGCACATATGCTTGGTTTGTGCAACTTTGATCACAATGCAAGCAAGGCTATACCATTTTCAGACAAATCTGCAGTGTCTAGATTTTATATTGTCACTATCACGACCTTCACTTTCCATAATTACATGGTTATCTAAATCTGCAGTGTCTAGATTTTATATTGTCACTATCACGACCTTCACTTTCCATAATTACATGGTTATCTAAATTTGTAAAATTCCTGCATGTACAACCAGGACCACAATTTTGCCCCTGTTTTTTACATTTGCACTGCTTATTCACACACTTATTTTTCTTACATCAACATTGTCTTGTTAAATATGCAACATTATTTGTTCTTTGTTCAATGTCTCTTGTAAATCCCCAAAAAGTCAGCAAAAGTAGAATCTTTTTCCTGAATAACTGAAAAGCAGCCATATTGAGTGATGTCTGGATACATGAATAGTGGGACATGTCTGGGGCATTTGCCCAGACAGTTCTCACCCAGCATGATTACAACCTGTGAAACCTAAGAGCAGAATGACTGGGTTGGTATCCATGCAGTGGCTGGCTTGGTGGGGCATTGTTGGCTTAGGGCAGGGGAGATGGTGTTTGGTTGGTGTCTTCATACACCTTTGGCAAGAAGCTGCTTTTGTGGCACATATCTGGTAAGGGGTTTGTGCTGAAAGGCAAATCAGAGTTTTAAAAATATTCTTCAAGAAGAACTACAATTACATGACAGCCAGAGAAGGATTACAGTCATTCAAGCTACTGCCCATAATTCATTTGACTACTCTTAAAATGTGTACAATTAAATTTCATGACTTAACGTTCAGTGGCATCTTAAATAAGAACATTACACTTTTTCTATTGCTCAATAATCATTAACAAAAATTTACAATACAACTGTACCAACTAAAATTTCAATTTATTAATCCCTGTTTGAGGAACTTGAGTGCAAGTTGAAAAGAGCAAGAATTATAATTTACAGATGCAATCCTGTATCCAATTTACCAGTTCCTGCGGGAGGGTCACACGCTTGGATGTTCTGTCTCTTGAGCACTCTTGGCGTAGAGCAGGAGCTGACTGGGTTGGTGTCCCCGCAGTGGCTGGCTTGGTGGGGCATTGTTGGCTTGGGGCAGGAGATGGTGTTTGGTTGGTGTCTTCATACACCTTTGGCAAGAAGCTGCTTTTGTGGCACACATCTCGCAAGGGGTTGGTGCTAAAAGGTTAATTCAGAGTTCAAAAAATATATATACTTTGAGAAGGACTACAGTACAATTCAATTACACAACAATTATAATTATTCTAAATATTTGTCAGGAATGAAACTAATTGCAAAAATGTATACAACTGGAATTTATACAGTTCAATTCCAATGGCATTTATAAAGGAGAGCATTGTCTTTCTATTGTTCAAAGATCATTATAGAAATTTTGCAAAGAGGCAAAAGAAAAAAGTGAAATAGCAACAATTGAGATGAAAATAAAATGACATTTGGCATGAACGTAGTATACGAAACATGCATTTGTCAAGTCTATTAAAACACAGTGGAACCAGAAGTAAATAATATTTCATTTGTCACAAAAACATTGGTACATCACCCCATTGTATTCAAATTGTCAAAATGCTAATGCTACGACTGTGATAGTATGACTAGTATGAGGTGGTACATTATTATGATTGTACATATTCCCATACCATCATAATGTATTTTGAATTCATCAAACTATAGAATATAGAACTTAACTGTTGGTTCTATTAAAAATAATGATAATAATGATAATAAAATAGTGCAGGGTCTATGCCAAATACAACAAGGGAAATTGACTGATGTCATGTACATTTTACTAGTAGATCGTACTCTGTCATGATCTATATCGATCTCTGTACTTTTAGTTCTAACCAGTAGTAGCGCTAGCTGTGATACGATACCGTGGACGACTATTTTACAGAACAGGACATCTAATTGTACATACGGGACTACGGCCAGTGCGTGCGCGATCAAAACTTGCCACTGCAGAGACAAAATCGAGTCCCAAATTCTCGTTAACGTGAAGGTCACGTGACCCTACATGCATACAGATGGCATCGCAAAACCAATATTTTCGGAAATTTGCTTCGACTTTGGGTGCAATTTTGATCACTTCGTTTATTTTTGAGCCAAAATGAGGCTTGTATCAAAATTTCCGCTAGAATCTCGTCTATTCAAATAACTGATTAAAATAACCATAGGAGTTGTAGATGGGTCAGGATCCAGCAATGTATCAGTGCATGTCAAAATCAGATTCTATCGCAAGCAGCTTCTTATATCCATTGTATCTCCCTCAAAAAAGTGTCAAATTCGGCAAAAAAAAGTATGGAATTAATCGTCTTTTATTGGACTGCAAGACTTACCCGGTCACGGCTCCGGAAACAGGTTCATGGCAACGTAACAACGAGCGATGTTGGGGATATACATTTTGCGTCGACGGAAAGCCTCGTCGCCAGACACATGCGCAGAATTCCTGCGCGTGGAATAAATTCGGTGGATTTGCTCATTAGCATACGACGCTGCGGACTGACTGTCTACTGTATTTCGATTCAAAGCGTTGTCCTTGATTAAGATGTTGAATGACTTGGATAGTTATGTCTTTCCAAATTTTATTAGAGAAATGGAATGGAATGTAATGAAATGAAATGGAATGAAATGATATGGGAATCCGACCGGCTTCAATGTAAATGCTGTCTCAAGACTACACAGTGTACAATTTTTTTGGTTTGAAATAGGAAAATTGTTTGAGTATTATTATCTTATGTGTCTTTTTATACGACAGACGCATGGTTTCACAAGTGAAAAGCCTTGCATGTGTTTTGTTTTGTCGCCACCTGTCCTGTGAGTGGTAATGATAATGAGAATAATATTAAAAATAATAGTATGCTATGATAATATTATAATCTAATTACAGTCTGATAATATGATGATAATAATAATAGTAATGATAACAATAATAATAATAATAATGACAGTAACAATAATAATGATAATGATAATAATAACAATGAGAATTATAATAATTTATGTAACATTCTACCATTATATAGGAGAATACTGAGTATCAAAACGACGTGTGTGTAAACAAATTAGAAATGTTACGGAATATACTGACCAATTTTGTTCTTAATCTTTAGCACAATTAGCTGTCGGACGGAAGTCATTGTAGTACAGAAGATACAATGGCTGCTATTAATCAGTAGATCGTTGATTCGAGTCCAACCCTATGTACTGATCGAGTTGGGCTGTATTTGAACTTTGATACCGTGCATGTTACAAGGTTTCATCAATTAGTGTTGGGTTAAATTGAAAGAATCGGCAGTTTTAACAAACCATTGATATCGATAAACATTAACATCTATTCAGTTTAAGAGTCGGTCTATTTCCCTGTAGGATTGCGAGAGGGATGATCAGTGTGAATTTTCCTTATTTCTTTGTTCATTAATATAAGAATCCTTAATATTTGTGACCCTGCACCAGAAAACAAACAATAAGTCGCCAGACATGGATTTTTAGTTAAGGGCGGATTTTGAAAGAGCAGACTTTAAGCTTTAAAATGACGTGTAAGAAATGAATTCTCCTTGCGTGTATAAATACTGGAAAGAAAGCACACACTCTAAAAAGTGAGAACTGATTAAAGAGGCTCTGAAGGTCAGGGTCTATTTACTCGTTTAATCTTTACTAAACCGTGCTACCTGTGCCATGAAAGGGACAAAAACCTCATGATAACCACTGTAGCAGCAACAATTAAGGGATTATCAGATTAAACTGAAATTAAGTATGGTCTATTACCACATTCTGACAAAGATAAATGTTAACTTTCAGAGCAGTACCGTCATCTTTTCAAAAGTTATTAGAGTTGAAAGTGAAGAGGGCGCAAAGGATTTTCAAGAAATGAAAATCCTGGTCACAATACTCTACCAAAAAAAAAAAAAAAATAGTAGAAAAACTAGAAAAACTGCTGAAAACCCACTTTCCCATTCAATTTATGATCCAAAACTCAAGAAAAATATAGGAGAAAAAAAGCTCTTTCAGAAAAAAAGGAAAACTCGAAATTAACTCGGTTCAGCCATTTCACCTTTCCTGAGTCCTCACGTAAATGAAGGGGTGCGATTTTTTTTTTTTTTTTTTTTTTTTGGTTTTGGATGGCGCACGGTCACATTTTATAGATCAGCTCGTTCAAGTGCAAAGTCGTTTATTTATATATGTGACAGTATGCAATGCTACAGAAATCGTATTTAGTCACATCTGCATTCAAGTCTCTCTGTTTACTGGAAAAATACTTACCATATTGTATCTTACTGACGCGTTTGCTATATTTCTACTGCGCAATGCTATTCCTTATGTTTATCTATCAGTGCAACGTTTAATATGCTATTAATTTCAATCATTGCGCTTGTTATTCTCTGTCTTAGCGCATTTGAAATTGGAATTGAATTGGTATGGTTTCATTCGCTTCCTTTATATTGTTTCGTTTCTGGCTTTCTGTTCATTCAAGCGATTTTACTCTGATGAGTGCATGTCGAAGAGCTTTAGTATGTTTGTGTTGAATGTCATTTTCCGATTTTGCAGTACCAAGCACTTATTCATTTATTGAATGTGTATTTAATTGAATGGGAAAATAAGTGAAATCAAGCAAAACAGAACATCTAATGACAGCTGATACATTGAACTACGATGTGGACTGCTACTAATAATACAAATAATAATAACAATAACAATAATAAAGACAATTTATATTGCGCAGATACTATGATAATATACTCTACAGCGCATTATAAAATTATATACATAATACATAGAATACATTCTTTCAAAAGACGACTTTTTAGCCTGACCATAAACTCACTAATTGTAGCTGCAAAACGTGTACAAATGGCAGGTGGTATGAATTTTGGAAATCAGTATCGTATAATGAATGTGGGACCCTGTCATGAGTTCCTGAGGGACGCCTGTTTTGCAGCTACATTAAGCCTTAAAGGATTGGTATAGTTTCGGTCGACATCAGGGCTTCATGTTTCCGATGTTTTTCAATGATATATTTTTAGATATAAATAAGTAAGCTTATAAGACATGTATAACAGAGTACAAAATTATGATTTTAAGAGAAATTCAATGTTTATTTCATGAAAATTGGTTTTGAAATCGCTAAAATAATTATCAAAAACAAAGCAACCATAATAACAGACGGGACCCGTTCACATATTTTTAGTAATTTCAAAGCTGATTTTCATCAAATTAAAAAAAAAAAAAAAATCATTCTTCTGATATTGAATGTTGCTTATATATTGATGACTTACCCCTTGTAGAAAAAAAAAGTGTACTAAATTTCTCGGAAGGGTGAAATGTTGATGCTAATCTTACCTGGAATGAACATGTAATTGATATAAGTAGTATTGTATAGGGAAACATAGGCATATCAATTATTGTTCAAAGTGAGAGATCTTTAAATAGAAAAGTCTCTTTTTATCTTATATAATGCACTGATTTTACCATACATCACATATTGCAAAGTGGTATAGGCATATTCTAACAAGACCAAAAATCAATCAGTTCTCCTTCTCCAAAAAAAAAAAAGAACACTCCGAATTTGCACCAACTCACGTTATCTTGCAAATTCTGAACCATTGTTCTCTACATTGAAAACTCCGAAAATCATCGATATTCATACATTACAATGCGCAATATTCATGTACAAATACAAATCCAACACCCTCCCTTCCTCGTTCCACAACCTATTCACTGTAAACTCCAACGTCCACGATTACCCAACTCGACATTCCAAAGGTTATCGCCTCCACAATCCCAAGCTAATGATAGCTCACAAGTCAATTAGACACCATGGACCTGACGTTTGGAATAATCTCCTTAAGCAAAGAAAGGCAACCAATAAATTATAGTTGTTGTTTTTTAAGGCACTTATGAAAAAATATCTTTTATCGAAATATAATGATGTATGATTGATAAGAAGTTTGGGGTTGTTATGTTCACTCATAAACAGTTTACATTGATAAAGTAGGAGTTTAGAAATTTGCTGCATATCAAAATTGTTGGTATTATGTTCTGAAGTATCTAACAGACATACATGTGACACAAAAATACACCATAATAAGGTATAAATACTTAAACATTAAATTAGCAAAATTGTTTTTCATGGCATGCACAGCACAGCACAGCATTCACCTCAGCACAATATCATAGTAAAGAATGGCTATTGACAACAAATAATAGATAGCTATTTTTGATTTTCCCTTTATTTTTTATTTCATTAATTACTACGTTATATTGGATTTGATTATTGATTTTATTTTGTAGATGCGTCCGTTATACAGATATGTAATTCGATTGTAAGTCTTGAATTTCACATCGAGGCCTTGATCCATGTCAAGCTGCTGTTTATGATCGCGGTCTCCTGCTTTTCTGTTATTATAATAACTAGAAATGTTTTATTTCGAAAATCAATTTATTTAAATCCCCCCTCTGTCATTTTTGTTCTCTGAAATTCGTATATTGGAACGACATGATATACTCTGAATGAATAATCAATTACTATCAACGTAATCTACAACTGTTGATTCAACGATTCGCTTCTAAACATTTTTTTGAGTGATATTATGGTACACGTCTTATACATCGAGTACTGTCATGTTCATAGTGTGTGTATATACTTTGAATTAATTTGTAAGACAGTAAATGCTTGATTATGCGTTGTGTAATGTTAATTTCTAAATATGTGTTTTCTTTTGTTATATGTCATTTGGAAAAAGGGCAGAAATGAAATAAAATCTAACCTAATCTAAATGAATATTAAATTCATGTTAGAATCGTATATGCTCTTAAGCATTTCCTAAAGTGGTTTCTAAGCATATCGTGAAAAATTAATGAAATAAAGTTAAAAGCAGAATTTTCACCTGAACCAAAACTGTATCTTCCCTTTAAGATACCGAAAGGAAACTGATGTTTCGGTGAGAGGTAGGTTATTATGGCCGAAATACCACTCCGAGAACTCCTCTCCAAACAATCCCCTAACGAGACAATTTATGTCATATCTTTATCTTAAATCATATCTTTCTTTGTTTTTTGGTCGAAGGCCTTGACGAGGTCAAAGAGAATACCGGACTGTAATTGCATGTGTGGCACATCGTCTTTTGTTTGGTTTAAGCTGATATCTTATCAAATGTGACCCTGCACCACAAAGCCAACAAAAAAGTCGCCAGACATGCATTTTTCGTTAGGGACAAATTTTGAAAGAGCTGACTAAAAGCTTTAAAATGATGTATAACTCAATTCAAAAGGACTCCCCTGAACTAGCTAGATACTGGAAAGAAAGCACACACTCTGGAAAAGTGGGAACTGAGAAAAGAAGCTCTGAAGTACATGGTCTATTCAAGCGCTTAATCCCTGCCAAACCGTCCTAGCTGTGCGGTGAAAGGGACAAAACGAAGGATGAAAACCACTGAAGCAACAACAGTGAAGGGCAACCCGGATTGTGAGATGAAGTTGAAATTAAATAGAATCAATGTTCTATCAATACATTATGGTCATGGTTAATGCCAACTTTCAAAGCAGTAGCATTATCCTTTCACAAGTTATTAGATTTGAAAGTAAAGAGTGTGCAAAGGATGTTAAGAAATGAAATTGGGTCCGCTAAGACATAGGGCCTACCTGATCATTCTACTCTCCTCCCCCCCCCCCCCAAAAAAAAAGAAAGGGTTGTAGAAAAACTGTTGAATACCCATTTTCCCATTCAATTTGTGATCAAAAACTAAAGAATAGTGTAGAAGAAGGATAGTCTTTCAGAAAATATGAAAAACTCAAGATTAACTTGGTTGACCAACTTGACGTTTTTGAATCCTCACATAAAATCAGCAGGTGCGACTTTTTGTTTCGTTTTGTGATGCAAGGTCACAAATAAGATGAAATTGCATGTGCTCATGAGTGAACATACATTGCGTTAATTATTCAAATGCTCCACGTAATTCATAATCTTGAAATAATCAGTCAGCAAAGTTCGAGCCTTAATTGAAGCTTTTTTTTTTTCATTTTCTCTGAAGGCCAAAATGCTCAGAGGCCAATTTTTGAATTACAGTCTCTGCAACAGGAAAATTAATATCGTGTCATTTCATGCTTTATTTCATGATTATGATGATGATGATGATGATAATAATGATAATAATAAAAACAATAATAATAATAATAAGAAGGAGGTCTTAATTTATTATCCATAGTAGTCTCTTCAGTATTGCCACTGGTCTACCAGAGGAATATGCCTTTATTATTACCCCAGCGTTGCCAGGTACCCATTTATACACCTGGGTAGAGAGGGACATTGCGGGTAAAACATCTTACCAGAGACGTGAGCGATGGGAGGGAATTGAACTCGGGTCCTCCGATCTGGAGTCGGCTTCTTGTCACGAGTCATACAGCCCAAGAGTCATAGAGCTCACAAATCATACAGCCCACGCGTTATACAGCTTACAAGTCATACAGCCCATGAATTCGACTCTAACGGTGCGATCACACATCGCCGGTTTAGATGGCGGTTCATGGCGGTTCGGCAAATCACCGTGCTCCGCCAAAGACCGTGTTCACACCGCACACAAGCGAACAAGGCCACACATAAAGCCCTGTGTTGTACACGAATCTGTGGAAATTGTGTGTGGGGCTGTTTTTACCTAGTGTCGAACTCATGGGCTTTGTTTGCCTAATATTGAACTCATGGGCTGTATGATTCGTAAGCTGGATGACTCAATGTCGAACTCGTGGACTGTATGACTCGTAGGTGCTGGTCTTGTGGGATGACCCCGTCTTATCCACATATGCCACAGCGCCCCCTCTTCTTTATGTCAGAGTGTGACATATTTATTAAGAAAGATAACATGTATTCATCAAAACGACTTACCAGAGAATAATTAACAAAAAAGTAGCGCTCCAAGGTAAAAATAAACTTGCAAGCATCCTATCGAAGGATACTGGACATTAAGCAGAAATAAGATGTAACTTTGTCTTCTTGGTGGGCTTCCAGTCCTTTTTCTGACTTTTTGCCCAGCCTTTTTTCCCCTTTTCTGCATCAGCTATTTTTTTATCCCATCTAGCATTCTGCACATGAGGGGCCCAAATCCTGCAAGCTTTGTCTGTTTAGTGGGTCCATCCATTTTTCGATGTTTTGCCTATTGTTATATCGTCTTCATCACATCAGTCAGTCAATTTTCATGACAACGTATTTGTTACCCCACGGTTCCACAATTTTAATTTTCTCAATTTACATTGTTTTGATTATACAACTTTATACTCTATCACAAAAGAAAGTGAAATGGTAATGTTCTTTTCGAAAAATAGAAAAAAAAAGTATGAATTGAATTGAATTGAAATATGTTAGTAACCACGGTAATCTCCGGTAGATGTTGAACATATTTGTGTAGATCTTTTGTGCAAACACACTGCATATCATTATATAGACAAATATCTGCTAATTTGCTAGAAATGCATTCAATCTGTCCCGAAACGACTAAACACGCTGATTGTATGTTGATCTATTTAGAGACCCCAGCCCCCTTTAGAAGGGAGAGGATTTTTAATGAAGTATTTTCACAAGGTCACGATGAGTCCTGTCATGAGGAGTTATTAGCGGCTCAGTGTATAAGACACTGAAAGGGCTAGTCATATCACTTTTTATCTGAGAAAACAACTGGATAATCCATATTCGCGAACGTAGCGCTGGTTCCATGTGGTCCAGTGGATATCTGGCATGACCAATTCACCGGGTTAAAAAAATGCACCCTACTTGCTCTTTGCGATAAATGAATGAAGCAGGACCTGTCCCAGCAGGTCAGAGTGTTCTATGACACCCAACGTTGCTCTGTTATACACTCAGGAATAGAATCCGGGTTCCTTTGGATCTGGAGGCATACGACGCGATAATCCGAATGAGCCAAATTACCACCTGCCATTAATCACGAGGTCCCTTTTCTTTTATATTTTTTTTTTGCAGATTCCCCTGGCAGAACCTGGCTGCAGCGGTTGTGCTGTATTTTATAGACAAGGTACATTATACACATTTGCCCAGTCCTTCGAAGGATTGCTTGCTTACAAGGCAGGGGAATCGGCTAGCAAGCAACCGTTTTCCCTTAATAGCGGTCGCGTAAACTAGACGTTTCAATTCATTTGAGGATATCCATATATCCACACAGCAGGATGAATTACCCTATTCTTAGAAATCTAAAGTACATCTCCTTCCTTGTGCTCAACTTGACAAAATTTAATGGCACTGTTCTTTATCCCGAGGACAGGGGGCCATTCCTGAATTCAATTCAATTCAATTCAATTCAATTCAATTCAATTCAATTCAATTCCTTTGTTTTCATTCTCGTTTTTCCAAGAAAACATAACACAAAATAAATCAGGAATTACATCATAAACACAAACATTTGCCCTTGCGAGAGATAAATGATACCGATAAACATAAGAATGCATACTGGCAAAAAGAATAATAAAACAAAGTCATGCTTTGGGTGAAGAAAAAAAAATCGAGAGGGCCACTTAAAAGCAAAACTTGTTAATTGTGAACCACTCATAAAACTCATGAATTACTTATTTACAAACACTTGTCACAAATATGATATACGACAGGACGGGACAAAACAGGAGAAACACAACAACATGACACATCTTGCCAGAATAGATGAATAGTATGGAAGGAAATAAAGAAAAAGAGAGAATTAGAGAATGCCTTCACGTTGAACAAGGGAAATGGAACAGGGAAAGAATGAGAATGTGCTTCATAGAGTTGGTACTGCATGCATATGTGCAAGGATTGTGGCACCTACTTCAGAGCGTAATGATTAAATTAATGATTCAGTGAAGTAATTAATTATTTAAAACAATGTATCGGGTGCAGGTCCAAAATAGTTTTGACGTTCGTTTGTAATAAAGCGAGATAATTACGTTAACTCAATCTAAAATGTTGAAGCAAGTAAGTGACTGGTATAACCATGTG